>KE373138.1:72260-106651 GCA_000418225.1 Zizania latifolia | reverse complement strand
CTCCGCCCCCGTCCTCCCCCTCGGCGGCGGCCTCGGCGTTCGGCTCCGGGGGGTCGTCAGTGATTGGGAAGTAGATTGTACCGCGGGGCTTGAGCTCGGAGGAGGGTGGCTCCTGGTGATGATTGGTGGCGGCGGGCTCCACGGCGGGGGCGTCAGCCGGATCCGCCTTTCGCTTCTTCGGGGTCGGGGCCATGGGCGAGCTAGGGTTTTAGGTGCTAGTATGGCTGCGGAGGTAATGGGGATTTCCAGGCACGGGCGAGTGGGAGTGTGAGACTTCTGCCGAGACGCGGGTGCGGGGTGGAATTTCGCACGCTCCGAGATTATAAAATAAATTAGTTTAAATTTTTGTTTTTGTTTTAAAATAAAAAAAAATAGATGACTCAACAAAATAAACTTTCAACTGCATCACAATATTCAATATTTTTTAAGCTGTAGTCTACTATAGATCTTATTTATTTCAGATTCCGACAATTGCAGCTACTTTTAGAATCTGAAAATAAAATAAACGATGTAAATTCTGAATTTAGATCGTGAGAATCAGTAACTATAGAATTTAAAATTGAACTAAAATCTAAAAATTAGGAAACGCAAGCTTCTCACCAGCCAGCTACTCAGACCATACAGCTACTTAGACCAGCTAGCTAGATAAGAATCTTCAGCCAAAAAAAATATAAATATAGATCGTAGTCAATGCAGCTCTAGCTACGATGAATTTAGAGTTAAAATAAAATAGTTTAATTTTTATCTAAAATAAAAATCAAATAGATAAGCTAAATACCACCATTTTACTCGTAATTCTAATCCAATATAGCCCACGAGAAACTGAGCCGGTTTGCAACTTCTGGGCCAGTAATGATTGGTGAAGCCCATCAGTCCACAATTTCCCGAGGTCTCTGCAAATCTGCCTCGGTAGCTCCAGTAGCCCATCTTAATATCTTATGCTGCACATCTTCCCGTTGCAATGTCGTCGTCTTGCGAGCAGTTGGAGTCTATGATCATGCAAGAGAATGAGATATGGTCATATAATTTAGTCTCGATGACTGTCATTTCAGATGTCAGATATTCAGAATAGCTAATCTCATTTCAGCTGCTAGAAATTCAGAATAGCTAATCTCATTTCAGCTGCCAGAAATTCAGAATAGCTAATCTCATTTCAGCTGTCAGAAATTCAGAATATCTAATCTCATTTCAGATGCCAGAAATTCAGAATATCTAATCTCATTTCAGATGCCAGAAATTCAGAATATCTAGTCTCATTTCAGATGCCAGAAATCAGAATATCTAGTCTCATTTCAGGAAATTCAGAATATCTAGCCTCATTTCAGCTGCCAGATATTCAGAATATCTAGCCTCATTTCAGCTGCCCGAAATTCAGAATATCTAGTCTCATTTCAGCTGTCAGAAAATTCAGAATACCTGATCTCATTTCAGCTGCCGGAAATTCTGATTATCTAATCTCATTTCAGCTGTCGAAAATTCAAAATATCTAATCTCATTTCAGTTGCCAGAAATTCAGAATATCTAATCTCATTTCAGCTGCCGGAAATTCAGAATATCTAATCTCATTTCAGCTGCCGGAGATTCAGATTATCTAATCTCATTTCAGCTGCCAGATATTCAGAGTATCTACGGTGAAAACAAAGTAACTGTCAGAACAAGGCAGGCCGTAGCTGATGGTTCAAGTCCGTTCCTCTAACCTGCTGCAAGTATAATAGCATAATAAACGAATCCGAAGTTAAGCTAAACTGAACCAAAATTCAGCTACGCATCTGGTCAAAACCTCAAAGGTACAAGAGAATAATGCCATCCAAGCATAGTCAAAAGCACAAGGAATCTACTCACGGACTGCATTGGACATGAACAATTGAAGGCCAGCCATGGTGTGGCATACAGTGTTCTTCACTCAACAAGTTGACCTTCTCTCTCTCTCTCTCTGTCAGCTTCTGAAAGCATTGCATCTGCTCGCCGACCTTGCCTTGTGCTTGTCCAAATAAAGATTATAGAATATGTGAGGTTGAGATGACATTGGCTGCTCCATTTGCTTCATACGTTGTCCGAATTGTTGCTTCGTGACTACTTGTCCTCCGTTACATATTATAAGCGTTTAATTTTTTTAATAGGTTAAACTTATCTAACTTTAACCGATTTTGGACACATTTCATAAAAACATGATTTTGTGTATTTTAAGTCAGAAGGAAGTTTGTTGAATTATGACTAAAATATATCAGTTCTAGTTTGTTATATCTATATTAGTCATAGTCTAATGTGTAAAAGTATATGTGTGTGTATATATATATGTAACATCCTTGTATATAATTATGTGCCTAATTTTGTGATATTGTAGTTTTTTCTCTATATTAGAGAGGTTTTCACATAAATTATTTGTCTTTTTGCACCTACTTTTTCTGACCTTTGCTGATATAAGAAGACTTGCCGAGACTTGACTAATCAGAAGCCACTAGCGGCTAGGCTGATAAATGTTGGCATCATATGCTTTTGATCACTAAAACAAAGTCACTAGGAACGGGACACAATGATATGTCAGTGTCAATACCAATTTGTATGTATCTCTAACCAAAGGTGTAGCTATTATTTTGGACTGATCATATTGGACCTTGGTATTGTCGATAACATTTTGTCTGCATACCTAACATATTTTTCCACATAAAGGAATGCATGCACCATATCAGACAATCAGATTCTCTGAAAAACGCTCGACCTACATGTATGATATATGATAGTAGTACCTTTCATACTTTCATACTGTAAGTCATTTGACTTTTTAAAAATTAAACTTCTTCAACTTTGACTGGTTTAAATTTAAATAAATTGAAATTGAAATAAACTGTTGAAATATATTTAATGATTGATTTAATAAAACTAATTTGATGTTGTAGTTGTTGGTATATTTTTTATAAAGAAGTTAAAAAGAATTGACTTAAAAACTCAAATCACTTAGGATATATAATGGATTGAGTAATTGATGAACGTGTCTGTTCAAAAGAGGCGAGCTGTTCAGAACTTCAGATGCACCACTCAGATAAGTAACTGGTGAAGTCAAAAGTATGCCTTCTTATGTCAACAAGAAACATGTGTTCCTTCGTCTCACAGTCGATCAACTCTCTAGCTAACAAAGAGATACAGCCTATATATATTCTTTAGTAAACAAGGTATATATGTAGTGGATTTTAGCTTTTGACTTTAACAAATGGGGTATAAAGCAAAGCAAAGGCATGAAGCTGGTTATCCAAGACAAACTAGACAGATACATAAACTTATCAATTAACGATCACAGTTTTTAGTAGATCATTGATGTCACCAGACAGACCAAACTTCTATTATCAATATCGAATTAGAGAGAAATATTTGTGTCAACCGATAATATGGGTAATACTGTGATCCGCCCGTGCTCTTCAAGGTGTGAGTCATCTCTGAATTCTTATTCAGTTATTCCATCCGTTGTGAGTAGAGTTACGTGCGTGACCGATGTGTGTATCAGGCTATCAGCTTGGCATCTGGTGCAAAGGCATCAAAGTGCTCTGTAAAACATGACTAAATTAAATTATCTGAAAGAGATGGTGGCAAACACGTTTTGCATACTTCGTCAGAAATCTTGCAGCTGTGGTTATCTCTGTACAGATTACAATGTTTATGCGTGTAGGAAGACGCAAACATGGACTCTGAGCTAATCATCAGAGTAGTAGGAGTGAAGCAAAGCTCATCAGATAATTCAGATCATAAATAATGGACCAAACCTACGGTGTTTCTTCCCATGCTCTGATCGAACATTTTCAAGTGTTTCAACCCACATATTTCAGGGAGAGTTTACCGGCTGATTTTACATGCCATGCCAATTTCGGACAGATGAACAGACCCTTCATCAACTGTTCAGCACTGGCCTTTCAGCTTTGGTGTCTACAAATATGAACAGCTTCGTCGGGGTAATAAGATTTTAGAATTTCAGTAAAACATTAACATTAGGATTGACATATGCATTTTGCAAATTAAATTTGAGGTGGTAGTATTTTTTTCATGCAGTCAATCTATGTACTAATTTTGTTTGATACAAGGCCTATGTTTGTGAATTGCGAGTCAGATGGAGCTCTGCCGTTTACTCTTTTTCCTTCCTTTTTTTTTTGAGTGATGTGCCGTTTACCTGATATCAGGTCAAAGCACACGCACGTTTGGCCCACCACTCCAACAAAGTGTGGTATAGTGTTCGTTTCGGCCCAGCGATCCAGCATTGATGCCGCAACTCTACTTGTTTGAAAAGTCTTGTAGCTGCACTTATTTTTAGAATTTTTTTTTTCAAATGATATAGATTCTAATTACGGATTGTAAAACTTAATAGCTACAGATTTTAAAAATAAACAAAAATTTAGAACAATTTCTATTGATTTTCATATTCTCATCAGCAGGTATTCATCAACTGTTTCTTATATTAGAAGCTCTCCCTAAATTGTTCCCTAGATTCCCAATTATTGCCTGTGATACTCCAATCGCCATCTGCTGGCTGCTGTCGCCGTTCCTGCCTGCCAGAGACAACCATATTGATGCTCAAGTCTGAAGCCTGAAACAAGTAGCTTCCCGTTCTGAATCTGACCAATCATCCAAGAAAACTGCGGTTTCAAGTAAGTAATCTCTCATCCTGATCACTCCATATCGATTCAGTGTCCCATAGAACGCAAGAGGAGATAGAAATCTCCGAGCTTTTTTCATCAGAAAACCCCCCTGGAATCGTACAAGAACATGATGAAGGCTGAAAAGGTGGGTGCAAAAGGGAGGAGGAGGGAAAGAAGGGCGCAAAATCGATCAAAGCCAAAAGGAAGGCAATGCCACGAAGGAATCGGTTAGCCACAGCCACAGCCACGGCCGGTAGCCCTAGCCCACCATGACTATTGCCGCGCATTTTCTTCCGAAAACTGCATCTCGAGTCGCCATCAGCTGCACACATCTGTTTGGTCGTAGAGACAGATTCTTTTATATAATTCTTTTACATTATCTTAAAAAAATCAGCGAGCATGTTAACGGCTAGAAATTTAATAATTTATCACTCTCAAGAAATAATTTTATATTTTTATCATCTGAACCATATTCACTAATATAAATGATTCTATATGTCAACCTCTGATATCATAAGTCTCGTGACAAATTTTTCAGCTGGCTGCTGCCTCAAGGTTTGACATTGCACATTAACAAGGGTGCATCATGGCTGCCTGGTTGGTTATCACACTAATTAATCTCTCTTGTGGTGCTTTATCTTATCTCTTCTTTGGTTGGTTTAGCCGGGGGTCGAAAGGTTCTTCATCTTTTGCGCCTTTATGACAAAGGAGAATTCTTCGTCGTCACGCACCAGCGTTACGCGATTCACAGAAAAGAGTAGGTGCCCCACTACACGCATAATATATTCCTCTCCGTTTGATCTGCGTTAGCTCAGAGTATTGCATCTGCAGTGTAATTTCTTCTTGCTTTTGGGAAAGGTATGGGCAATGATTGCCAAACAGTCCAAACGACTTAGACTTGGTTAATTCTGAGAACTGTTATGCCAAATCGAATGGTTTTTTTGGGAGATGTGTACTTTGATTCAACTGAATTTCATGGTACTTCACCTCCTTGTTGCATGTTTTCTTGCTAATTTCTTGGGCATGTCTACTTCTTAATTATGCAGATAGGTAATAACTAATAACTGATTATTTATAGCTTGTTTGGTACAACTCCGAGATATATAATGGATCTAGAGTTTTGTATAGTAAATAAAGTGGTTTAAACTTTTATTTTTAGTCTAAAATTAAACCAGATTACTTAATTAAATACCCTCAATCCATCTACAGCTCTAGATCTAATATTTATTGGAGCTAAATTTGATTAGCGCCAAAAAATCATGAATCTGGAGTTGTATGAAATGGGAGCTTAGCATGATTTATTTGTCTTTGTAACGAAAACTCTCAAGATCATATAGCTAATTAAAAATATTGGTGCAACACTAAAAGAGCAACCAGGAAGGAAGACAAGTAACATAGGATGAGAAAAAAAGAAAGGTGTAAAAGAGGCATCTTTTGGGGAAGGTTGAGGAGGTTTGGTGATCAGGATGGATGCCCCAGAAATGGGAAGTTCCACCAAGCACCCAAGTTGCTGAACCTAGTGATGCCCCCTAATTGCATCATGGAATCTAACATGAGCCCCATTATAGGATCATCACAATCTGAGTATTAATACTTAAATCCTCCTTGCCTTCATGAGGCACCAAAGGCACTCTAGCAATTGAATTAAGTCCTGTCAAGTTCAGTTTACAGTATTGTGTGGCATTTGTGCTGTGCCAACTGCCAAACTGTGGATGCCAAACTAACAAATGCCATGGGCTTAAATCTTGGAGAGCTTGCACCAGAGCCAAGATCTTTTGCACAAATGTGCTCATATATGTCCTAAGAGTTAGTATTGCATGCAGATTTCTGCCTAATCAGTGTTGTTCTAATACAGTGTGTGTGGAAACCACTTTGTGTCATGCCTTACAAGGGAGCTGTCAATCACTTGGGTTGTCTGAAATTATTGATTTGCTAATGTGTCGATCCATCGATGTAACAAGGTTGCGCCTCAGACTTGAAAGCATGGTTCTTTTTTTACACCTGAAAGTTGCCATCTTTTTTCTCTGTGTATTCCTGTGTGCAAGCAACTTCACACATATCCCAACTAGTTTAAGAAAAGGATAATTAGTGCATCCTAAGCATGAGGCCCTGGTGATAATGTTAGATACTAAAAGCTCTTTATACTTGGCTCCTCCTTTTGAAGGGAAGGCAGGCTGGCTCTTTATATAGCCCTGCATCACTTCCTCTGGGCCAACTGGTGTCCTCTGAAGCTGAGCTAGAGCACATCTGTGGAGTCCCTTGCGCTCAGCTATTCGCCGTTCCACTGCTCTGTGTTCTTTGCAGGCCATCCAATTCAGACAGGAAAACTGCAACAGGTACCAAGTTTCTCTGCTTGTTTTGATTCACTGTTTTCTGTTTGTTGTGTGTGTGTTTGATCCTGGTGAAGAACAAGCCCTGCTTTCTTTGATGGTAATTGGTGTTCCTCTAGAGTTTACTACCTGATTGACAAGAAAAAAACATGTAATTGCATCTTGCCATGCATGGCTGCAGCTGATCTTTTCATTCCGGCCATAGTGAAAGGACATGATTTTCTTTGGGGCTCAGCAAATATTAGCTTCTCAATACTAGCTAGACTTTCTGATGATTCATTACTTCCTCCAAGACATTATAATTCAGGGGTTTCGGGTTTTGGCTACTCGTGTTTATTGTTGTCTGTTTTCTTATTCTGAATGGTACTAAAACTGATCATATTCACTTCTCCAGTAAGTCTGGAATAGCACTCCTAAATCACATGGTCATTAGGATCTTTAAACTGTAGGGATAAAGTGCCTTGAGCAAGTGATAAAAAAATCTATATTTTTTCCAAAGATCATATCTTTCTTAGAGTGTTTTCTAAGGCCATATCTTCTTCCATGTTCAGTGATCACTGGACAGCCCAGAGAAACCACATAACTTTCAGTTTTAATTTTGGATTATGCAGCTAATATTCCCACTATGGTAAATGAATTCTTCTAGTGCTATTATTGACAGAGACAAATTTAAAGTATGATATAATGGAGCTCTACCCTGGCTATCTTGAAGACCATTTTAACATCCACAAGCTTAGGTGTGTATTTCCTATAACTGAATCCCTTATTCTTTCTGAATTTCTTCAGTGTAACACTTAGCAGAATGCAAAAGGATAATTAGAACTGCTGCATTGGTACTTACTCTATATGAAGCTGAACATGCTGGCAAAGAAAAGAGAGTTCATACCTACAACATCATTTACACATACTAGTCCTGCAATTTGCATTAGATTTTCGTTACTTGTGGCACAGCTTGATGTAAACTGAATAGATCTTTAGTAGAGCAAGTGGGCTAGTGCTTTAGTGCAGAGAAAGTGAGATCATGTCAGCTAAAATAAACAAAGGTGACGCCTATAGTAATAATACGCTCTGGCTACCAGATTTCAGAATCACCATTTAAGATAGAAGTGCGACATCAACTGATACCTTGTGCGAATTCTCTGAAAGTTGAACAGAGATGCTCTGCTCTGCTCTCTGCTTAGACTGCAACCACATCCACCCATTTGGAACAAAACAAAAGGCTTTCTTATAGCCCGTAGGCTACTCTGAATTTGCACTGCACATAGCTGCTTCTAAATAGAGCACGGCAATAGCCGTCAGCTCTCACCAGGTCTCCTTTAAAATAGCTTATTGTCAGCTTATACTTAAAGTAGAAGCAAATTGTATAGCAAACAGAAAAAATTTAGTCAGCTTAAGTAATAATCATAATCAATCACATAACTAATAATCATAATCAATCATCTTCTTCCTTATCTAATAATCAAGATTATGTTATGATCTCGATTATTTTAAACTGCCCTAAAGAGATTCTTATAGTAGAGGTTCCTGATAGTTGACTCCTCAACGGAAAAAAAGAAGATGAGGTCCTTATTTGGCAAAACAGTGCAGGGGCACTAGGGGATAAAGGCATTTTTGCATCATCCCCAACCCAGTTTAGGGCAAAGGAGGGGCTACTGCATGCCCCCTCCTCAATCAAGTGATGTTGCTGGTCTGAAGAAAGTGGTGATGTATGATCAATGCATCACTATTCACCACTAACTAACCAATCAAAGCTTCACAAAAATAAAGTTCTTGCCCACCAGCATTCCTCTTTCCTTTCATGCTCCCCATCAGCATACTACTGTCCACAACAAATATAATTTCCTTGCATGCCCTCAAAAAAAATACTTATATAATATTTGCAGGCTTGAGTTAGTTAGTGGCTTAGAGTCAATCCCTTCAAACTAAGGGTAGATGCGCATAATTAGTATGAGATATTTAGTTGAGCTGTAGATTAAAAAAACAGTTATAAAGTGTGTGAAACTATTGCGAGCTGACAAAAACAAACAAACCAACATCACTTATATATGACATTATGAGTAATTACCACGTAACTTTATGGTTATGTTCAATTGCAGTGGTTTAAGAATATATATGAAATCTGAGTCTGGACATCTTTCACTTTATACTTCAAAAGTCTGATGTTTTTCACCAATCTATATTGGTTCCACTTTTAGACGAGAAACCGATTGAAAATTTTGAATCAAACACACCCGTAATACCTCCATCACGTGCACGAGTGAGTGCGAGAAATTTGGAGACAGCTACGTAGCAATGCACACCACCCATCACTGCACTGCTATTCCTGATAAGATGGACATTCATACACGCACGTAGTGGGGGGCTTTGAGCTATGAGCTATCCACGGTGGCCGGAAGCGTTGCAGGGATAGCAGCCGGCAGGCGTAGCCCACCGGTTTTTCGCTCGCATTTCGTCGGCCCTGGATAGGCCAAACCTAACTCGCTTTTCGCGCAGAAAAGCGAAGTGGAGTCGTCAATAATTGAAGGACATCCAACCCAAGGACCCCTCGGTGGTGTGGTGTGCTTTGCTTTGCTGCTGGCTCGGCAAATCCTCCACTACGTGTGGAGAGCTTCTCCCGCTTTAATTTGGCCGTTCGTGCAGGACGTAACATCCCACACAAGACAAGATCCATTCCGTGGAAGATGACTCAGGATCACAGATGCTGTCATGTTGCTGTACATGCGAGCTGAGCATCATCGGATTAGGTCACCACCGGAAGTCCAAGTTACAGCCAGCTAGCTAGCTAGCCAGCCCATATAGACGACCATGGTTGTTGGCATCAATGGTAGTAGGGAGGGCTAGAGCTTAAAATCCCGAGCTAGATCATCGTGTATGATCGATGGTAGATTCACCTGGAAATATTCTATAGCGTAAACAAAAGTTAACATCTATTTAGTATACTTGGTAGAGTTTCAAATCTAAGATAACTTTGGAGTTATTGAGCTAGAGAAAGGTAACTATATTTTTTCTATATATTTTTTAGAGTAGATCTATTAAATCCACTTGTAACAAATTATTAAGGATCGGTTCAACTCCATCTTCACTACACAGGTATTTAAAAGCTAGAACACTATCAAATCGATCTAACATCGGTAGTGTGATGTGCCCCCTCTTTGCTGTATATAGACAAGCCTAGGTGGTTTGTACCGCTGGCTAACCAGATGGTAAAAACCATACTGACCAATTTTACTACTGCGATTTAGCGTTCAGTTACCGTGGTTTTGCGAACGCTAGGCTGACCACCACTCATGCGCCGCCCGGTGGCTCGCTTCCTTCGTTGCACTGCACGCCCGGCCCGGCGGATTCCAGATTCCAGGTTCCAGTCGGACTCGAGCATCCGGCCACTCGTCAGATTCTTCTCGTCTCTAGCTACTAGGGCTAGGCACAGGTTCCCGCATCATCTCTAACCGCAACTAGCTCGAAGCTAGTAACTGATACTCCTATTAATTACCTCTCTGATCCTGTCTCGATCTTCTTTCATGTGAGAAAGACAGTTACTACTTTTTTAACTGGAGATGAAGATGACCAGTCTTGTGATGACTTCTGTCCGGTTGGCCATCGTTCTGACGAGTGGATGCATGCAGCAGCATGATATGAGATTTTTTTTTTTCACCCTGATGGGAGTGCGCTGTTTGTCAAAGCGGATGTCGTCTCAAGAGTCAAGCCTTCAGCTAAAGGGCGATTCATACCATCATTTGCTGGTGCACGTTGCCAGCCTCTGCATGCGACTTGGCAAAGTGCTCTAGATCTCTAATCCCCGGGTGAAAATGGCGCCTTTTCCCAAGCTTTTTGTGGAGAGATGCATGCGGCCGCAGTCGGAGAGCATATTTGCCTTTGCAGCTAGCTTAGCTATCTAAACCTCTCTGTTGTGCTGAGCACATTCCATCTCCCAGCTCAAAAGATTCGCCATTTTTCTCTCTCTTCCATAGCTTGCTGCTGCAAGCAGTGTGTGTGGGGCCAGCCTAAGGTACTCTTCAACGTTATCATAAAATATAATGGATTCAGTCTACAGATGAGATGGACTACTTGACTCTTTAGTAGGCTCTTGCTCTTTCAGTTTAATACATGATCAGTAAACAACTATCAATACATTTTTATGTCTTAACGAAGCTTCTGTTGTTTTTAGTTTCTTCACGGACCACCGAAATATGAGAGTCGGGCCCTTGTGACTTGTGACTTGTGAGTGTGGCGTTGCACTTACGGTGCGCTTTGCTTTGCTTGGTTTTGTATCAGCAGCGCCTCCCCCCCGGAGTACATGACCTCGGCGTCGACTCAGTTTGCGCCGGCGCCGGTCAGAATGGGGGCATACGACCGACCGCCGCCGGCCGGCATGTGGAGTCACGAGCAGTTCAAGGTCGACAACGCCCAGGCCACGAGCTCTTCCACGATCATGGAGGCGGACATGAAGTTTGAGACTAGGGTGCGCTAGGAAACTCACATCAGCTTATAAATTTGGCTTGTTATTTTTTTGCTCTAGTATTTTGAGCAGCTGTTACTGTTAGCTTCTGCTACTGTGTCCGTTCTATGATCGGACGATTGGTGCTCATTTTGATGAGATTTGCAGCTAGAAGAAGTTCCACAAGCAGTGCTGGATGAAGCAAGAAATGTTGATCAGGAGGCAACCAAATCGCCAGACAAGGTGAGCATCACAACATTGTACTACATCTATTTTAGTTAAATTTAGTTTACTCTTGCATGACAAAATGATCTTCTGCTCACAAACTTGAAATGATTTTATCCAGGTCCTAAGAAGACTTGCACAGAACAGAGAGGCAGCTCGGAAAAGCCGACTACGGAAAAAGGTAAACGCTAAGAATGATTTTACAGTCCTTGAGGAGGTATCACATTTTTTAGTGTTAATTTTGGTAATTAACACTAAAAAATATGGTACCTTCTCAAGGACTGTAAAATTTCCCAAACGCTAAATGCATAACCAATACTGTTTTTGTTCTAAAATATAAGAGTACTTTGTTTTTAGAAAATTTAATATTTATAACTTTTGATTAATAATTAAGCTAAAAATATTTAGATAGTCTTATGCTAGATTGTAGTTTCTCCATTTCTGAAGAAAACAACAAAGAACCTCTCTCATTATTGACACGATTGTGGTGTTCCATAGGCTTACATCCAGCAATTGGAGACGAGCCGGTTAAAATTGGCTCAGCTGGAGCAAGAGCTTCACCGGGCTAGGCAGCAGGTACAGAGATAACAGTCTGTTGGCTAGCCACTTCAATTCACCCTACGCTTATCAGTTATCACTGACTCCATTGCAAATCTGCAACTGCTCTGATGCAGAACGTGTATGCAAATGGGAGCATAGGAGAACCGAACCTCGGATTTACAGGAGCGATAGATCCAGGTTAGGTTTTGTGTTTTGCCCATCTTTCTTTGCAATCGTTCTGAACACTGAAGCTCTACTGAAATAAATTCTGTGGTTTTCGTAAGAAAGATTGGCGTAACATAACTTAGACAACTAAGTTAATTCGATGATAAATGACACATAAAATAAATTATGTATGTGTGGACTGCAAAGTCCTTTTATTTGTACTCTATCTAGATTAGTGTCACGCGGAGGATTAAGATAATATGATGGCTTCAAATAGGATCGTTACTCACACGGATGACTTTGCAGTCCACCCACACAGAATTTATTTACAGTACTACTGATCACAATGCTCAGACAAAATTAAATTAATATTGTGTGACCGGCTTATGTAGTTTCATCATATGACGCAAATACAGGCGCTGCAATTTTCGAGATTGAATACAGTCATTGGGTGGAGGAGCAGAACAGGCACACGGGTGAGCTGAGGGCGGCTCTGCAGCACGAGCAGACGAGGGAGCTGGAGCTCCGCTCGCTCGTCGAGATCGGGCTCGGCAACTACGACCGCCTCTTCGGTATCAAGGAGACCGCCGCCTACTCCGACGTGTTCTTCGTCATGTCCGGCATGTGGAAGTCCCCCGCCGAGCGGTTCTTCATGTGGATCGGCGGGTTCCGGCCGTCGGAAGTTCTCAAGGTACGTAGCTTTCGCCGATCGATCGCATACAGCTTCAGAAGTCAGAATCACAAACTCTTGCTGCTGCTGCTGTGATCAGCTTCTGAGACCCCAGCTGGAGCCTCTGACGGAGCAGCAGGTGGTGGCCGTCGGCGGCCTGCAGCACAGCTCGATGCAGGCGGAGGACGCGCTCTCGCAGGGCATGCACAAGCTGCAGCAGACGATCGCGGAGGCCCTGACGACGGCCGACCCGTTCGGCTCCCCCGACGCCTACATGGTGCACATGGCGGACGCCGTGGAGCAGCTCAAATCCCTCGTCAAGTTCGTCATCCAGGTAACCAAACAAACCAGCCGCGCCCGAAAATGGCGTCCATTGCTGCGTGCTTACGCATGTGGACTTGTGCGTGCATGCAGGCAGACCATCTGAGGCAGACGACGCTGCAGCAGATGCACAAGATCCTGACGACGCGGCAGGCGGCGAGAGGCCTCCTCGCGCTGGGAGACTACTTCCACCGCCTGCGAACGCTGAGCTCTGCATTTGCAGCCCGTCAGCGCGATTCAGCGATAAGCTAAATGCACCAACTAATAACGGTTAATTAAAAGAGAAGCAGAAGCTACAAATTCGAGTAGCAATCCGTTGTGTAGTTCAGGATGAATAGATCTTTCTCGCCGGGCTTCGATCGGATGAAGAACAGCTCGTTGACTTCCTCTGCAGCGCTGCTAGCTGCAGTGCAATCCAGGAGCGGTCTTTCTTTGCCTTGTTGCCTGCAGAGATGAAGTAGCAAACCAAATTTAAGTCTTCAGATGTGTGCAGCAGAAGAGAACATATGTAAATATATACTTGGTTTTACGATGTAATTATCTGTAACTAGTGTTGCTCAAATCAGTTGCTCCTACCTAGCACGGCAGCCATGGTGCCACATTGTACTTAATGGAACAAGTTAGTTCACTTGAGAACTAGAAAACTATGAAGTGATGAACTACTATGAAACTATGAACAAGTTAGTGCCATTGTACTTTGATGATCTAAAAAAGAATACCACAGAAGAAGGGAAGTAAAACAACAATTTTTCTGAGCAACCTGATGTTCATCCACTCGAAATAATGCCCCTGACGAAGATGTTTTAATAAAAAAAATACCACGAAAGAAGGGAAGTAAAACAACAGTTGTTATGAGCAACCTGTGATCCACTTGAAATACTATCTATCACTGACGAAGAAGTTTTATTTAAAAAAAGAGTAACACTGAAGAAGGGAAGAAAAAAAACGAAACAAACAACAAAAGTTTTTGTTTATGAGCAACCTGATGATCCATTAAAATACTATTACGAATATTTTTTTAAAAAAAACAATACTACGGAACAAGGGAAATAAAACAACGAAATAAACAATAAAAAAATACGGATTTAGTTCGGGGTATTGAACCCGACGTGAATCGAACACGCAACCTTCTGATCTGGAGTCAGACGCGCTACCATTGCGCCACGGATCCGTTTTTTTTCTACAAACAACTATAGTAAATCACAACTAAATCCCAGGTTAGAGAGAAATTAGTGTTCTTCTGTTTCTAAAAATATTTAGATTTTGTAGCGGCTAAGAAAAAATTGGACTGATTGGAGAGGAAATCTGAAAATAACTGTAGCTTTACAAAACTTCAAACAGGATCACATGACCTCAGTCAGGCTCATTGGACGCCTTAATTCCTAAAATTAAGAATATTTTTAGATTTTTTAGGTAGCGAGGAAAAAAATTGGAGCGATTGGAGAACCGAAAATTCAGAATAGTTTCAGCTCTTTGAAACTTCAAACAGGACCTCAGTTAGTCATGCTCATTGGACGGACGGCTTAATTCCTTGATGAGCGCGACCAGACGGCAGAGAGATGCAGCAGTTGCCGCGCGCGCGCATGTCGTCTCACCGATCATGACATGAGAGCTAGCACGGAGGTAGACGACAGGCAGAGCTCATGCGGCGGCAGCAAGCAGTGTACTGTAGCATCGCTCACACAGTCGCACGAGAAGAAGAATGAATGACAGATTGACAGGCCGCGCTCGCCGGCTTCATTCATGGCAACAGCAGGCTCCCCGGCCACTGCTGTATGCAGCACTGTGCAGTTCATCAGCTCCGCTCTGCCTAGCTGCCCCCCGCGCGATCACGAACCCTTCGCCCCTCTCACAGAGCTGCGGCGCGCGCGGCTGGACTGCTCTGCAGGGTCACCTCGCATGCAGACTTGCAGCTAGCCGGCGCAATTCAAACGCCGGGCGCGGCGTCCATGTCGGCCGCGCGCGCCCATGGCCGTGGCCATGGCCATGCCATGCGATGCATGCGTGTGCGCGCTCTCACCGCGCCGCGCATAAATGAATGCCGGCGAGCTAGCTACGCGCGCGTACCATGTCTGGGCGCGCCCTGCAGACAACGGAACGGGCGCATGCTGCTGCGTGCAGGCGGCAGGGTGGACATTCAATCCATGTGATCCGTGCCGGGGATCATGTGAAGCACCATCAAAGACGCGCGCTGCCGCTGCGTCGCTCATCAATATCTGCCTCGCGCGAGAGCGGCTATATATACGGGCGCGCGCTGCGTGCGTCCTCCGCTTCCTTCAAAGCTAGTACGTACTACGTACATACTCCTACTACGAACTACATACTGAGCTAGGGCTGAGCTGATCTCTTCTGCACTCTGCACTTTCGATCTTGAGCTGATGAGGATGCACGTTCTTGCCGATGCTAGATGCCACTACCGCATTCGCCTCCTCCTCCTCCTCGCTGTTGTCCTGCTTCTTGCTGCCACGACTGATGGCATCAGACCGGCTCCTTGTATGTCTAGTGTGTCAGGCTATCATCGTGTGGAATGCGCATCGTTTCCTGCACGGAATCTGCTAACTTCAGATCTCGTTTTCTTGACAGCTGATGTAAAAACGGTGCAAGAGCAAGAAAAGAGCAGGGCTGCCACTACTTCACTACTGACTTCACCTCAGGCATGTCGCCATTATATCACGCTTGTTATTTGTGAAATGTCTTACTACGAGCGTTGATCAGTAATTCAGTTAATCAGCTATAGACAGCCAACTGATCTCGTCTTCTTCCTCGGTCACGCGTGCGTGCGTGCTTGCGTACGAACGTAGCAGGGGCGCGCCGCCATTACAGCCGGGAACGACGCCGTGGTCGGCTTCCTGCAGGAGGAGGTGTACGCGACGGGGTCGAGCCTACCGGACTGCTCGCACGCGTGCGGCCCGTGCTCGCCGTGCAACCGCGTCATGGTGAGCTTCAAGTGCTCCATCGCCGAGCCGTGCCCGATGGTGTACCGGTGCATGTGCAAGGGCAAGTGCTACCCGGTGCCGTCGAGCTAGCTAGCCCGGCCAGCTGCCGGCCGGCCGCCGTGCCGGTGATCAGCTAGCTGATACGGTACTACTGTCTACTGGCTCGCTCGCATGCATGCATGCCAAGGGTGCTCGACGTGGAAGCTTCTAGAAACTTCATCTGCATGCATGCATTGATCCTTGGACAAATTAAGGACATGGAGCTGAGAGATTATATATATATGCTGGTGTTGTTTAATTACGAGCTTAATTGGGAGTTAATTTGTAAATGGGGAGTCGTTAATTAGGTAGCTAGTCTGTGTACTGCTGCATGCAGATCGGATCGAGTTCCTGAGCTAGTGAAATTTGGTGTTCCTCAGCTAATGAATTTTGGTATGCACGAAAAGCTGTGTGCAAGGTTTTCTTCTACTAAGCAAATATTTAAGCTGTTTTTAAGCTTGCGTTGGCTAGCTTAATTTGAAATGATCGTTCAATATTTGTTTCAAATCTACCATTTTGTTTCACATTCGGTTAGTTAGCTCCAATTTATCTCGAGATAACATTTCTACATCGAAGGAGATGATCAATTCCCCATATCACTGTATCTTCAAAGGCCTCATGCATTTACATGGACCAAAATCCTGGCCCATCCGCATGTACTTTACAACTCATTTGTCAAAATGCTTTCATAAGATTAGTTTGGCATGGTACTGTTTATTCAAATTCAAATTTCATTGTTTTGAAGACTGCAGCAAACAAAATACCCTCATAATTTTGACTAATATTGTACCCGTGCTACGCACCGGTAAAAATCAAAAAACAATTATATTATTAGTTAGGAGTTGGATTCTTTAGAACTTTAATTTAGTAGTTACAAAGATTATTGCAGCATCAAAGAACCATTACAGGCGCAAATCAAACTGTCATATCCTCAAACAATCAAATAAAAGCACAAGAAAAGTATTTGCTTGCAATCCAAGCCATCAGGCTACATGATTTGGCGTCTGTAGTCTGCACGGGCGGCGACCTTGCGCTGGACAGGGAGCAGCGCGAGGGAGGGAGAGGGGACGACGCCGGTGATACGACAGGAGGGATTAGGAGAAGATCAATCTGTTAGAAAATCATAAACTTTAGCTTAATTCTTAGCCTATTCATAATTACCCTTTATACGGAATAAGACATTAAACTAACCGGAATGAAGAAACCATAAGAAAATTGTAGTTGTTCTTCTCTGTTTGTTTGGTGTAAATCTCCTAGCAATTGGTACATGGTATCGACCCTCCGGATGCCATCTATACTGCCCTTGGATAGCCTTTCGAAGTTCTTTCAGCGAAACTAATGATCGGGATAGTTTTGGGAGTAGGACTACCGAGCAGGAAGAAGGGGTGTGTTCTGTTTGGGTCGGGTCTCCTCTTTTACAGTGTACACTGTGGAAATCAGGAACTCGTCCATATAGAAAGAAAGCACCTTTCGATTATGACGCTCACATTAGATGGAAAGATATTAAACCGGAAAGGAAAGATTTCAATATGAGAAAAGTCATTAGAGGGAAATATATCAGCTCACTAAGGAAAGTTCTTTACACGGAAGGTCTTTAATCGGAAAGATATACATCCACTAAGAAAAGTCCTTTAAATGGAAGGATATTATACGGAAAGATATCGATCCACTAAGAAAGTCCTTTAAATATAAAGTTATTATACGGAAAGATATACATCTTATAAAATGAATAATCTAGATAATCCGAAAAGTTTTGACTGGTCATTATGGAAATATGTGGGAGGAAGGAGATCGATCTAATCTCCTATAATTTTGCTAAGACGCTGAAAGGAATGGCTGGGATTTAATATTTTTATTTTTAATAGAGTAAAGATAAAGGGCTGTGATTTTTCAGATGGTAGATGATTAAAGATGAAGGGCTGAGATTTACCAGAGGGGTGATGTGTCCACTCTCTCAACTCACCAATTATATAGTAGGGTAGATGGTAGATGAAGCTGAGTGTGTGCTTAGAGCAAGTACAATAAGAAAAAATAGTTACTATTAGTATGGTGATATAGGAATTTTGCATGATACGGTTTGGCGAGAGCTACATCTACTTTTAAAATCTACAACTCTTTAAATAGTCTATATTTTCTTTCAGATGATAAAAACTAGTAGCTACATACATAATCTAAAAATAAACTAAAGACATGTTTGAGGAGCTCAAGATTCCAATAAATAGTTAATGCATATTTATCTAATAAGAATATGAATAAATTTATAAATTCTTATAGATTTTCTTCATATTGTAAAAACTAGTAGCTGCATCTACCCTACTATATAATTAGCAAGTTGAGGGAGTGGACACATCACCCCTCTGGTAATCTCAACCCTTTATATTTAATCATCTACCATCTGAAAAATCTCAGCCCTTTATCCTTACTCTATTAAAAACAAAAATATTAAATCCCAGCCATTCCTTTCAGCGTCTCAGCAAAATTATAGGAGATTAGATCGATCTCCTTTCTCCCACATATTTCCATAATGATCAGTCAAGACTTTTTAAATTATTTAGATTATTCCTTTCATTAGATGTATATCTTTCCGTATAATAACTTTATATTTAAAGGACTTTTTTAGTGGATGGATATCTTTCCGTATAATAATCTTTCATTTGAAAGACTTTCCTTAGTGGATGGATATATTTCCGATTAAAAACCTGGTTCCATGTAAAGAACTTTCCTTAGTGAGCTGATATATTTCCCTCTAATGACTTTCCTCATATTGAAATCTTTCTTTTTCGGTTTAATCTCTTTTCATCTAATGTGAGCGTCATGATCGGAATGTGCTTTCTTTCTATATGGATGAATTCCCGATTTTCACAGTGTACTCTATAAAAGGGGAGACCCGACCCAAGCAGAACACACCCCTTCTTCCTGCTCGGTAGTCCTACTCCCAAAACTATCCCGATCATTAGTTTCGCTGGAGGAACTTCGAAGGGCTGTCCAAGGGCAGTATAGATGGCATCCGGAGGGTCGATGCCATCTACCAATTACTAGGAGACCTACACCAAACAAACAGAGAAGTACAACTACACTTTTCTCACGGTTTTTTCATTCTGGTAGTTTAATGTCTTATTCCGCATAAAGGGTAATCAAGAATAGGCTAAGAATTAAGCTAAAGTTTATGATTTTCTAACAGATTGATCTCCTCCCGATCCCTCCTGTCGTATCACCGGCGTCGTCCCCTCTCCCTCCCTTGCGTTGCTCCCTGTCCAGCGCAAGGTCGCCGCCCGTGCAGACTGCAGACGCCAAATCATGCAGCCTGATGGCTTGATCTGCAAGCAAATATTTTTCTTGTGCTTTTATTTAATTGTTTGAGGATATGACAGTTTGATTTGCGTCTGTAATTGTTCTTTGATTTTGCTACAATCTTTCTAACTACTAAATTAAAGTTCTAAGGAATCCAACTCCTAACTAATAATATAATTGTTTTTTAATTTTCACCGGTACGTAGCACGGGTACAATACTAGTAATCTAAAAATAAACTAAAGACATGTTTGAGGAGCTTAAGATTCCAATATACAATTGATGAGTATTTAGCTAATAAAAATATGAATAAATTTATAAATTCTTATCAATTATATACTCATTTGCTGCTTAATAACTCAATTGCTTAACCAACACTACGGGCTTATTTAGTATAGCTCTAACTTTGAGATTAATGTAAAATCTGGGGTTTATACAGTGTAATAAAATAGTGTAAACTTTTATTTCAAAATAAAAACTAGATTATTTAATTAAATATCATTAATTCATTTATAACTATATATATCAAAATTTTAAAGTTAGATTAGAGCAACTCTAAAAACTGAATTTAGAATGGTGCCAAATAGGACCAAAATATTTCACAACCCTGCAAACAAGGTTGTTAAATATTTTGGTGGCGGCGAGAGCGTGCGCGTAGCAAAAATGGCTGTTCCAGCCGCGCCACTGGAGGCGCAGATACGGATTCCGCCGTTGCCGTAAAACCCCAGTCTCCCCCTATCCCCCTCCCTGAAACCGAGCTCTCGCTTTGTCTCCCTGCTCTCGTCGCCGCGCTCCGTTCGCATCCTCATCGGGGGCTCGAATCTGGTAGCCCTAAGAGCATCTCCGAGAGAAGCTCTAAAGAACCCTCTTCTCTAAATTTTTAAAATTACAATTAAAAAATTAGTTCTAATAGATACTTAAATGACTCCTAAAAATAAAAAACCCCTAAAATTAATCTTTTCGCTCTCTGCATTTAGAGAGCAACACAGGAACTTAATTTTAGGGACGATCTGTATGTCTTTAGAGGTACGAGATGCTCTAATGCTCGCGTCCGCCGCCGCCGCCGCCTCCTCTTGGTCCGAGCGGTAGCCGCGTCGCCCAGGACGGCGCCCGGTGGCTTCGGCTGCGGGTGACGGCTAGAGGGAGGGGGAGGAGGAAGAGGAGGGGGGATGCTGAGGAGGCTCGTGGGCTCCATAGAGATGGCCGCGCCGGCGCCCGCGCAGCTGCGCAGCTGCGCCGGTGCCCGTGCTCCGCTCCTCTCTGGGCTGCGCCATCGCCCTTCCTATGCCGCCGCCGCCGCCGCTCACTGTCCTCGCCGTTCATCGGCGGCAGAAGGTAGTCGCCGTCTCCGTTCGGTTAGCGATTTTATGCTTGTTGTAGTAATCTTCCTGCTTACTGGATGATTGATTGATGATCGCGATGCACGCGATAATTTGGTTGCCTTTATAGGTCTAACCTAATTCGTCAGTCATACGGCCATCATTACTATTGTGTTTTTGAAACCTTGTGCCATGTTCTGGATTTACACTTCAATGAACTAATGCATGGATTTATTGATTAAGGCCCTGTTTTGGATTGACTAAAACTAATAGTTAGCTAACTAATAGCTAGAGTTAATTGTTAGCTAGCTAATAGTTAGTTTACCAATTAGTTGCATTGTTTGGATTGACTAAAACTAATTTTTAGTTGCTAATTATTAGTTGATGGGATCCAAACAGCCCCTAAGTATTCGTTGCTGCGACAACTTATTCTGTGTCCTCTCTCATAGTCTCATGCCACAATGCAACATAGGTAAGTGACATCAGCTCTTTTGCCACACTCCGTGCTTATGAAAATTGGGCCTAAGGGCCAGATGTCATACACATACACATGGAGTGTAGCAAAAGAACAAAAGACACTTAACTATGTGGCGTGAGAACAAATCTCCCTTTGAGCTATTATGCTCAGCCCCTTTCAGGCCTGTTCAAAACAGATTGTAGATGATGATGATCTGACTATTTAACCAAATAGTTTGAGGGTTTAAGCTAACAAATTTAATGCTAAAAAGTTGATAAATGGCTTTTAAACATTTTTTTGTTGATTTTCATATAGAGAGTTTTTTTTTGAGAAATTGCACTGTCAAGGAGTTTGAAATGTGTATTCTGCAAATTGGCTGTTCAGTCATTGCTAGTGGTGTTGACTAAACTTTTCAAGCACACTTCCTATTAAGTTATATTTTTTATAAAATGTTCACATTATTGGCCTTATAATAGTCAAATGGTCATTATTCATGATGAATCGCCTTGGTCCCTGAGCTGGGCCATCATCTCGGCCATGGTCGGTTGGGGATCATTTGCTTCGGACATGGCGGCGGTGGTGGTGTGGGTGGGCTGCTTGGCGGGATGCGTGGTGGCGGGCTGATCGGTGGCAGTGGTGTGGGTGGGCTGCTTGGCGGCGGTGGCGTGGGTGATCTGACCAGCGGCGATGGCGTGGGTGGTCTGATCGGCGGCGGCAGTGTGGGTGGACTGATCGGCGGAAGGCGTGGCGGAGGACCGCCTGGATGCTGATACCAAGTTGTCAGGGGCCTCGGTCCCTACGACGGGAGGCCCCTGGCTGCGTAGCTCGTAGCCGGCGCGGGGCGGATCCCCTTGCCGCACTATCTCTGAAGAACGGAGGGAGACTAGATAGAATTGAGGGAGATTGCAGAATAATACTCTTTATTGCTTAATTATGCCTTAAGGGCTTACATGTATATTTATAGTGCCTAATAGATCTAATCTTCTCTAACTAGGACTCTAACTCTTAACTAACAAATCTTAACTAACAAGGAATCTAACTCTTTAACTAACTTGGACTCTAAATCTTTCATGGGCCGGCCGGTACTGCCGTACTGGGCCTTGCGCCCTCTTTGGGCCTGGCCCGGCGCTGGTAGTGGGCCTTGTGCCCTCTTTGGGCCGGGCCCGCCGCTGGTAGTGCCGGCCCCATATGACATCTACGAGAAGGAATTCTTTGTCCTGAAGCCTCAAAAGATTACAACAATTCCAATTATGCTTCATTGTACAAAGTAAGAGAAAGAATGACACCTAATTCTCTTGCAAATAGGCATGCTAACATGGAACTGGCAAAGCACCACATGATGAATCAAGCTGCAAGTGCTGTGTCATCACTGACCAGTGTTGTTAATGATGACATTGAACCACTCAACTGGCCTAGTGGCTCAGAATTTAAGACTCAATGGCCTAATGGTTCAAAGATTGATGCTTCTGTTCTGAAGATTCCTAAGGTTGAAACGAGTATGCAGTTTGATGACAAGTCTAGGGATGGTTATGATGGAGAAGAGCGTGAATGCACAGCCAAGAAGACAGTACAGCATTCTCCAGCTAAGGCACCCATGTCCAAGGAGTCTAAAGATGCGAGGAAGGCACTTGCTACTGTGTATGACAAAGTTCTGGTGGTTGACAGTGTGAAGTCAGCTAGGAGTATTGTTCAATTTCTTACTTCAATGTACAGAAACTTTATTCATGCATGTGACACAGAGGTATGGAGTGAAAAGCGTTCGGTGATTGCATTTATGTCTATATAAAATGGCTATGTTCTCATTTACCTGCCATTTATGTTGTGTATTTAACATTTTCAATTAGGTACTAAACTCTTAGTTTACCTGAACCTACCTGTCTACACCCTTTACTGTGAGGTGTCAAGGTTCAACACAGCTTCACACCCCCACATCCCATGTTTGCTTTTTGTCTGCAAGTATTATTTGCTGAACCTCAGTCTCAAGCATTTTGTAGTATGTCTGTTTCTTTTACTGTTCTTCCTTATGTATGAATACAATATCCATGAAAAATTAAGGCAAATAGTTTGCATGAATCATGGGCATTATGACATTGATGCCCTATATCATCTTGTTTCAGTGGTTACTGAGCAATCAAGCTATGTTTGAAATTTTCATGCATTCTGTGTTGATTGACCTTTTGCTAGTATTATAATTCAGGAGAGCACAATGCTATGCAGGTAGCTAATATTGATGTTAAACAAGAGACACCAGTGGGCCATGGAGAGATCATTTGCTTTAGCATCTACTCTGGCAATTCTGATGCAGAAGCCGATTTTGGAAATGGAAAAACATGCATTTGGGTGGATGTGCTGGATGGCGGACGAGATGTGCTCATGGAATTTGCTCCATTTTTTTAGGACCCCTCAATCAGGAAGGTGTGTCTTTCTTCCTTGTTCATTTTTGTGGGAGAGTAGTATATTTAGGACCGTCTGGTACTCTGGTTTCCAACTCTTCTATTCCGGTATAATGGTACAACAGTACAAATGGAACCAAGAACTAGAATATTGTTGCTAGTACTGAGGGGAATGCATGATGATATCACATATTTAAGCCCAACCTTACAACTTTGAATATGCAGACCCATTTTGTTGCATGTTAATTTTATATTATTGTGTAGGTTGATGCTATATTTTTCTGTATCCCTGGCCAAAGTTTTACTAACTCTTTGAACTTCTAGAAATTATAGGATTGCTTTACTACAACTAGCACCTTCTTGAGTTTTTTAAACAAATATCCTGATTACTTATGTAGGTTTGGCACAACTATAGTTTTGATAGCCATGTCATAGAGAACTATGGAATCAAGGTTGCTGGATTTCATGCTGATACGATGCATCTTGCACGACTTTGGGACTCTTCAAGAAGAACTGATGGTGGATATTCACTTGAAGGACTTACAAATGACCACAGGGTCATGGGTGTTGTCCCAAAGGAATCACAAAAGATTGGGAAGAGATCGATGAAAACCATCTTTGGTAGGAAAAAGATTAAAAAAGATGGATCTGAAGGGAAAATTATATCTATGGACCCTGTCGAAATTTTACAAAGAGAAGACAGAGAACTGTGGATCTGTTATTCTTCATTAGATTCAATGAGTACCTTGAGGCTTTACGAAAGTTTGAAAACCAAGCCTAAAAAAAAGCACTGGACTTTTGATGGTTACCCCAGAGGTTCAATGTATGATTTCTATAAGGAGTATTGGCGTCCGTTTGGTGCTGTTCTTGTCAAGATGGAAACAGCTGGAATGCTTGTTGATCGTGCTTACCTTTCAGGGATTGAAAAAGTTGCTGTTGCACAACGAAAAGTAGCTGCAGATAAGTTTCGGAAATGGGCATCTAAATATTGTCCTGATGCAAAATACATGAATGTCAACAGTGATACTCAAATTCGCCAGCTGTTCTTTGGTGGTATAGAGAATAAGTACAGCCCTCACTCTGCTCTACTCTCTTTCTGAAATATGTTTTTTACTTTTTTGTTCTCGTATATTCAATGATGTGCATTCTTATGGAGGACATCCACTAGGTTTAAATGGTAACCTTCAAACTTCAAAGTAGTAACCAGTAGATGTTCATTGCATGTAACTTTCAAAGTCAGTGAGACAATGCCTACTTTTGGTTTCAAGTTGCAGTGGTTGTTTTTCTCGCATAATCAGCCACTTGACCTGCTATAATATTAAACCCTCCTTTAAATAAAAATGTGCTGGATATTGATGGCTCTTTCCTCTTGTGATTCATGCTTTGTCTGAAGAAATCAAGTTTTTCAGTCTGCGCATCCATCAAGTTTGAAGTTATGGATAGGCTCAAGGAACCATCTTCTCTGTGTTTATTGAATTCAGAAAAAATAGATTATAGCTTTTTTGTTCTTCTAGAAGCTTCTGTTAGTTCAGATAGGAGTGTTTGGTGCTTTGGATTTCGTCTAGGCACAATATATATGTGTTTCCATATATCAATGAAAAAAGAGTTAGATGGAACTATCAGCCTTTTATGTTTTGTACCTTATTTAGACGTGTTTTGCACGTAAGTTTTAATGTTCGCAATCTATGTGCAGATGCAAACCTGGTGATACTTTGCCAAAGAGTAGAACTATTAAAGTGCTGAATGATGGAAGCGTTGTCGCAGAGGGCAAGAAGACTCCAAAGCATCGCACTATTGAACTTTTCAGCATTGTGGAAGATCTGAAAACTGATCTATTTACTGCAAGTGGATGGCCTTCAGTTAGCGGTGATGCATTGAGAAATTTGGCTGGTAAACTGCCAACTGATCTTGTTTACACAATAGATGACGCAGAGGATGATGAATGCAGGAGCAGTTCAATTTCTGAGCATGATCTAAATGACACTGCATCTTATGGAACTGCATATGAAGCATTTGGAGGAGGTAAGGAAGGAAAGGAAGCATGCCATGCCATTGCGGCTCTTTGTGAGATCTGTTCTATCGACTCGTTGATATCCAACTTTATTCTTCCCTTACAGGTTAGCTGACCCCACCTGTGCCAGTTAGGCTTGAGTGGCCACCATCAACTATTATAATCTTAGCTATCTGTCCAGTTCTTAATGATTAGTTATCTCCTTTTATTTGTGATAGGGAAATCATATATCATGTACAAAGGGGCGGATCCACTGTTCATTAAATATCAATACAGAAACAGGACGTTTGTCAGCAAGGGCACCAAACTTACAGGTTACTTTCTTTTTATGTTGTTGGAACGAGTTTGTAGTTGTATGTAATATATAGTAGTATTATGAAGGCTGAAAGACTATGAGCTATACATGTTTAATCTTTTGCTTTCTTTCTTCATTGTATAACCTTTCAGACAAGGGCCATCAGGCGGTTCCTCCTTGCTTGAATCATATGTCACTCTCGCATAAAGAAATCAGTGGGTGATAGATTAAACTTCATGTATGGATGCCAGGCTGTGGGCAGCTTCTGGCATTCAAACAGTTGTGAATTAAGTTAACTTAGTAAAAAGTAACAAGAATTTTGATCTTGCTATAGGAATATCAAAAGCCTGGTCTGCGTATGTACATTCCATGAGTTTGTATTTGCTTGTGTGTCAGCGTGCGTACCTACTGTTTGATAGAAGTACTGTGGTGATTTTGATGACATTGATGCTGATGCATTCATCAATGTAATATATCATACAAACTGATCTACCACAGTGGTCATTGATCCCTGTTTGCCCACTAAGTCAGTGACAAATGTATTAATATTAATTGTGAAATTAAGCACGAATTTTCAATGAACTTAACATTAACCAAGAATAACCTGACCTTTTTCTTTGCATTGTTTTCAAGATGAAGAATGTTTGGTTCTAAATGCTATAAAATCTAGGCCAGTTACTTGTGTGTATCATCTTGTGTGTGGTGATATCATCGCACAATTGAACAAATAATATATTGAACTCTGGATCCATTTTCTGCACGGCAGAATCAACCTGCACTGGAAAAAGATCAGTATAAAATCCGTCAAGCTTTTGTTGCAGCTCCAGGGAACTCTCTTATTGTTGCTGATTATGGTGAGGTATGCTGTATGCTACCTGATGGGGGTCAACAGAGTTCTGAGATGATTTTACACTAATACAGGTGAGTAATGGAAAACTTTTTGTTTCTGTTTAGCTGGAGGTCAGGATCTTGGCACATCTTGCTGATTGTAAAAGCATGTTAGATGCTTTCAAGGCTGGTGGTGACTTCCATTCCAGAACAGCTATGAACATGTACCAGCGTATCCATGAGGCTGTTGAAGAAAAGAAAGTACTTCTTGAGTGGCATCCTCAGCCTGGTCAAGAGAAACCCCCTGTGCCCTTGTTGAAGGCACCCCAACTTCAACAATATTTCTGAGAGTTATGTTGATCTCCTTTTAATTGTTAAAAATATGATCATGTCTATTTGGTCGTTGCTTTATTTTATGTATTCATCTACCCATGCAATTATATTTTCCCCTTTTTTACTTTTCATGTTCTCATTCTGTCTCATTGCAACTTAGCTTACTTCAATGGACAGTCCAGAATCTACATCCTCTGTGGAATTAAATATAACTTAATAAGTTTATTTGGAATTTTCATGTTCTAATTTGTAATTTTGTCAGGCCCTTTCGAGGTTGATGCATTTATATATGAATATATTCTAATTATTTGTCTCGTCTTATAATGGATGATACATCAGAACAATCTTTTTTCCAACTTACGCACATTATGCAGGCATATCATCTGTTTAGAGGCCAAACTTTGTGTTACCTTTTTAAGAAAATGATGGCCGTACCCTCCCTCACTCATATATGTAATGAGGTTCCGCCCAAGTCAGATGTTTTAGTTTATTTTGTTCCCCTTTGCAAGATGTTCCATTTATGCTGTGCAGATTTTTTTTCTGGAGTACCTGTGGATCCATTAAATGTAACCAGCACCAGTTAAATATACATGGCTTGTAAGAGATCAAATAAATTTGTATGTTTTATTTGTGATTTAGGATGCTTTTGGTGCTGAGAGGAGAAAAGCTAAAATGCTTAACTTCTCCATTGCATATGGAAAAACACCTGTTGGGCTTGCTCGGGGTTGGAAGGTATGAATTTGTGATGGACATACCTGATTATTTTACTACCTTTTAGGTGCACGCATGATATTGTTACCTGCTGCATTGATTTAATGCTTGCATGATAATTAAACATGCTTGTTAGAAGAAACCGTAAAGGCTGAAACAGCTTGGATGATGATAGTGAATTAGTGATGCATGTTAGATTTACTGTTGAAGCTTTGTTCCATGCGTAGTAATTTTAGTTCTAACAGAGCAATTTTAACTTCCCTCCCACTAATTTAACATAGATGCAATCCCCTGTATTTTCTTTCTCCATTTTCAAGTGCTCTGAAGAGTTATAACTTATAACTTCTTTTGTTAGGTTTCTGTCAAGGAAGCAAAGGATACTCTGAAACTCTGGTACAGAGATAGAAAAGAAGTTTTGGCCTGGCAAATGAAACAAAAGGAACTAGAGCAGGAGAAGTGTGAAGTTTACACTTTGCTTGGGCGGTCATGCCGCTTTCCTAACATGGCTTATGCAACTTCTGGTCAAAGGGGTCACATTGAGTGTGCTGCTATCAATGCTTCTGTACAGGTTATTATCGTCCATGACAACTCAAAAGTTGTGCTCAAATATATTTTTGTGCTGAAACTGTAGCTTTTCTGTAACATCACAGGGCAGTGCAGCAGATGTTGCTATGTGTGCTACGCTTGAGATTGATCAGAATACTCGTCTTAAGGAGCTAGGTTGGAGGCTTCTCTTGCAGGTATAACACATAAACACTACAATTCTGCCTGCTCTTGTCAAGTAAGTGCGTAAAAAAACAATTAGGCATGAAGAGTCATTAGATGCTGGCAACTTGTGTGCTCATGGAACTAAAAATCACATTGGCATTTCTAATGACTGGATACTCTTGGTCACCAAGTTGAATTGGATACAGTTGAGGATCTTAAAGTCTTTATTTATTGATCTTATTCAGAGCATTTGCTGATTACTACCCCTTTATCTGTTAGGTGATATTTTCCCTAAATGCATTTTCAAATTAACACCTAGCAGAACTGACAGCTCCATCTTCCAGGTGCATGATGAAGTGATACTGGAAGGACCTACGGAGTCTGCTGATCTGGCCAAGGCCATAGTGGTTGAATGCATGCATAAGCCCTTCTATGGCACCAACATCCTGAATGTTGAACTTGCTGTTGATGCCAAGTGTGCGCAGAATTGGTATGCAGCCAAGTAAACATTAACATCATCTCTCTCTCTCTCTCTCTCTCTCTCTCTCGCTCTCTCCATGTTGACTACCAAAAGAGGCATAGATGCATCCAGCAAAGTGAACCCATTTCGACGACGAAATGTACTTTTGAGCTGATATGAACTGCCAGAATTGAGAGAGATGCCCTGCCGTCCTGGTGTCTCGATGGCATGCAGGTCTGCAGCGAAGGCATTGTACACTGTATGTTGGATAGCTTGACTTCCACATCATATTACTACCAAGTAGGAGTGTCCATCTTTCTGTGTCACGTGTAGTTGGCTCAATCTGGATTTTGGAGGGAAATAGGAAAACGCTAGGCATGCGTTGTTTATAAGATTTGTTTAGCATGCTGATGTACTAGGTTAGCTGACCTGTTCTGCTGATGTCTGACACAGTGCTACAAACCTGTTTGATGGGCTTTCCTCTACCTCTTTTCCCCTACGTTATTTGGACTTATTATTGGATGTGGATGGTTTTTCTTCAAGTTTGGATGAATTTAACATTTAAGAAGGTCATGAAATTTTCTCAATTGGAGCCTAGATCATTTGGAAGCAAAGGAACGCCCAAATCTTTAAAACAAGCGACCAAACCTTTCTATGTGGATTACAAGTTTAAAACAAGATTTTAATAAAGATTACAAGCTAATGGACACGGCAGCAACACTAGCATTTAACATTTCAGCATCTCTGGAACAGTGCTTTCTCGTCCGGTTTGCAGGAGTAGGCACTGTGCAGTTTGGACTTTGGAGATTGCAAGCTTTGTCACATATTCATGGCACGTTCGTCAAGATGCGTCCATCGAGCTGCTCCAGAAATCGGTGTGCGCCATCGGGAATCACACACGCGGCTTTGACAGTTGCCACGGTTCAAGATGGTTGGACTTTGGATGGAGTGCACTCCACTTCACTTGTTTATGTAGTCAATTGCTGTCAAGTCTGTAGGCTGGTGGTCAAAACCAGTGCATACATACGTACAGTAATGTCCTAGTTCTATCCTAAAATAAAATTATTTTAATGTTTAAATTTTGTATCAAAATATACATGCTTCTTTACTTAAACTCTTGTCTTAACCAATTATAATCCTACCTTATTTAATTTCTGTACTTACTTTCTCATCCGAGCGAATTATGATTATTTCTTATTTAATTTCATCTCTCTTTAATCACCGTTAAAAAAATCCAAAAACTCTTATATTTCGGAACGGAAGTTATACTCACTTTGTCAAGCAAGTTGGTGATAGGGGTGAGTGTGAGTTCAAGAGTGTTTGGTGAAGTAATCATATTATAAATATTTTAGAAATAAAAATTATATTTTAGAAGTACTGCTATATTTAGAAAAATTTTAAATTCTAAACTCATTAAATTGAAAGAGCGGTACAGAGTAGTATTTAACGTGTTTAGCACTGAAATCTATAGGCTAGCAACCATGTTGACTTGACTTATGATTTAGTCAGCTCTATCTGGCTCCTATAGTCCTCCCTATGACAGCCTATAAATAGGCAGCACTTGGACATGCAAAACCATCATCCGATGAACGATACACATGTACACATATGGTAGTTTGAGTGTGCAGGAATAGCTAGTTAATAGCCTAGAGCTGCACGTGAACATTTGCGAGAGCTGCATAGCAATATTCAGGGGGCGCACGCGCCATGAGCGAGTCCTCACCGGACACGCACAACGACGGCGAGCCCACATCGCCGGCCGCCGAAGCAGAGCAGCCTTCTCCGCCCGCCGCCGCCGGCGACGACGATGAGGTTACCCGTTTCGTCCCTCGAGTCATCCGCACGGCAGCCGCCGCCGGCTCCCTGAAGCCCCCGGCCCCCGGCTACAGCCCCAAGTTGTCCATCGACATGGCGCGCGCGCACAGCTGGGCGCCGTACGTGGCCGTAATCCCCGCCCTCCGTTCCCTCTCCCTTGTGAGCCTCGGAGACGAAGCATCCCGCGGCGTGGCGAGAGAGGCGATCTCCGAGCTATACAAACATGCCAAGCCGCCGTTCGACGCCGCCGTTCGCCGGTTCCCCGCCGGCGAGGTGTACGTCTGCCTGGACCGCGCCCCGCTCGCCGCTAATATCCAGTCGATCCAGAGGCACTTGATGATGGCGGAGGCCTCGCCGTCGTACGCAGATAACCTGAGCAATATCTTCGAAGGCTACATGAACGGCGTGAGCAATGCCATCGACGCGCTCACCGGCGACGACAGCTGGGATCCAGTTCTGTATGATCGCGAGGGCTTCGAGTCGGCGTTCCTCCTCACCTGGACCGAGCCATGACCATCGGACGCTGGGCGAGCACACAAATAAGGCCCAATGACTGCGAGAATAATGCGAGCTAGCCTGTCGTCTCAGCTCGCGTCCTGTTTCTGTGCGTGATATACATACAGTGTTTGAATGTCATGTGTGCTTTTCAGTTTCGTCAGTCTCGTGCCTGTCGAGTTCTCATGTATGCTGTACTTCTCCTTTTCTTGGATATTGGTAAAACCATTGGGTCCTACTTTTTAAGTTATACTCTTTTATCATCAATAGAATAAACTTCTCCTCTCGGTTGGGCCTAGGCTTTAATTTCACCTTATGATGGGCTTCAACTCCAAAGCCCATATTAGAATAGCAAATCGAAACCGCAAAAGCAGCGACTCCACAACGGCATGCTAATTGCTGAATCGCCGAAGCGGTCTGCGGTCTCCGTGCCGGCAGTTTTGGCGCCAGTTGCTGCCTGCCAACCACGCGAACAAATCACCTCAACGAACTGGCCAAACCAAGCGCTTCGCCGCTGAGCAAGCTCCAACTGCGACTGCATCAAAAACCGCCTCGCCTCGCCTTCTCCCGATGGGCAGCACGAAACACGTAGAAGACGCACAGGCCCCCCGCGATCGATCGCGACATTGTCGGCAGCCGTGGGAGCGAGCGAGCGGCAGAGACCGGTAGCTCGCTCTCTTCGTTCTCGGCTAGCCTCCGGGATCGTATGGCAGCTGACGCCGTGGTGGACGCGGCACGAAGGATGCGGGCGGCGTCGGTGGACGCCGAAGACGACGTCGTCAGCGAGAAGCCCATCCTGCGGTTGTCGCCGCCGCCTCCGATACGGGCCACGGGACACGCGCTGGAGGCGCCGCCGGTGCGGAGGAGAACCAGGCGACGATCACGGCCGGGGAGGATGTTCCACGCCATGTGCCGGTCGCTCCCGGTGCTGACGCCGCGGTGCGGCGGGCAGCTGCAGCCCGGGGCGTGCCGGATCGCGTCTCCGGCGCGGCTGTCCCCATCGGACTCCCTGCTGTCGCAGATCATCACGTCGTCGTCTGGTGTAGGGACGTCCCGCCGGCAAATGACCGGCACGCTCTTCGGCTACCGCGAGGGCCGCATCGCGCTGTCCCTGCAGGAGAACCCGCGGTGCCTGCCGACGCTCGTCGTGGAGCTGCCGCTCCCGACGCACGCGATGCTCCGCGAGCTCGGCACCACCGCCGGCGCGCGCATCGTTCTGGAGACCGAGAAGCACGCGGCGGACGGCGACGTCGAGGACGGCGGCGCCTGTAAGAGGCGCGAAGAAAACGGGTGGGTTCTCGACGAGCCGATCTGGACCATGTTCTGCAACGGCAAGAGGGTGGGCTACGCGGTGCGGCGAGACCCAACCGACGACGACATCGCCGTGCTGGAGACGCTGTGGGCGGTGTCCATGGGCGGCGGCGTGCTCCCCGGCATGTCGTCGGACATGGACCGGTCCGACGACGGCGAGATGGCGTACATGCGTGGGTTCTTCGAGCACGCCATCGGCTCCCGGGACTCGGAGTCGCTCTACATGGTCGGGCCGCACGGCGGCGACTGCCCGGAGCTCGCCGTGTTCTTCGTTAGGCTATGAATCTATGACACAGTTGTGACGTTGCACAGTGTATATCGAGCACAACACGCATGCACGTTCATCTGTGACCTTGCTCTCTTTGCATGCAACAAAAGTGAAAATTTGTGATATATAACTCTATAAATCATGATAGATCAAATTGTGATATATAACTCTACAAAAATACAAGTGAAAATTTGATCTATGCAAGCTAGCTAGTAAAAAACAAATTACTATAGCTATCAACAGTGTGTACTATTTATAGTCGTATATAATTATTTTTTCCCAATGTGTATAAGTTGAATTTAAACTTATTTACAGAGTGTCATGTCACACGTATTGATCAACAATTTTCTTTAAAAAATCGTGGTTATTTGGATCGCATTAAAAAAAAGAGAGAACGTATCTCAACTTTACTGCATGTACCGTAATTTGCTTCCCACTACTTAAATATCCGTTAAATAAAATTATAATGATATCTTACCAGCGTTCTATTATAAAATATTAAATTCAATCTCAATTTACAATATTACAGGACAAATAGAGTAATTTTTATCTCTAAAATATACTAGCCTCGGTCTTAATTACTCTTTACTATACTTAAATAGTCTCGGATCCACCCTCACAGCTCATCTCAAGAACGGTACTATAGTTTTTATTGTGTTAAGTCTAAAATTTACTTGGAATGGACGTAGTATATTTAAAATGGTCCATGGTATTATAATACACATTATTAAATCGCATTAGAAATTTTAAATTTGCTCATCATTCAGAGACACCGTAGACGACGAAGTTATACAGATTGACGTTGCCGTCAACTCATGTGCTAGCGCCAAGCGGCGCGGATGCATGGCCATCACATCGTTCGCCACGGGCACGTAGCCCTGCAGGGGTCGCAAGCTGCAGTGTGCAGAGGCTAAAAAGACAGCGGCTCTGCTGCAAATGACGCACGGCATCATCATGGGCTCGCTCATGGACAAACACAAACTGAAGCCTGTCCCTGATACGGTCACGGGAGCCATACGTGTACAGTGCCGTACGCTTTTGGGCAGTGTGCCAAGCGTACAATGTTTAACTTCACAAAATTTATTTTTAAAATAAAGTTAATAAATTAATAATAAAAGTAAAAATATCATTTAGTAATAAAAATAGTATTGTGAATTAATATATATTATTAAGAAAAAAGTCTGAATTACACCCTCAAAGTATCACTGAAGTTTGAATAACCCCTAAAGAATTTTACAGTCTGAAAAGTACCAGTGGTATTGCAAAATAGTTCAATTTACACTTTTGAAGTGCGGTTTTGGTGATGTGGCAAAACTGCGGGTGGTTTTGCTGACGTAGCGGCTGACGTGGCACTGCTGACGTGGCAGACAGTGCTGAAACCTTTAAAATTTTATAGCTAATTCATTTTAACTCTA
>KE373138.1:0-18684 GCA_000418225.1 Zizania latifolia | reverse complement strand
AGGATCGTCTCTTCTTCCTCGACGACGGTGGGCAGCAGCATGGACCATGCCATCTCCTCGTCTGATTACGGTGAGTCGTTGGAAGACATGCGGAATAGCGGCAAACTCCTGATGCCACGTCGGGTGCTGGTTCCTGGTTCCATGAAGTCGTCTCCTTCGCATGGCAATGGTCAGGAGCAAGGAGGAGGGAGCCGGAACCAGTGCTTCGGCTTGGCCGTGCCGGAGGGGAGGGTGCACGGTGGAGGGCTGATGTCCATGCTCGGAGCTGGAGGCAACCTTGACAACCCGAAGGCCTGACTGAACACTGAACTCTGCTGAAGGTGGAAGAGCTGCAGCTACTGTACCTAATCATTTACCATTCCTACGTCTAGAATGTACCAATGATTTCAGATTACCATTGCGCTTTGCTGTCAAGCAAGCGTGAATGTGTGAGTGGAATTGAATTCTGAATTATGTATACACGAGCTCAGTACTTGTCGAGCTTTATTTCCAACTTGTCCCAGTGTACTCTGTCTCGCTGATTTTTCTGCTTCTTTCCGGTTCCTGAAACTTTGTCGAATACTATATCATTATCTAGTTCTGGTGTCGTATGATGCACTTGCAATGTTGCCATCTTGCTCGTAGTTTTTGTTGGTTGAGCACTGGAGCTTAGCTTTTTGTGAGATCACTCACTTGTTGCTGTCATAGTGTCATCCTGTCGGACCGATTGTAGCATGAGCTGTGTGCACAGAAGATCCCACGACCCTTCCTCGATATTCGTGCAGCAGCGTGGTCAGCCATTAGATCTCTCTTTGAGCCCATCGGACGGCCCAGATTTTCCACAGAAAAAACCACTCCTCCCACTGGTAATCCGGCTGTCCTGTTAAAACCCCTCACACCTTGCAGCTTTTCCGCCGGAAACCTCCCCCCTCTCCCCGGAGCATCGCGCGCGTCGAACGCCGGAATTCCCTCGCCGACGTCTAGGGTTTTGCCCTCCGGCCGGCCTCCACCTCAGGTACAGTCGCTGTGACGGGGCTCCCGTAAGGAGCCTCCTCCAACAATGCTCCCATTCCCATTCAGCCATTCTCTCCTCATCCGTTTCTCGCGATAGATCTCCGGCGAGGCGTCTCTTCGACAAGGCCCCCTCTCTCCTTCCGCAATCCGTTCTCCGCTAGGTTTTGATGTCACGAGGACTATAGGGGGTCCGTGGTTTCATCTGGGATTGCGGGCAGCCGGATTCCGTATGGCGTCACGGTCGGCGCGTCTCGGGGAGTGTGGATGATTAGATGACGCTGCAGGTAGGATGCGAGGCAGAGATCCTCGAACGAATTGTTCCGTTATGGTCGTCGTTCTCCTTCCCCACCCTACTGGGCTAGCGTATGTTATGTTGATGTCACTCTGCTGACTTGCTTGGATTGGTGAGACCGCGCTACTGGCCCCCGTCGATGAGCAATCTAAACCAATTCAGTCCTTCCGGGATGGATGAATACTCCAATCTGCCCATTTTTTTCATGGATTTATTTGCTGCCTAATGGTGTGCTATTTAGTTCCATGTTACGTCCACCCCTGCCCTGTTAGATGCTTGGTACTGATAGCGAGACCATTTGACCGCACATATGGCAGGATGTTTAGTGATTTGTTTCTGTGAACGCTTTATGCTGCTGGTACGGTCAGTTCGTGGCACACGATAATTGTGAGTGATGATGTCGATATTGTGACATATTTTCTGTCAGGATGGTTGGTAGCTTCTTTTTGTACTTATGTAGTAGACTAGTAGAGTTGCACAATTTAGGGTCTGTTTGGCACCCATCAATCCCAGCCCATTCCCCATCCACAGGGAATAGGCCGGGATTGGTGGATGCCAAACAGGCCGTAGGTTTTCAGTGTTTTCTGCTTATGTAGTGTAAGAACAAATCTAGTTTTCTGCATGACTTGGTGAATCGTTGAATGCTTCATTTATTGCTTTGCTGAGTTTGAGTACCTAACTTATTAAGAAAACGCTGCATGCATGCCCGCGAATGTACGTTCACCCCATGTACATAAGTTCAATTATACTTATTCTTACTTTCTTAGTGCTTAGTATCTAATTTGATGATTTGTTGCTATATTTGGCAGGGTACTTGCATGGTGTGCTTGTGCAATGGAAGAGCCACTAAAGGACAATGGAAATCACCACATGGTGCTGATCCTGAGCTGGAGCCTATGATGCTGGATGATGATGCAGAGAGAAAATCCCATACAATGGATGATGCAAATGGGCATTCCTCTATTGACGCTAACAGAGGATGTCATTCTATGGATATTATGGGATCATCCGTGGGTGGTGATGGTAAAGGAAAGCATGACTCATATGCACAAGTCCAATTGACATGAATATTCTAAGCATAGAGAAGTTTTACAAAGAAGCATCAAGGTCTTTCTTTGATGAGATTGGTCTGGTAAGTCATCAGATAAATTCTTATAACGAGTTTGTCTCTCATGGGCTTCAGGAGTTTTTTGATTATCTAGTGGAAGTGATTGTTGAACCTAGTTACGATCCTTCAAACAGAGGACCAAGTGGCTGGAGACATGCTACCATCAAGTTTGGAAGAGTGAAACTAGAATAACCAGTATTTTGGGCCCATGGGTTATGGGTATGATATTGATGAAGAATCACTCAAACTGAAGCCAAGGCATGCTCGCTTACAAGGTATGATATTTTGTTGAATGTCATGCACACATAAAGTATAATCAACACAAAAAAAGATGATGTAAATGTCTCTGTGTGCTCAGACAATCCTGTTTTTACTTTTTAAGCACAGTGCACACAATCAATTCCTGTTCTCCTATGCTTAGTCTGTAAATAACACATGCTAATTTGGTAATCTAAATTTTATTTTACTACGAGTGGGCAGGCAAAATTGATGTCTCTCCATTTCATTTGTTAGTCATGTTATACCCTGATAGGTAGGCTAAATTAATATAGCAAAAATATCCATTGGTAGGAGTAGAACGTGAAACAGGGCAGTCAAGGAACAGATGGGCAATTAGAGTTCTTGAGCCCCTTCAGCAGTCAGCAGCATGAGTTGTTGTACAATCTATGTTACTGTTCTATGCGTGCTTGATCCTAATAGAACTATTATGCCAATATATTTACTTATTCCTAGCATTACTGCATGCTTTGGGCCTTTGGGGTTATCTGGATGGCATCCACATTTTGCCATAAAATTTTAGCAAAGTATGGCATACCTCAATTTTTAGCCAACAATTTGTTGGTCACAATTGTGGCAAAGGAATGTGTTTATGATGTTTTGCTGAGAAATGTGTTATGATCCAGTGCACAATGAAGCTATGATTTCATTTGTTTATTTTTAGAACAAACTATGACATATTGGGTTTACTGAAGTGTTCTTAACTGTATCAGGTTTACTCTATGGAGAAGAGTGGGAAGGCTAAAACTGGGAAGGATTGTTTTGGTTACAAGAAAAAAAATATTAGTGAAACACATTTTATAAATATCGGCCACCTTCCAGCTATGGTCAAGTCTAATTTATGTTGGCTACATAGGCTAAAGGAAGGTGACTGCAAATTTGATTCTGGTGGATACTTTCTGATCAAGGGAATGGAGAAGGTAAACTCTATAGTATGATCCCTTGTCACCTTTTCCATCCTATGTGAATGTACTGTGCATGGTCTTCATTCTCTTATCATCACATATTTCAAGCATCTTTTTCTACCCTAGGATAGACTACAAGATTTTGAGCCTTATATATTTTAGTTGGAAATATATTTTATCTTTGAAGAAAAGAAGTCAAAAAAATATGAATATTGTAATTATTGGAGCAAAACACTATGGAAATCTACTTGAATCATATCAATATAAACGAGTGCTATCATCAGCACTCAATTGTGTAATTGACACTACTTCCAAGCGAATTGGTCTGCTTCATATGTTGAAGTGATGAATTCTTGTGCATTAGCCAAATATGTCTCAAATGTGCGACACTATGTTATTAGAAACCATAGTCCAATGTTATTTGTAATATCTTGGGAGAGTGACTTTCAATGTTGCAACCGTCTGCTACAAAGAAAGTTTTTATACCATATATAGTGTTTTTCTTGAATATCACTATGTTTTCAATTTCCATCCTCTATAACTTTTAAACGCTCCAGGTATTCATTGCGCAAGAGCAAAGATGCCTGACCAGGATTTGGGTTGATGACCGTCCTTGCTTGATGGTCTCTTTCTTGTCTGAAATCAGAGGAAGGTGTATATATGTAAAACTAGTTGATTCTACAAAGAATGAAGATTTCAGTGGGAGCAAAACCATTTCCATGTCCTTTTTGGATGCAAATCTGCCAATATTATTGATGTTTTTCGCGTTAGGCATATCATCAGATAAGGCTGTCTTCCATATGATAGATATACAAGACTGCAATGCTTGTGTTGTCAACGCAATTACCACAACCATTAAAGAATCAGATGAGCTGTGTGAGGGCTTCCGTAAAACAGATAAAGCCCGCCAGTATGTTGATGAATTGATCAAGAATTCAAAATTTCCTCCTGCGGAGATATCTAATGATTATATTGATAAATATATGCTCTCTAGCATAAGTGGGAAAAGGAACAAAGCGCTATTCTTGGGATACATGGTTAAATGCCTTCTATTGGCTTTCACTGGGAAGCGGAAGTGTGACAACAAGGATGATTTCTGGAACAAGAGGTTGGAATTAGCTGGTCAATTGCTCAGAAGAGAACTTTGGGCACATATTAGGCATGCAGAGAGACTGATGGTTAAGGCCTTGCAGATATATTTAAGTAGTGACCACGAGTTACAAGATCTTGATAGTTAGCTGGATGCTTCAATTCTCTACTGGTTCTTGGTGCCATCCCTACAAACGAAATGAAAGATGCTCAGGAATTGTTGCAACACTAAGGAAAACAAATCCGCTTCTGATGATGTTAGACTTGAGGAAAGCTGGCGATGTACATGGGTGCTACTTTTTTTTACCAGAGGCTGATACACATAGCTGAAGATAAGGTAAAATTCAGGAACACAGGGCCAGTGTACCCCCTGACATGTCAACCTGTTGCCGACAGGAAGAGGTTTGGGGAAGTGAAGTTAGGAGAAATAGAGCATGACTGCCTCCTGGCCCATGGGGCAGCAGCCTACCTCCATGAGCGGCTCTTCATGCTCAGTGACTTCTCGCAGATGCACGTCTGCCAGATATGTGACCGTGTGGCCAATGTTTCATGAGGCCTGTCCATACTGCGGGTTCTTCTGCTCTTCAGAAAACATGGTAAGGATCAGTGTGCCCTACGGTGCAAAGCTGCTTTATCAGGAACTATTCAGCATGGGGATCTGTCTTAAATTTGAGGCAGAAGTCTGCTAGAACTTCAAAACTATTTTCGAGTCTTCTGTGTATACAAGTTATCCTCTGGAGATTCTGGCATGGACATGTAGACCGTGTCGTAGCTAAGATGGGGGAATCACCGAATCAGAAGTCTGCTGAAATCTTTTTGGATGTTTCATTCAGGCACACTGAACAATGCCCAAGCCAAGTGAGTGAAAATGCACCTCCTATTTCCTTCCTTTGCTGTCGTGTGAAGAAGCTTGTTGCATGCATGCTTTTCGTGTTTTGACATCCTTATCTTGTTGCGTGCTTTGTGTTATGGAATGGAGAAGGGAGAAGTGTTGCTGCTGCTGCTTCGACCTGACCCAATCGTGCTGAGCGGATAGCTCACAATTTAAGCCGCTGTTAAAGCATCTCATGCCTAATATTACTCCTATCCCTATTTTTAGGGATTTTAGATGTAAAATATCCATCCAATAATTTCTCGGGTTTATATGTTAGTGACACCGGAGTTAAATATAGAGAATAGGGTATTGAAAGTTTGTTGGAGATTAAGAAGATTTATAAAGTGATTTTTATTAGAAGGCTTCTTATATGATGATATTGGAAGTGAGTTTTTTGGAATTTCTTGGAGATGCTCCGAATCCAGATGCCAGTAGTCCAGGGGTCTAAACTCCTAACACTAATATGTGCATTCTGTATCGGTTCCTCGCCTTTTACTTCAATTAAGTCGACGCAAGGGAAAAACAAACAAACTTAGGAATCATGATCGTTTCAATTTCTAAATGGCTATAAGAAATTCATACAATTGCATTTGTTCAGGTGGTCATATCCGAACACACGAAGAAATAGGTAACTTCAAAGATCAAGAAATACAAATAAGCTCTTTACTCATCATCGATTTATTTGCCTTGATACAATCCAGCTACAGCATGCGTGAGGATGCTGAGAGAATAAATCCATCTCGTGACCATGAACTTAATCAACACAGAAATTACAAAAACCAAATCTGCTCTACCTGAAGCAAGAAACAAGAACCAAGAAGTGAATGGGGGAACTCCATCTGACGCGGACCCTCTCCTCCTACAGCTTGAGGAAGAATAGTTCTTGATGCATCTTGGCTTTAGGAATGATGCTTCTCCAAAGCTACTTATACTGCAAATATCTCCGATGCCTTTCCTCCCAAAGCTGGATCCTAGCTATTTTGACATGCTTTGAAACTTGCCTTGTGGGGTTTGAAAGATGTCCTGCAGTGACCAGGATTGCATACATTGAACCTGGACGCCTTCACCTTTCCCCCCCTTTTGAGCATATGGTTTTGGGATTTGGGAATATGAGTCATTGATTATCTGGTAGTTTGTGTCCCAACTTTTTTCTCTTTATGCCGCTTGCCCATACAGTCATACATGCATAATGACACAACTAGCCCATTCGATTTGGACAAATTTAACAATGAAAGACACCAGATTAGGTGCATGTGTTTTAGCATTGTTTATCTGTATGATTGCTGCCCTCTATCACCTGTGGCTGAGCCTGTGACACCCACCGGCCACTGACATGCAAAAGACAAGGGAATAGTTCATGTGCCATCCTATCTGATGATCTGACGTTCACAATGTAATCTCTTCAGTACTAACTTCATACAACTCACAAAGTAGTTCATCTCCACAATTTTTTACATCGGCTAACCAGATAAACTAGGAAATGTGTGTACTGTATATAAAACTAGGAAATGTTCACCATGTCACGGTGTGAGGCCTAAATCCTTTTTTCCTTCTGCCCCTAGTGAAGTTTCACCGGCCACTTTATGAAGACACTGCACTACGGTCAACAACACTACTGCTAAATGCGCATATCACACCAGAAAAGACTGAAAACAACGTGGGGGCTATGAACCAATGAAGTGTTCATATTATATTATAATTGGTTTAAATTTTTTAAGTTAAACTTTTCTAATTCGATTAAATTTAAAGAAAAATATATCAACATCTTTAATATCAAATAAATGCACTATTAAGGTATATTTATTAAGGTATATTTCATGATGGATTTAATTAAATTGATTTGATATTGTAGTCGTTGGTATATTTTTCTATAAATTTATTTAAAATTATAGAAGTTTGACTTGTAAAAAAGGTAAATGACTTATAATATAAAACAGATTGAGTACATACTAAGCTAGATTAGTCGTAATCCAAGCTTTTATATATACACACAAGATATTTGCAGCAAATGACCAGTGGTCAGAATGATCTCTGCGTCTTGTTGAGATGAAAGAAATGTGCGTGGACAAAAACCGTGCGACGACACTGAATTACTGAAGGGCTCTGCTGGCGATAAGGAATTTGCAGGACTGGGCAACTTGTTGCTCCATGTGCATGCTTTCTCTGATTCGGAGCTTGCAAATCTAGCTGAGTGCCGCCCAAAGTTCACATGGGATTCCCTTCACTTCAGCCAGCTTCTAACCTAGGCTGCATCACGGCTAGGTGCATGCGTTGCCAAGTTCATCCAACATCTGCCAATGCCAACTGCATCTGCATGCAAGGACCACGCATACCACAGTCCACAGGAGGCAGATAACTAGCTTACTCTTTAGTCATGTACTTATAAATAGCCGCCACCTCTGTGCTGATCAGCAAGGCCGATTAAACAAGTGAAGTGGTCCACATCAAAATGAGGAAATCAGGTCTAGCAGTCAAAATTTGGTTGGTTGTCCACTGGAGTTCTCCTCAAACCACTTCAGTAGATAGCTAGGCCTCACTGCATTGCACTGTTATAGAACTGTGGGCATGGGGCCAAAAGCTCTGTATAGTGAAGTGTTTGGGGGAACTCTAGGTGGTAATCAACAGCTTCAAGTTAGGTTTGTGAGTGCTTGCACTTTAGAAATTTTAGTTGATGGCCCTACATATGATATTCATTTGCAAGTGCTTAGGAATGATTAGGTTTGGAGCCCCCCGGAGTTTCCTTCAAGCACTTCACGAGGCTATTATGAGGGCTGCTGTGAAGTGTTTGGGGGAACTCTTGGAGTCACCAAGCATTTAGTAGATGATGTTTATGCAGGAGACGAGAGCCACGTCAGCCCTTTTTGGTATTACTGTGAGTTCTCTTAAAACACTTTAAAGCACTTTCACATGACACTGTTTGAAGGGTTGTTGTGAAGTGTTTGGGAAACTCTCGGTGTCACCGAGCATTACGATGTTTCAACTATAGGAGAATAGAGCCACGTTTGGTATTACCGTGGGTTCCCTTAAAGCACTTCTTGTGACACTGTTTGAAGGGTTATTGTGAAGTGTTTAGAGAAACTCTCGGTTTCACCAAGCATCATTTAGTAGAGACGGTGTTTCAAACTACAAGAGATGGGTGCCATGTCTGATATTGTCGTGAGTTCCCTTTAAGCACTTTACTCTATACTCATTTGAGGGCTGTCATGAAGTGTTTGGGGAAGTGGAGAACTCTCCCTATCACCAAGCATTCAGTGGATTTTGAATGCAGAACAATCAAGAGAGCAAATGATGAAAGACATTCGGTATCATCACGAGTTTACTTCAAGTGGCACCAATATAAAGAAGCGAAGCTACTCTTTTCATAAGTGTTGGGTCCAAGGTGAAGCGTTTGGGGAAATCTCGATGACATCCAACATTTATGTGCTTAATTGCAAGGCTTTTGTAACTCAATAGCATATGGCCGTGCTTACCATAGCTGCCAATGCTACATCCACGGGTGATACAATACATGTAAGTAATATTCCTTCCATCTCATATTCAAATTTTGTCTCAAAATATAGCTACTTTTTCATCTATTCTATTATCTCAATCAATCATAACTATCTTTGATTTATTTTTTCCACCAACTTTCTCATCTTAACCAATCACAACCACAACGATTTCTCATTTAATTTCACCGCTTCCCTTAAATCTCATGAAAAAAAATGTAGAAATACTTATAATTTTTATGGATTTCCGTAAGTTATTACTCGTAGAACAGGCATAAATTCAGTGTGCATGTTTATTATACTGTGACGTTTCACATTTGATGCTACGGGTAATGTACCATCTCAGCGACCTGCAACTCGCCATGCCTCAATGACGACAACTCGGCAAGTTCGGCGTCGCCAGCTTCGTCGGCGTCAGCGGCAATGCGAGTAGGTGACAGAATGGCATACTAGGATGCATCATATTAGATTACTATTGGTTGATTTCTTATCTGCTTTTAACAAGAACAACGATGTGCTGTCTTGAAATGAGGGTTTTGGAAAAGTTTTTGTGTCCAGTTTTTTTTCTTCAGAATTTGGTGTATGCAGAACTGTAGAATCTGAACTCTCTGTAGAATCTCAACGAAAAGGAGGGGAAACAATCGAAAACATGTCGTAAGGTAAGCTGGGCCAGAATGTTTTCATAGCAAGAAAAGAAGCCGAGAGGGATAAAATACGGCCGGCCATTTGTATAGCGGGCCTAGCCTGTCATGGGCCCATATGTCCATCCGGGCCAGCCCATTTTCTCCATCAGTCCACCAAACCAAACCGGGGGCCCGCCGTTCTACGTGGGCCATAATTGGTACATCCCCTCGAGTCGAGTCGTCGGCTCGGCTGCAGCCCCGAAGTTGTGCTCTCCCGTTTCGCCGCCGCCCGCCGGGCGCCGGCGATCGGCTGGTGCTTCCGCTTGACACGTCACGGAGCGCGTGGCGGAAGGATGGGCCGATGGGGTCATGACGAGCTCGGCGACCTGCTGCTCGTCGTGCCTCAATGACAATAGCCTCGTTTACCTCGGTTCTTATAAAGTTAGAATAAAAGGCTTTGGTTGAATTTGTTATAAATAAGCGATATAACGATTTTATAAAGCTTACCTATAAGAAATAGTGATTCTATACCATAATTAACAATGAGTATAATAAGTTTATACGAACTGATGAAAAGATTAAATAATGTAAACCGTGAAGTTGCGTAATCTAAGGAATAGATAATTTTCATTTTGTACCGGTAAAACACAGCTGCTGCGGTTGAAAAAATCGATTTCCTGTCATACTTGTTTGATTCACTTTTTAGCTTTTTAACTGAGAAGCTAGTTACAGAACATAAACTAAACACAGCTACATGTGTTACATTATACTCTCGGTGGACTGTTTATCTGCTTTTAAGTTTTAACAATAACAACGATGAGCGGAAGATTTTACTCCCTGAAATGGAGGTGTTCCTGTCAGGCAAACACCGCGGCAAGAAAATTCATAGAAGATATATACATTACAGTTTACAATTCTTGAAACGCTTCAAACGAACTTGGTAATGTAAATTATTAATTTTCATCTGTTGGCTTGCAAGACATTCTCACTGCAACAAACAATCTGTCCGATTACAATCTGCTTCGAAGAGGAGGGTTGTTAAAGATTACAAGGTAACGAGATGATTGACCTTAACAACTTCAGTTAAATTGAACAGGGGAGGTTTTACATGGTTACTCATATAGGGAATTTTTGAAGGTTGCAAGAAAGTTAGAGTCAAAAGCTAGCAAGGGTTCTTGAATCTTGATGGGTTCAGAACTCGTTGGGTATCCTCTAGTGTCCACTCTGTAAATTATGTGGCTAGGCCTTCTATAAATTACCATTTTGAGTGGCACTGTTAGAGTTTCAGTAATGTTCACAGGAGCTCATTTACCTGTCAGTGTTTCGAACTTGTCTCCATGTACTTCGTCTCACTGAATTATTCGATTCTCCCCTTTTCAGATTTCTGGTTCTCCCCAGTTTCTAAAACTTTGTTAGTTTCTAGAACCTTGTTAGATGCACGGTGTATTCGGTGAGTTTCTCTTAGCTGTAACTATTTGTATAATCTAAAACTTTCTTAAACAGTCTAGATCAATACCTATATAATATAGAAATAAAATAATTTAGAAACGAAAAAATACCAGCTCTAGATTTTCTTATTACTTAGAATCGTCCTATAGTTTCCTGGCTTTGGCTAGCTAGCACTGCCCCTTTATGAAATATTATCGTTGGGTAATCTAATTCTTAGTTCTGATGATGATGATCGGGATGATAAAAACTCAAACGATGTCTAAGATGGGATAAGTGAAAATGCAATTACAATGTTGTACGTTTCCGTTGGTTGAGTTTTGAAGATTTTTTTTAGTTTAGGATCTTAGCAATCTAGTTTATTGGTTTAAAGTACAAACAAGCTTAAACAAATAACTAACTTATTATAATTTATAATTTAGACTGTAGTAATCTAATAAACTAGTAAAATCTATTTTTATGTATTCACTTTTGTATAAATTATTCACTATCATTCTATACTCAACCTCTCCCTGTATAAACACTTTGTTTTTTTCTCCATTGGGACATGTCATATAAATACAATAGTACCAATTACCAATAACCTAGACTGATAAATAACTTATAGCTTATTTTCTTTAAAATTATTATAATACAGTTTATTATAATATTCATTGGATTATAATCCAAGCGGAGCTTGTTCCTGTCAATTGTGAGCTGTGCGCACAGACGATCCCACGACCATTCCTCGACGTTCGCGCAACAGCGTGGTCAGCCATTAGATCTCTCGTTGAGCCCATCGGACGGTCTAGATTTATCTACTGGTAAAGTAGTCGCCCGCCTATCCTATTAAAACCTTGCAGCTCTTTCCCCCCAAACCCCTCTCTCCCCAGATCATCGCTCGCATCGAACGCCGGAATCCCCTCACTGACGACTAGGGTTTTGCCCTCCGGCCGCCCTCCCCCTCAGGTACGGTCTCTGTGACGGGGATCCGGTAAGGAGTCTCCTCCAACAATGCCCCCTTTCCCATTCCCCCTCATCTGTTTCTCACGATCGAGCTCCGGCGAGGCGCCTCTTTGACAAGGGCCCCGCCGCCTGCCACAATCCGTTCCTCGCTAGATTTTGATAGCGCGGGGATTAGAGGGCGCGCGTGCATGTTTCATCTGAGAAGGTGGATTGCCTATGTCGGCTAGTCACATTCGAGTGGGGGAGTGTCGACGAGGAGCATGGGAGAAGAGGTTGTGCACAGACTAGACTCTGTGAACTGATTTCTGTGCTAGGATGTACAGATGTTAGACTTAGGGGGTGCATATATGGTCAATAGGAGGAAATGAACACTTATTTGTGTCTCGCTGCTTAGTTGCTTGGATTGGTGAGGCCGCTGTACTAGATTGGTGGGCGTCTATGAGCAATCTAATCCAAATCTGTCTTTCTTGGATGGATGGATACTCCAATCCCTCCATTTTGTCATGGACTTATTTTCTGCATAGCGGATTGCTATTTCCCTCCATGTCATGTCCACCTCTGCTATGCTATATGCTTGGTACCGATAGTGCCATACTTATCAAGGTATTACCATGGCGGCAAGGCGGCGCCGGGGGCTAAGGCATCCCACTGCCTTAGCCCCACGCCTTGCTGCTCGGCCCAGCGCAGCAGCGGCAGTGGTGGCTGCGAGAAAGGACAGTGACTGGGGGGAAACCCTAAAGAGGAGTGAGTAAGGAGTGTTATTCTTTTTTACTAGTGACTACTTGTTGAGCCAGACCAGTTAGTTGTTGGACTGGGTCGGTTTTAGTATACAATTATTGTTGGACTAGGCTTTAAATGTGTTGTTGGACTGGGTTTTAAATGCGCTAGTGCAATTTTGCTCATATATTCTTTCATTTTGTAAGGCGCCGTCTCACATTACTCCTTACCGCTTAAAAGATAATGTGGTCCTCGGGCGCCTCGCCTCACCTTACTGCCTTAATAACTATGGATAGCATGATTGCTTGGCTGCACTTCGGATAGGATGTTTAGTGATTTACTTTTGCAAACGCTTGATGCTGCCAGTACATTCAGTTTGCAACATGTGATGATTGTGAGCTATGATGTTAATAACAAAATACTGTGGCATATTTTGTGTGAGGATGGCTGGCAACTTCTTTTTCTTCTATTATAGTGTGTAGTCATACAAATTTATTTCTGCTTATGTAGTGCGGTTGAACAAATTTAGGTTAGGGTTTGCTAGTTTTCTGTTTGACTTGGTGAATTGTAAGATCGTATGCTTCAATTATTGCCGTGGTGAGTTTGAGTACCTAACTTATTAAGAAAACGCCGCATGCGCTCGCAAATGCATGTGCACCCCATACACATAAGTTCATTTATTTATACTCCTAATGCTTAGTATCTATTTTGATAATTTTTGTGATGGTGTTGCAATATTTGTAGGGTAATTGCTGGGTGTGCTTGTGCAATGGAAGAGCCGCCAAAGGACAATGGACAATCACCACGTGGCTCTGATCCTGAGCTGGAACCTATGATGCTGGAGGACGATGGAGAGGGAAAATCACATACCATGGATGATGCAAATGGGCATTCCTCTATGGATGTTGACAGAGGATACCATTCTATGGACATTATAGGATCATCCCTGGATGATGATGGTAAAGGAAAGCGTGACTCATATGCACAGGTTCCAATTGACATGAGTATTCCAAGCATAGAGAAGTTTTGCAAAGAAGCATCAAGGTCCTTCTTTGATGAGATCAGTCTGATAAGTCATCAGATAATTTCTTATAATGAGTTTGTCGCTCATGGGCTTCAAGGGCTTTTTGATTCTCTGGGGGAAGTGATTGTTGAACCTAGTTATGATCCTTCAAATAGAGGACCAGGTGGCTGGAGACATGCTATCATCAAATTTGGAACGGTGAAATTAGAAGAGCCAGTATTTTGGGCTCATGGATATGATATTGATGAAGAATCGCTCAAACTGAAGCCGAGGCATGCTCGTTTACAGAATATGACATATTCGTCCAAAATGAAAGTGGAAGTTAATATTCAGGTTATTATTCTTTTTTATGTCAGATACTTAATATTATTAAGTATGCCACTATTTATTGAATGTCATGCACACAAAGAGAAAGAGTATAATGAATGCCGAAAAAAATGAAGCTGTAAATGTTATATATGCTCAACATAATCCTGTTTTACTTTTTAAGCACAGTGTACAACTCACAATCAACTCCTGTTGTCCTATGCTTACCCTGTAAATAACACGTGCCAATTTGGCAATCTACGTTTTATTTTACTACGACTGAGCTGGCGAAATTGATGCCTCTCCATTTCATTTGTTAGTCATATTAGTCCTTGGTAACCTAATTAATACAACAAAAACATCCATTGGTAGGAGTAGAACATGAAGCGCACAATCAGTCAAGGAACATATGGGTGATTAGTGCTTCTTGAGCCACTCAGCAGTCAGCAGCATTACTGCATGCTTATGGGGCTGATTGGACTTTGGACAGCATCCACACTTTTCCATAAAAAAATTGGCGAAGTGTGGTATGCCACACATTGTTGGCCACAACAGTGGCAGCTTGTGGCAAAGAGATATCTCTATGAAGAATGGGCCCACTTGCTAAGATTGTCTGCCCAGTGCATAATGAAGCTATGGCTTTATTTATTTATTTTTAGAACAAGCTATGACATATCGGGGTTACTGAAGTGTTCTTAACTGTATCAGGTTTACTCTATGGAGAAGAGCGAGAAGGCTAAAACCGGGAATGATCATTTCGGTTACAAGAAAAACATTACTAATGAAACACATATTATAAATATCGGCCGCCTTCCAGTTATGGTTAAGTCAAATTTATGTTGGCTGCATAAGCTCAAGGAAAGTGACTGCCAATTTGATTTGGGTGGATACTTCTTGATCAAGGGAATGGAGAAGGTAAACGTTATATTATGATCCCTTGTTGCCTTTCCCATTTTGTACTACAAGGTTTTCTATCATGGGCATGGGTTTGGAGGCCAAGGCCCACAACCTAATCCAATATAGGGTGTGAACTGTACCCGCGGTACTGTAGCAGCAGTTTAGGATTTGTTAGTTTAGAGATATGATTAGGTTTCTTATTTTAGAGATAAGATTAGATTGAGTAGTAATCTATTTACTAGGTTAGGTTTTAGAGATTAGCTTCTTGAGAGTCAAGTCATGCCATCTATATAAGGATGGGTTGTATCTCTATTTCATTAAGCAATGAAGAATTAGTCTAATCTCTTCCCAATGTTCATCATCTCAGTCTAAGTTCCTCCTCTCATCCCTAGCAGTCGACGCCAGCCGGCTATCCTCCTGGTGGTGTTTATTCTGTCATGAATCTGGTTCATGACATTTTCATTATCATATCATCGCATATTTCAAGCATATTTTTTGTACCCTAGGATATACTACATGGTTTTGAGCTTTGTTAATTTTAACTGGAAAGATCCATTTTTAAGAAAAGAAGTCCAAAAATGAATCTTGTAATTATTAGAATAAAACACTATGAATATCTGCTTGAGTCATAGCAATATAAACTAGTGCTACACCATGTTTTTAGAAACCATAGTCCTATGCTATTTGTAGTAATATCTTGGAGAGCAACTGTCAATGTTGCAACCATCTGCTACAAAGATAGTTTTATACCATATGGTGTTTGGTGTTTTTCTTGAATATCACTTTGTTTTCGTCCTTTATAACTTTGAAATGCTGCAGGTATTCATTGCGCAGGAGCAAAGATGCCTGACCAGGATTTGGGTTGATGATCGTCCTTGCTTGACAGTCTCTTTCTTGTCTGAAATCAGAAGAAGACGTATATATGTAAAACTAATTGATTCTTCAAAGAATGAAGATTTCAGTGGGAGTAAAATCATTTCCATCTCCTTTTTGAATGTAAATTTGCCAATATGGTTGATATTTTTCGCGTTAGGCATATCATCAGATAAGGCTGTCTTTGATATGATAGATATGCAAGACTGTGATGCTTGTGTTATAAACACAATTACCACAACCATTAAAGAATCAGATGAACTGTGCGAAGGCTTCCGTAAAACAGATAAAGCCCGCCAATATGTTGATGAATTGATCAAAAATTCAAAATTTCCTCCTGCAGAGTCATTTGATGATTATATTGATAAATATATGTTCCCTAGCATAACTGGGAAAAGGAACAAAGCACTTTTCTTGGGTTACATGGTCAAATGTCTTCTAATGGCTTTCACTGGGAAGCGCAAGTGTGACAACAGGGACGATTTCCGGAACAAGAGGTTGGAACTAGCTGGTCAATTGCTTGCAAGAGAATTTCGGGCACATATTAGGCATGCAGAGAGACTGATGGTTAAGGCCTTGCAGAGAGATTTAAACACTGACCGTGATTTACATGATCTTGATCGTTATCTGGATGCTTCAATTATTACTAATGGTCTAAACCGTGCCTTCTCTACTGGTTCTTGGTGCCATCCCTACAAAAGAAATGAAAGATGCTCAGGAATTGTTGCGACACTAAGGAGAACAAATCCGCTTCAGATGATATCAGACTTGAGGAAAACCCGCCAGCAGGTTGCTTATGCTGGGAAAGCTGGCGATGCAAGATATCCGTAAGTAATTTCTTTCCCAAGACCATGTATTGTATGCTGGTCATGTACTTCTGTATGTCATGGTGTGAACTGACTTGAAGAAAAAACTTGCAGTAATCCATCCTATTGGGGAAAACTGTGTTTTATGTCCACTCCTGATGGTGAAAACTGTGGACTTGTGAAAAATCTAGCTGTTACAGCTATAGTTAGCTCAAGAGTGGACCAGCCGCTGATTGACAGTTTCATTTCTTGTGGAATGATTAAGCTGCACGAAATTCCTACTGATGAGGTTCCAAGAATGGACAAGATCTTCCTGAATGGAGATTGGATGGGATCCTGTACTGACCCAGCTTCATTTGTCTTGCGTTTACGGTGCATGAGACGCAGTGGTCTGATTGATTCACAGGTTTGATCTCTTTTCCCTTGGATAGAAGATTTCTGCTAAAACTTTTTACAGCATTTACCTACAGTTTTGTGTGTTCGATAATTAGGTCATGTTTAGTGTATAAGGAGTTCCTAATTATGTTTCATAAATTTTGGAAATGTCAAATCTCAGATCTGAATGCGTATTACTTAGTCTATCATGGATGTGTGTTAGCTTACTTCCAGTCAGCTTGAATAATGTTGTTCATTCCTTGTCCTTCTGTTCTGCCATATCATACAGCACCATGATGGCTTGCATAGTTTGCAACTTTACGTTCATTTATTTATTAATGGAGAATCAACCTTTTACTCAATGTGGTCAACAAAAAAGAATTAAAATTATTTGCTTTTGAATTCATCAAATATTTTGATCTTTATTTACTCAAATTGACTTGGGAGGAGACAATAAAAAGAGACTTGAAAGGATGGAATATTCCCAAAGATTTGGCCTTGAATAGGAGTGCATGAAGAGAAGCTATTCATGTGTATGAACCTTGATTATTAGCTTCTGTTGGGTTTCAATTAGTCTACTCCAACTTGCTTGAGATTGAAAGGCTTTGTTGTTGCTGTTGTATTTATTTGTTTTTTTTGAGAAAAATCTTTATTTATTTGTTGAACACCATTTTCCTATATACATTTTCCCTCCCTTTTTATGCCAGCTAACAGCTGTACCTGTACTGTGTTTTCTTTGCATGCATCTCCTTTGTGTAATTGTGTGTTTTAAAAAAAAAAAATTAGGTAATCTCAATTTGAACACTATGTAAGCTATATAAGGCTATAAGCTATCCCATTGTAAAAACATTGGAATATTGCTGTCAACTGTCAACATATTTGTTCACTGTCTGTTTAATGTATGTTACTCCCCTTGTCTAATAAATAAAATCTATTTTGACATGTTGTGTACAGCTTAACAACTTGACTCTGATTGTGTATAAATCATTTAGCAAGATAAATATGATGTCATTATTTTCACACATTCAATTTATATGCTTTAACATATATTAATGGCCTACAGAACCCAAGTAAGCTATTATTCTTGAGCTGAGCCAGAGGGACTGACACTTTATATGCTGCCACTAATAGAGTTTCTTTTTTAATGCTCCATTTTATTAGGTTGAAATAAAAAGGGACAAGCACCAACGGGAAGTTCGGGTGTTTTCTGATGCGGGGCGAATCCTCAGACCCCTTCTTGTGGTTGAAAATCTTGATAAAATTAGAAAACCGAAAGGCGGTTCATATTCTTTTCAAGCACTAGTGCAGCAAGAAATAATTGAGTTTATTGGCGTTGAAGAAGAGGAAGACATACAAAGTGCATGGGAAATCAGACACCTTTTTGAGAGGGAAGGAGAAGAGGCTACCCTGGTAAAAAAGAATAAAGCAGAAGGGGTGTGCATGGTCAAAAGGAAAACAGGAGAGGAGGTTTCAGGTTATACTCACTGTGAGCTGCATCCTTCTTTTCTGCTGGGATTAAGTTGTGGTCTTATCCCTTTTGCAAACCACAATTTTGCTCGGAGAGTACTGTACCAATCTGAAAAACACTCACAGCAAGCTATTGGATACTCAACAACAAATCCACGTATCAGGGTTGATACTCTTTCC
>KE373137.1:156380-172777 GCA_000418225.1 Zizania latifolia | reverse complement strand
CCCCAGAATTCTCTTGGCACAATTCCATCAATGACTTCCTCGATCATTCTGAACCTCAGCTCCTCCCTGAGCCTAGCTCTGATCCCGTCATTGACCACGACTCGCCCTCAAGCAATGCCTGCACATGAACAAACTAAGAAACACTCTTCTGAGCACAAGTTCTTTCCAACTTGACTCAATCAGTCCATTCAATTATAAACAAAGTGTATTATTGAATGAACAATTTAAAGCATATGATCCAACTCGAACATCAATAACCCGAGTGATCCAAAATCTTGAGTGTTGAAATCTCTCGGGTGCTGAATTTTCCCGAGGGCTAAATTTCTGAGTGCTAAGTGCCCGACCAGAGTGCTCGACCACTCGACCAAAGTGCCTGACAACTCAAACCAATCAAAACCAATTTGTTCAACATCAAACCAATTTATTTATCACATATAAATATCAAATCAATTTGTTCATCACATATTAATGATCATATACATGATCTCACATTTGGGTTGAGTATAGATGGGATTAATCCTTTTGGCAATACAAGAAATACCTATAGCATTTGGCCGATAACTCTCTATATCTTCAACCTTCCACCCTAGATGTGCATGAAGCGAAAATTCTTTCATATGCCTTTGTTGATTAGTGGGCTAAATCAACTAGGTAATAATATCGATGTATATCTCAAACCTCTGGTAGAAGATTTACTTGTATTATGGAAAAATGACGTGTGGGTTTGGGATGAATACAAAAGAGAGACTTTCACCTTACGTGCAATGTTGTTTGTAACTATCTCTAATTGGCCTGCCCTTGGTAACCTATCAGGGCAGACTATAAAAGGGTACAATGGTTGTATTTAGTTCTTGGAAGAAACTAGGGGGCTTTGCTTGTCCAATAGCAAAAAAATAGTCTTCATGAGTCACTGTAGGTTCCTTCGTCTCGATCATCCGTATCTTAAGAACAAGAGAGCATTTGATGAGACGGTGGAGACACGTCAAGCTCCCAAGACTCGTACCAGAGAACAAGTATTTAGGATTGTGAATGATCTTAATATAGTACATAGAAAGGACCCTAGGCAGTACGAAATTCACCACGGGACAAAACGCTCCTATGTGAAAAAAGCGATCCATATTTTGGAAGTTACCATATTAGAAAGACCTTATGGTTCGACATGCGATAGATATAATGCACATCTAAAAGAACGTATTCGATAGCTTAATTGGTACCTTACTAGACTTGCCTAGCAAAACAAAAGATACATTGAACGTAAGATTGGATATTCAAGAAATGAACCTCTAGAAAGATATGTATTACATACAACTAGAAAGCGAGAAAAAAAGCTGCCAATAGCTTGCTATACGATGAGAAGAGAAGAGAAGTTAGCCTATGTGGTTGCCTGCGTATTGTCAAAGTTCTAACCAATAACTCGTCGAATATTAGAAGCCTAGTGAACATAAAAGATAAGAAGTTAGTTGGCACAAAATCTCATGACTGTCATGTGATGATGACGCAGATGTTTTCGATTGCAATTAGAGATATTTTACCCGATAAGGTGCACGCCCAATAACAAAATTGTGTTCATTTTTTAACACAATATCACAGAAGATCGTAGATCCAAACAAATTGGCAAAGCTATAGAGCGACTTTATCCACACTATATATCAGTTTGAGATTATTTTCCCTCCAACATTTTTTGATATAATGGTCCATCTAGTTATTCACATTGTTGGTGAGATAAAAATCCATGGCTTGTGTTTCTGCATCAGATGTATCCTTTTGAAAGATTCATAGAGTTCTAAAGAAATATGTTCGTAACCGAGGCTACCCGGAAGGTTGCATTGCCCAAGAATGGATTACGGAGGAGGTCATTGAGTTATGTATTGACTATACGAAGTTGAACCCGATTGGTATGCCTATATCTCTCTACGAGGGGAGGCTAAAGGGGAAAGGGATAATAGGGCATGTATCTATCCACATCAGAGATAGTGTTGCATTCACCCAAATACATTTCGCTGTTATACAACAATCAGTTATAGTTGGACAATATGTCAATATGCACGTGAGCATAATAACCTCCGCAAATCCAACAAAGTCACAATATTAGGTCGCAAACGTATGACTATTGTTGACCTCAAGCGCACCGAATATACAGAACAACCATTTGTGCTTACTAAAGATGTTGCTCAAGTATTGTATGTAAAGGACCTAGACCAAACAAACAAGGAGGAGCATCTTATGGTTCTTCAAGGAAAGAGAAAGGTTGTTGGAGTCAAGGGTGTTTATGATGAAGAAGAGTATGACAGATTTGATGGCATCCCTCCTTTTGTAGAGAATGTTGAACTGCCTCTCATTGATGATACCAAGGAAGCTACATACATACATCGTGACCACCATGAAGCATTAATCGTTTAGTGAAACAAGTATTTTATTTGATCAACTTCGTGTAAGCATATTAATCATTTTGTGTAAGCATATTAATCGTTCAATCAAATAAGTTGTATTTCATTTGATCATCAACGGTTTATGCCTTATGGTTTATGGTTTAGGGTTTAGGGTTAAGGTTTACGGTTTACATTAACATGACGATAGCGATGGGGCAAGTTGACCAGTGTGTGGCATGGGCTATATTCAATGATGCACCAATACCGAACAGATATGTCAAGTTTTTTGTCGACTCTGTAAGAAAGGCATACCATGAGATTTACATAGAATATGCTGGTGAGATGGGCTCCAAGAGGCTCTAAGACAAACTTTGAGGATTCATATTATGAAAAAAACAGTTCATACTTTTTGAAGATGAGACAGATGAATCATCTGATGGAACCTCAGATACACATAGAGTTGTGCCACCTCCAAGGGAGCTGACCCCACCATCGAGGGAGCCAACCCCACCTCCCAGGGAGCCAACTCCACCACCGAGGCAATCTAAATCAATGTCTACAAGTACATTAAAAATGAAGTAAAACTCCTCCCAGCAACAAAGGACACCTAAGAAGATAAAGATAGCACAGAAGTTGCCTTATGATCTAACTGATAAGGAGACAAATGCTGTGGTGGATGCCTGTGTAAAGAAATTTTTACAAAAGCCGGCTCCTAAGAAGCCAATGTCAATTCCAAAAGCAACTAAGAAATTTTTTGTGGATATGTCTAGACCACCGGTTGAACCCAAGCGTAAATCAGATTATGAGTGCATCGGTGAGAAGAAATACCTTAAGGAGAAACCAAAAAAACAAATATCAAAAGGGAAAGATGACAAAGAGTTATAAATTTTTTTAAAAGAAGCTGGGTTGATCGTGGACCAACTCGTTAGATATTCAAGCTAGGAGAAATGTTAGTTAAGACAAATGTGTGGCACGACCTCTCCTTCCAACTTCATAAATTCCACTCCTCGTATATGAAGGAATCAAAAGAGGGTAGACAAATGATTAGGATGTACTACAAGCATCAAAATTTCTTGTATGGTGATGGCGTTCTTTATATCATGTTCAAGGAGATGTATCAACTGTTCTAACAAGATGCTCTCGATATGTCTATTCTTAGTTACTGGACTCTGTAAGTGTTATATTTATATAATTCATAATTATTTATAGCATCATTATATTGAAAGTGTGCTGCGCTAATCGTTTTTAGGATAGAGATACATAAATGTAGAACAAAATGCATTCAACATGTAGGGTTCATGGACCCAATAAAAATAAATCCGACAACGATTCAAGCAAGTCCTGATGATACGAAGACCCATGCGCTATAAACACTACTAGAGCTCCAGTTAAAGCAATAACTTATGCTGTGCCACTTTGGGTAAGATTCTATTCCTAAATGTTCTGTTTTTATACGTTACATGAGATGTCATAACCTATGATGATATGTATGTAGCTTTTATTAGGTTCTCCTTGTAATTCAGCTGAATATCAGCAAGATCATTTGTAAGATCAAAATGCACTAACCACGGCAACCAGAGGGGGTGAATGGTTGTAGTACCCCAAAAAATGACCCTAAAAACAAAATTAGAAATCTAATTCCTGACCAATCAGCAAAATCCCCAAAAATACTAAAATTCTCGAGGACTCAGGAAATTTCTCGAGGGGTTCTCGAATTTCCCGAGAGCTTTCTCAAGGACCAAAAATAGCCTGACCAGGTGATGGTAAAATGAGCATAACTTTAAAACCGTAACTCGGATTGATCTAAAATTTTAACACAATAAACTAGACTTCAATAAAAAACTTTCCCAAGTAGTTTTACTTAGATATGGGTTCTCAATCAAAAGTTATGATCCTCGAGAGATGCTGTATCGTAAAAACAGAGTAGATTCGATCCAAAAATTAAAACCTTAATTACTCATAAAATACGATGAATTAACCAATGAAACTTTTTAGGTCACTTTCTTAATGTCTAGCAAGGTATTGGATGAATCAATTTGAATTAAATCATAAGTAAAAGTGAAATCACAGAATAAGCCAAAACAATACAAACCGATGAACATTAAGAAGAAAGAACGCGATACCACACTCCTTGATACTTGAAGATGAATCTTTATTGCATAAGAGTGTTTAAAAGGTGCATCCAAAGCACCCCTCACCAAATCACAAACAAAACCCTAGATGGAGAGCAAAATGCTAAACCCTAATTTTTCTCTTCTTTGATATATCTTTTGCTCTCTCCTCTAGTCTATTTATAACCCCATCGTGGCTGCCATCATAAGCCACAAAATTAACAACTTTTAGAATCCTAATCCAACTAGGAATTCATATCTCTTATGAATCCTCAAATCCTAACTCCTTCTAAATTTTTCTCTCTTTTCATATCTACACGCATCCCGCGTATGCCATATGGAAACCTCGTATCCTTTCTATATTCGCAGACACCCCGCGTACGACATATGAAAACCTCATATTCACGTGCAGCATCCTCTAGCCCGAGTGTCCCGTATGACATCCTCGATTGTTCTAAACCTCAGCTCCTCCCCGAGCCTAGCTTCGATCCCGTCATCAACCACGACTCGCCCTCAAGCAATGCCTGCACATGAATAAACCAAAAAACCCTTTTCTCCGAGTACAAGTTCCCTTTAACTTGGCTCAATCAGTCCAATTAATCATAAATATGGTGAATTTATTGAATAAACAATTTAAAACATATGATCCGACTGGAACATCAAAAATCCGAGTAATCCAAAATCTCGAGGCTGAAATTCTCGGGTGCTGAAATTTCTTGAGGTCTGAAATTCTCGAGTGCTAAGTGCTGAGTGCCCTACAAGAGTGCTCGATAACTCAACCAAAGTGCTCGACCACTTAAACCAATCAAAACCAATTTATTCAACACATATCAACATCAAACTAATTTGTTTATCACTTATCAATGATCATACATATGATCTCACATCATCATCTTTGACAGCCAAGATAATACACCAGTATGTTATCAACCTGTTATTGACTTGCTACAAAGATAGACAAATGTGTTGTGCCTTAGTAATCTTTTATCTTTGTTCCATAATAAATTAAATCTAACATTAGATCACACACATGTAGAGTATATAAAAATATATCAAGAAGAGTACTAGTTACCGCCCATACACGAAAGAATGGACAGTCCTCTTTCCTTGTCGGAAGCAAGGATCAGGCAATAATCTATGTGGATTTTATGTTATAGAATTTATGCACGGATTCACAGGAGACGACTCGCTTAGGGTACAAGATGCTGAGGTATGAGAACTATTAATCACATTGATAGGCGTTATTTTTTATCTGAGGTGGGCCGGTTTATAATGATTAATTTCTTCTTTTGTACGTATAGCTTCTCAAACTATTCATAAATCGATTGCTGCCTATTGAAATTAACGCACTTCAAGAATAACTTGTTGGATTCATCAATGAACATGTTATTTATCCACTGGGTGAGTACAATGCTCAAGCATCCATGCACGCAAGAAACCATAAACTATATGCTTATCCTTTAAGGTTGTTTATCCTTGTAAAAACAATTTCTCACATTCGAACCTTATGTAAACATGTTATGATTTTTTAAGTTAATATATGTAGTATTAATTTGATTTGAGATTGTCTGCATAATATTCGATGTGAGCTATACAAATGAATTTAGCATATATGTGCATTTACAAGATAATTAATATAACATGCTTTATATATAAAAAATATGGAGAAATACTCAACAGTGTCAGTTCATGTTTGGAACCGGCACTGATACTCACGTATAAGTGTCGATTCGTTTGTGGAACCGATACTGATACGCGAGTATCAGTGCCGGTTCGTGTATGGAACCAGCACTGAAACTCACGTTCAGTGTCGGTTTCAGAACCGTCACTGATAGTCCATGACTATCAGTTTCGATTAATTAGTGGCGGTTCAAAATCTGCCACTGATTGCTATTTTAATCCGACACTGATGTCTGTTTCTACGGTGGTGAGGTTCGCTATTAGAGATGCTCTTAACCCTTTTCTTTGTCCTATCATGATGCATATAGAAGATTTTCTTAATTAAGACTGCGTATACAAAATTTGTCAATGATCTGGAGCTATAGCTTCACTGATTCTTTCCCACCAGCTGATTCCAATTTCCAAGTCACACTGCATCGCACACACCTGCTACTAGCCAGAAGATACAATTGAGGATGCGTGGACTTTAATTGACATGAACTTTTTTGTTTTTAAACCCAAAACAAAATTTCCTATTTGATGTGATGAAAAACAAAATTTCCTATTTGATGTGATGATCCAGGTAAGACAATATTAGTAGGTCGCTAGCTATTTTGGATTTTGTAGTATCTGTCAATTAATTAATTTAAGGTTGATTAATTACATGGTTAGCTGGTTGTATTTATACCTGTATAGCCATGCATGAGCTGTGCTGACGTCAGCTGTGAATCTCATTGTGCTCGTACATTTCCAGTGCCTATGACATATGGGTCCAGATGACATATGGGTCCAGTCACCTAAGAGGGCCCATGAAACGGTAGTGCTGCAAAAGGCCGGAACTTCTCGCTTGTTACCTTTATTTCAGCTTGTTTAACTAGCTTTTTAGTTACAAAGTTGTAAGCTGAACTAAATAAATATCTAATGAAATTAGTTTTTTAATTGCAATAGATTTTCACTATTATAAAGTGAAAGCTATTCATCTCCTAGATTTCACAACTTCCTTCATCAGTCCATATGAGCTTATTATATTCTCTATTATATATTTTTTTTGTTATTGAGCTTGATGAAATCGTTCTACCACAGATCTTTACTCTAACCAAATAATTTCATAGCTTTTTCATAGTTGATAGCTCACAGTAACTTTTTATAGCTAATAGTTTACAGCTCACAATAATAGCTTCTTTAAATTTACGGCTCAACCAAATACATCTTAAGGTAGCTAAAGCTCTCTTTGGCATAGCTATATACATATCTAAGTTTTTTATAGAGTTGTTCAAACTAGGTTCAAAAAATCTACTTGCCTTTTTATTTTAGACTAAAAATAAAAACATAAATTATTTTATTTTATTCTATGAATTTTAAATTCAGCATAGATATCAGAGGATTCAGAGCTAGAGATATGCTAAATGTGCCCTAAGTCACTAGTCTGTTTGACTTCATGTCAGGAAAACCAAAGCACGATTTGAACCCACCAAGACATTAACACAAGTATGAAACAATTTGGAAAAAAAATCTTTTTCGTTGTCACTATCATATCTGTATATTAACTCCCAATTTCACGTGGAAATTAAATTTCCTTTTCCTACGTAGAATAAGCTGCCATGCATCCTTCTTTCTTAAAATTCGATCTCTCATGTGTTTCTAGACTGGCGCCAGGATAAGGATCGAATGGATGCAGTCCACAGCAGCTAGCAGACACATGTCTGTCACCGAAAGAGAAGTTGGTAGAGATCGACAGGTACCAGGAGATTTTTACCTCTTGCTTGCCGGGATCTGATCTTCTCCAGAGAAAAAAAAGGAGAAAATTCTTCTTTCTGAATCTTTGATCATCCAAAGAGCATCTTGAAAGTTCAGAAAATTCGTCGAGTTGGTTTAGAAATGTGTGGTCGGATCACGGATCACGACTGATGTAGGTGGTAAATAGGACTGGAATTAAGTCTGATAAAACGAACATTTGTGGAGAGTGATCTGTCACACGACGGACATATGTCATATTGGACGATATGCAGCATGCATGCGGATGCAATCAGTAGATGTTCCCATCTCGTGATCTAGTTAAGTACAGTACCATTTTCTGTTTCTGCTTTTCTCAAATCCAAAAGAAGAATCGCTGTTGTTACTTATCTCGTCTAGCTAGTGTACGTTCCAACCTATTTATGCTGTTCATATATAAACATCATGCATGCATGCCATCTGATCGATCAATGTAACTAGACAACTTATACAGTACACGTACGGATAGATCATCTGGCTGTGTTTGGATTGATGAATTATTTTCCGCCGAGTCCATATATATAGTTCGATTTAAAACCGTAGTGAAGACCGAGCCAAAAAAATTTCACTGTTAGTAATAATCTAATTATTCTTAACTAATTGTCCAAATTTTTAAAAGATTTCAATAGCAATTTGATGATTTTTTTAAAAAAAAATAAAAAGCTAGATCTATGGTTCAAGCCTTAACCGGTCCACGTTTAAGGTTTAGGGTTTAGGGTTTAATTTGCATATGCCCTTGACTGCATGCTTACGTGATTAAGTAGAGTTATACCAGCATTATTAAAATTGCAGAAACCGAATAACCACGGATAATTTTGGGCACCAATAGCTAGACATAAACGGGCCGGTAACTCCGGTTTTTGAGTGTTAATGGTTAATAGTAACTAATTCGTTGTCACCAAATGGACAACACTAATCCGTTACCATTATCTAGCCACCACGAGTAACAGCGGTTTTATTAACATTAGTTAAGCCACGGGCAATGGTAAGCAGGAGCAGAGAGACCATTGACAAATCCTAGCGAGCCAGCTCGCCGCGCACCCGTCGGCACCAGAGACTATTCAGCCATTACTACCACATCGCCATGCATGGGACCAATGAATGGAACAGCCAAGGATGCAGACGCAGGCAGCACCATTAGCTACGGTAGGCTAACTAGTCCATCGATCACGATCAGCGACCCAAATTAGTTAGCCATGTTGAGGAAAAGAACACTCCTAAACACACTCTTCAGCCTGCTCTATTCTGCAGAGTATATTATCAGGCCGGATTACGATATGATGTGTTATGTATTTTAAACTATATAAATAATATATTTGAAATAATATTCTATATAAAAACTAACAAAAATATTTTAAAATAATTTATTAATTTTTATACTCTCTCCATCTAAAAATATTCTACCTATTACTTTTTGCATTAAGATCAAAGAAAAAAATAAACTCATCCTGATACATTAAATAGTACTATATTTGCATTAAATCTCCTATATATTCATCCTGATGCATTAAATAGTACTGCTATTGTATGCATGAAATTATATGGTTGGCGCCATAAACAATACTCATTTAATACTTGAGTCTAGGTAAACTATAAATATGCATAATTTTTTTGGAAAAAAATAAAAATGTAATAGGTAGAAGATTTTTGGACGGAGGAAGTATTAAATTCGTTTGTTTGACTCTTACGTTATTTCGTCAAAAAATCAGATCAATTAATTATAGCTGGCTGGCCTCTCCCGGTTTCTCGGAAGAAGGAGCAAGCAGCTAGCATGGAACGAAGAAGGACGCTTTTAAGGGCGACCGCAGCCGTTGGTGTCGGTCGCCGTCGGGAGACTTAATGCGGTGGCGTACGTACGTACGTACGTGCGACGACAAGTCGTCGCCCCTCGATCGATCGCCTCTCTGAATCTTTCGCAGCCGGCGGGTAGCGGATCGAAGTGACCGTCCGTTGGGATGGGCTTGTCGACGATCGACGGAGGCCGACGTCCCGGCCGCCGGCGCACGATCGCTTGCAGAGCTCGCAACAAATTGCCAAGAATGGTGGCCTCCGTGCAACAACCGCCATGCATGTCGGAGAACGGAATCTTGCCGGCCGCTGGATAGGTAGATAGATAGACGTGTAGCTAGCTGCTCTCATGTTCCCATCTTCTCCGGCCCAACGATCGATCGATTGGTCGCATGATTCTCATGGCAAAATTGGGGATCCATATATATTGATATATATGGATACAGCTGATGCAGCCGTGATGCTGATGTGAGTGGTAGTTAGCAAGCTGTGGTGTGCCTCTGTATACACGGATGACCTTAGAGATACTCTAATCACATGATTATCCAACTCTTCAAATCAAAATTTAATCATTTAAGTTAAAAAACGCTCTCCAACAGATTAGCTATTTGGATGACCAAGCCATCCGGCTAGCTAAATTGGGCTGACTAAACTTACCAGCAAAGTTGGATGGGCAAATTTTTGGGGCCCCACCTGCAGTCTTTACTCACTGCACTCTATCCTGCTATTTCGCACACATGTGAAGTGAATCTTTTTCTCACACAAATAAAACTACCAAAGTAAACTATATCCCGATTATATTTGAATTAGGAGCCATGTTATACATGAAAAGCAAATTGATGCTACGGAATTCAACACGCTAATTATTTGATGAGATGTTATCAAGCCAAAGAAGGATGATTTTTTAAGATGAGAACATGCACAGGTTAGAAATTTCTAAATTTTGAAATTTTTATAACTTGGAGATCTCTAAGGTTAGAAATTGGGATTTCAAAAAAATCAAATCTTTCAAAATATTTTGGGATTTTAAAAGTGAAAGTAATTTTTTCAGAGAGTTAAAAATAGAGAGTCTGTTGGAGTGTATAGCAGATTTGAAGAGGAATCTTTTTGGAGAGTTGGCTAAATAGACAAATGGAGAGTCAAAAATAGAGAGGTTGTTGGAGATGCTCTGACAGACAACAACCGGCCAACCGCACTACTAGAGAACACACTATTAGTACCGGTTAAAACCCCCCTTTAGTCTCGGATTTTGAACCGATATTGTCCATCCAGGACTAAAGGGGTAATACACTTTTTAGTACCGGTTGGAGACTCCAACATGTACCAAAAGTTGGACTTTTAGTACCGGTTGGAGACTCTAACCTGTACTAAAGGCCTATTTTTTAAAAAAAATTCTTCTTATTATTTTTGTTCTTATCTATTCATTACCATTATTTTTAGATAATGTTTTTATACATTATTTTTTAATCAGACATTGTTAAAGTTGGTTTTAATACGATGGTAGTAAATATCGATAATCAATTATGCAATGAGGATAAAAAGCTTACGATACATATGCATATATATATCAATGTAACTCATCAAATACTACATTAGAAATACTTTATAAATATTAGATAACTCAAATACTACATTAGAAATACATTGCATACATTAGAAAGATTCATACAGAATCCTACTCATTTTCATCCTTATTCTTCTCGTCCTTATCCTCATTCTTCTCGTCCTTCTCTAAATCCTTGGCCGTAACTAAATTGATGGCATTACATAGAGTAAGATAGACTCTAAATGCTTTGTCATGGTGGTCTATTGGTTCTTAAAAATACTGAAAAAATAGTACATATGTTGCTTAACGAATCAAAATGAAAGAATATATGCACAAATTACTCACTGGTTGAAACAAGGAGGCCAGGACTTGGGAAAACCAGATAGGCCTCAAATGCAGAGAAGGGGGCTGGGGTGCCAGCCATAGATGAGGAGATGGTGGCCGGTGGTGGAAAGAATTGAAGCTTTTTGTGGAGAGTAGGAATTGACTGGTTTATTTTGAGGAGATGGTGACTCCTTTTTATACCACATCCTTTAGTACTGGTTGGTGTCCCTAACTGGTACTAAATAGGGCATGGGTGAAAAATCAAAATATTAGGTGGGAAATCTTTAGTACCGGTTGTACAACCCAACTGGTACTAAAGGGACACTGGCAGGAAACCAAAATGTCAGGAAAAAAATAAACTTATTTTTATATTGGGTATTAGTACCGGTTTAGGACACCAACCTGTACTAATGGGTTTAGTAGTACTAGTTCTACTACTAGTACAACACTAGTACTACTAATACTACTAGTACTGCTATTATATTCTGATTTAAAATTAAAGAGAGTAAATGTATATAAAATAGTATAAAAATACTCTGATTTGAATAAATTTATATAAGCAGCATGCATAATTTTCTTAATAACTTTTTACTAACAATTTGACTTACAAATTGCATTTTTTAATGATATAAAAATGGTATTGTTGGATACCTATTTAAAAGTATTTTCACGTATTGTTAATCATACTTATTAAAAATATATTATTATAGAAATTAATTATTAATGTTTAATTTTAAATACCATGATAAAATCTAATGTGTCTTATATTTCTTTTGTATTGTAGTATTTTTTATACTATTTTATATGCATTTACTTTATTAAATTATAAATCAAAATAGTACTACTATATTAGTACTAGCAGTACTAAACACATTAATAGAGTTTGGTATCTCCAACCGGTACTAAAAGTCTGGGTATTAGTACAGGTTGTACTAATACCCAGACTTTTAGTACTGGTTAGGAACACCAACCTATACTAATGTGTTTAGTACTAGTTGGTGTCCTCAACCGGTACTAAAAGTCTACATTAGTACCGGTTATACATACTAATAATTTTTTGTATTAATTTTAACTGATGTATGAGACTTTTAGTACCAGTTCCATTTGTGATTAGTCCTAAAGGGGTCGGATAAAAAGTCAGTTCTCTAGTAGTGCCAGTGGCTCCTTGTAGAGAGTATGGGCCATGACTGTACTTTGTACTTGGTTGCACACGCGCGCACGTATGTACCGTGTACGGATGAACATGTGCTTGGTTAAGGACAATTTCAAATCTAACTAGATGATTTCTGTCATATCAGCTAAAATCTGATATGATAAAAGATTTATTGAGGTGAGAGACAGAAACGATGTTTCATGAGAAGCCAATTCTACACGATATCCAGAGATCGAAGAAGGATTGGGAGAGAAAAAATAGGTGATTGGATATAAATTTATTTTGATGAAACTATTTATTAGAGAGATAGTGTCTATAAATAATATTAAAAAAAAGAATATACCACTCATAAACATATAGATTGAGAATGTCCTAATCAAGTCACAAATGCATGAAACGACAGTACGGAACAACCATACTTGATCAGATGTCTGGTTTAGATCATACACTAATTTTTAGAAGGGAATAATTGAAAGTTGCCTAGAGAGGGGGTGAATAGGCGATCTGAAAATTTCTTGCGGAAAATGATTAGTTCTAAAATCCCCAGTCCTGGAAGTTCCGACTGGAAACGGAAGTTTCGGGGCACCGGAGGTTGGGCGGAAGTTCTAGGGGTCTGGAAGTTCCTGGTTGAACCGAAAGTTCTAGGCAGACCAAAAAAACTCTGAATAGATATAAAATTTAATATAGCTAATAATGTAAATGAATACAAGTATGAGCAATATTGTTAGCTATAACTTTTACATAGGAATATGTTCTGTAACCTAGCTAGCAAGTAAATCAAGCAATATGAAAGTATGAACTAGCAAGAACGCGAAGAACACAATGAACACATGGGGGTTATTTCCCAGAGTTCGAATCCACCGATCATACGTCTCCGTTGAGGAGCCTCAAAAGGCCAGGTCTCTTTCAACCATTTTTCTCACTAAGTCTTAACCAAAGTTAAGCTTGGATTTCCACTAGTTACCTTGTCGAAGCCAAGGGAGAGTTTGTACAAACTTTTCTGGGCACACCACAATCGCTTTGGGTACTCGCGGATTGACGCTTAGCTATCTAGGAGGTAGCACCTCCAAGAGTAATAAATCCGTTGAAAAATTTGTAGGCTCAAATCTTTGTGCTCAAGATTTTTCAAGGAAGCTAATGAACTCAACCACACAAAATCTTCTCAAAACATGGAGCGAGCTTTGAAAGAGTGAGAGAGTGTTTTGGAATATTTGCAGAGGAGTGTTCTCTTCAAAATGGGGTGAGGGGATATTTATACCCCTCACTCAAAAAGTGGTCATTTCAAGACATTTTGTAACTGTTCATCCGGAAGTTCCGGACTGAGAAATAAATTTAAACAAAATAGCTTTTTCGAAAGTTTCTGGCTTTAGCCGGAAGTTCCGGGCCAAAATAAATTCCATACAGAACGACTTTTTTGGAAGTTTCGGGCAGAGCCGAAAGTTCCGGTCTAGAAAATAAATCGATACAGAATGACTTTTTTGGAAGTTTCGGGTAGAGCTGGAAGTTCTGGGCCAGAAAATAAATCGATGCAGAACGACTTTTTTGAAAGTTCCGGACAGAGCCGAAAGTTCCGGGCCAATAAAAACTCAAAATCAGAACGATGTTTTCGGAAGTTCTAGACTGAACTGGAAGTTCTGGTCAAACTGGAAAATTCTAAAATGAGTTTGAATCAATCCAAAAAGCTTTTAAAAAAAGTTTTTCTCTGAGCACAAAGCTTTGGAAAAATTTCCAACGTATCCCTCTTTATAGCACAACTGTCCTAGACTCAAATTTATATGTAATTCATCGTTTTACGCCTTTGAGCCTATTTTAAACTAAACGGAGCTTTTCTTCAATTTTGATTCAATTTTAACGCCGTTTTTCATGAATTCCCTGCATATATCTCATCAATGCGATTGGTAGCTTTTGATCATCATTGTCATTAATACACCAAAATTAATTAGAGACCTAGATGCATCAAGATGCACTTTTAATCTCCCTCTTTTTGGTGATTGATGACAATATGATCAAAGAAGGAATTCAAATTGCTTAAGAGATGAAATTTAGACATTTAGCTCCCCCTAAATGCATGTAATAGTTCAACAATGACAAGTATAGCATTTCATCGTATTTAGGACATCATATATCACATATCTTAAAATTTCACAATATCATACATCACAAGTGCAAAATGAACATAATTATACATTAAACTTTTAAAGCATCCACATTGTTCACATCCATGTCATACAAAATAGATAAAGCGTTAAAACACTATTACAAGCCAAATAGTCCATGACATGGATTACAACTTAGAATCAAAAGCGGATAGCTAAACTAAGACTAGACGACTTCTTTGATATATTTCTCTCCCTTTGACATCAAAGACACCAAAAAGAGAGAAATAGCAGAAAGGATCACTCGGAGTCATCCTCGCTCTCCTGATACCCATCATCCTCCTCTTCCTCCTCCTCAAAAGAAGATGACTGATGAGGCTGCTGCCAGGATCCCGAGCCCTCTGTTTCGAAGTAGGAGTAGGGGTCACCGGTGCAGTTGGCTCCTAAGGTAGGGTCAAAGACCTCCTTAGGAATAGACAAAGGCACCATGGGAGGATGCCCTGACTACTAGAGAAGCAAATTTATTGCCTCGTGCTTCTGCTTTTCATCCTCCCTTCGCTGTTGTTCGGCCACGATGAGGTTGCGACATATCTTGAACACCAACGACATCATCTTCTTCATTGGAGAAGAAGAAGACGTTGAAGAGCTAGACTGGTGGTCGCCCCTACTGGAAGGAGGAGCACGCCTAGAGCATCTAGGGCCCTACGCAGCTATAGGAGGAGCTGCTGCTGCTGCTGAGGGTGCTGGCGTCTTGGGCACTCGGGCCGTGAAGTCTCGATGCTCTATCTCGTGAACCATCCAGAGTCGTGTGATCCAGTCGATCACTTGCTGTATGTATGGGGTGTACACATATCTCCTCCCCGGTGAGACCGAACAAATGTAGATCTCATTCCACAGGAAGTGCGCCACGCTGAATGGAGGTCAGTCCTCTCTCATGGCAACCAACAGGTTCCTCACATTAGAAAGCAGCGAGGTGGCATCTCCGACCTTGGACAACAGGGTCTTCCTAAATATGTTGTTCAGGACCTCGAAGAATAGCAAGAGGCCCTTGGTTGAGCCCGTCTGATGGTTGCCCTGCTGATATAGGTACGGAGTGCGGTCTGCTCCTAGCGTCAGTTCTTGATCCAGGCGATGATGGTTGAGATCATCATTCCCAAGACCAAGAATGGTGACGAAATATGAGATAGACACCTCAAACTCGTTGCCCTCTAAAATCTAGTGAAAAGTGAGCTCATCGTCCTCAACTGTCTGGAAGAGGGTCGAGTAAAACTGGTATATCGCCTCCTCACACCAGTTCCGCTGCAACTCCAAGAGACCATAGAGGTTCTTCACTCAGCAGGCCTGAATGACTTGATTGAAAACTGAGGAATTCTTCTTCTTCATGTTTGCCCAGTTGATCCACTTTATTTCACCCACCGGCGACCTCTTTGGGAGCATTACACTAGTAGTCTTGTTGAAAACCACTATAGAAACAGTAGTCAGATGCGTCCCTCTCATAGACTCTTGGATCTTGGATCCTTTTCTTTCCAGCCCGAGAGGTATTGTGGAGATAGTCCAGCTAGGTCCTTGGATTGGTCC
>KE373137.1:141296-151444 GCA_000418225.1 Zizania latifolia | reverse complement strand
CAATCGGCTATGAAGTGGTCAAGATCGCCACACTCATAGCAACCCTTCTTGGATTGCCTCTTCTTTAACTTGTCATGTATTTTCTTATACTTGACAAATTCGTTCTTTCTCATAAATTTCTTGAACTTCTTAACGAATATGATAAGTTCTTCATCATCGCTCTCGTCACTTGATTCTTCCTTCTTGGCCTTTAGTGCCACATCCTTGCCTTTGTTGCTATGGAGCTTGGCAAGGTCTTTAACTTCTTTAGCTTCTTCCTCCATAAGCTTATGTGCTATAATTCTTTCTAGCACGTTACTTTGAGTAATCTTCTTAAAGTCCTTACGCTCTCGAATCAAGGTGACCAAGGTGGGGTTCTTTGGTGCTATTGCACGGAGCAATCTTTTGACTAGCACATGATTGGTCATCTCTTCATTTCCAAGTCCCTTGATCTTGTTGACCAAGACAATGAGGTGGTCAAACATTTCTTGAGGAGTCTCGTCATCTTCCATGACAAATCTTTCAAGCTTCCCTTCGAGAAGCTCTATCTTGGGCTCCCACACAGTTGATGTACTTTCATGGGCAACTTGAAAAGTTTTTCATATTTCTTTGGCTTCTTCAATGCCATTAATCTTGTTGAACTCTTCGGGGCTCAATGCAGAAAGTATGACACTAGTCGCTTGAGCATTATAATGAATGTCTTGCTCTTCTTCAGTAGTCAAGTTCTTTGCTTCTGAAAGAGTCTCATCCGTATCTAGACCTGTGCATATAATTTTTCATATACTTGGATGCATGGAAATAAGATGTAATTTTATTTTATGTCTTCATGCCACATAGTGTGTACCATTAAAGTAAGGTGCACGACCGGTTGGCACAGAGATATAATTATTACCGGTATTGAGCTTAGAGTAATCAAAAGGATATCTTGCTCTTAATGTATTATCGAGAGTGTCCTCGTTCTGGATCCGCCCTCATTCCTCTATGGAGATTCGCCCAATATCGTTTCTCTTCAAGCGGGTAGGCCTTTGAGAAGAGTTGGGCTCTGATACCAATTGAAAGTTGCCTAGAGGGGGTGAATAGGCGATATAAAAATTTCTTGTGGAAAACGAATAGTTCTATAATCCCCAGGCCCGGAAGTTCTATGGCACTAGAGGTTGGGCGAAAGTTATGGGGTCCGAAAGTTCCGGGTTGAACCGGAAGTTTTGGACAGACCAGAAAAAGTCCGAACAGATATAAAATTTAATATAGCTAATAATGTAAATGAATACAAGTATGAGCAATATTGTTAGCTATAACTTTTACACAGGAATATGTTCTGCAATCTAGCTAGCAAGTAGATCAAGCAATATGAAAGTATGAACTAGCAAGAACGCGAAGAACACGATGAACACATGAGGGTTATTTTCCAGAGTTCGGATCCACCGATCCTACGTCTCCGTTGAGGGGCCCAAAAAGGCTAGGTCTTTTTCAACCTTTTTCTTCACCAAGCCTTAACCAAAGTTAAGCTTGGATTTCCACTAGTTACCTTGTCGAAGCTAAGGTAGAGCTTGTACAAACTTTTCCGGGTACACCACAATCGCTTTGGGTGCTCGCGGATTGACGCTCAGCCGTCTAGGAGGTAGCACCTCCAAGAGTAACAAATCTGTTGAAAGATTTGTAGGCTCAAATCTTTGTGCTTAAGATTTTTCAAGGAAGCTAACGAACTCAACCACATAAAATCTTCTCAAAAGATGGAGCAAGAAGTTTGCTAGAAGATTTGTGTTACACTCTCAAATGAAATCTCAAATATTTGCTCAAGATCTAGCTTTGAAAGAGCGAGAGAGTGTTTTGGAATATTTGCTTAGGAGTGTTCTCTTCAAAATGGGGTGAGGGGATATTTATACCCCTTACTCAAAAAGTGACCGTTTGAAAATATATTTTGTAACTGTTGATCCCGAAGCTCCGGATCAATCCGGAAGTTTCGGACTGAGAAATAAATTCAAACAGAACAGCTTTTTCAGAAGTTCTGAGCTTCAGCCGGAAGTTCCGGACCAAAATAAATTCTATATAGAACGACTTTTTCAGAAGTTCCGGTCCAGAAAATAAATCGATACAGAACAACTTTTTCAGAAGTTCCGGGCCAGAAAATAAATCGATACAGAATGACTTTTTCGGAAGTTCCGTGCAGAGCCGGAAGTTCTGGGCCAGAAAATAAATTGATACAGAATGACTTTTTCGAATGTTTCGGGCAGAGCTAGAAGTTCCGGGCCAATAAAAACTCAGAAATAGAACGATGTTTTCGGAAGTTCCGGTTAAACTGAAAAATTCTAAAATGAGTTTGAATCAATCCAAAAGGCTTTTAAAAAAAGTTTTTCTTTGAGCACAAAACTTTGAAACAATTTCCAACGTATCTATCTTTATAGTACGGCGGTTCTAGACTTAATTTATATGTAATTCATCATTTTGTGTCTTTGAGCCTATTTTGTACTAAACAGAGCTTTTCTTCAATTTTGATTCAATTATAACGCCGTTTTTCATGAATTCTCTGCATATATCTCATCAATGTGATTAGTAGCTTTTGATCATCATTGTCATTAATACACCAAAATTAATTAGGGGCCTAGATGCATCAAGATGCACTTTTAATAATTGTACTAGTTCAATTCATGTAAAAACTCTTCAAAATTCCTCTAATCTAAAATAGTCGTGCATGTTATTTTGACAACTATCTAGATGGTATTAAAAATTATAACTTTTATGGTTACTTTATATTATAAAAATATGTAAAAGCATCAAAGCGGAAAATATTCTTAAGATAAATCTATATACTTGACTTGATAAAAATTTCAAAAGAACTAAAAGAAATTAAAGATTTTTATATAGGTTCATACCCTTTATCAGGTAATATGTATGTGTCATATTGGTATGTATATATATTTGAATGTGTAAAGTATAATATATGGATTAAAAGTTCTAATCTAAACCTAACCAACTATCTCGTCGAGATTCTTGGATAAGTGATTTATAATGAGCTCTATCATTGTAGTCGATTTTATCTTTTTTAGGATTTGACTTGAATTGGCTTGTTGCGGTTTTGACCATTCTAGCATCATGATATTTATATTTATAACCATTGGTATCATCTTATCCGAGTAGGAGATAGATAAGCATGTCCTTTTAATCTGGGTAGATCATTGATATCATGTTAAGTGATATTGTTATGTCTAATAAATTGTATTCCTTACATGTAGACCGTGTCATGGATATATTATATGTATGGTTTTTTACACAGATATGGTTCCAAATCTGTGTGATGTCTCATTTTTATTATACCGACAGCTAACTAATTATTTTTTACTAGATGGAGTACAAATCATCTCCATGAAACTACTAATGGCTGTAGCTGGAGTACGTAAGTACACGTCATCTCCATGAAACTACTGATGACTGTATCTGTTCCCGGAGACCTACGAGTTATTCGTACGATGAAACCAACTGGCCATGAGGGCACAGTGAGAACCTAACTCCAGCAGCGCCAAGTACATCCGCACGCGCATGGACTTTCCGCATTCACCTGTCCCAATAAGGCGTCGCCGTCCAGCGACAGTAGCAGCGACGTGGCGTCCCCGGCGGCCACAGCTGCTAGCCGGCCGGTGCAGCTAGCATACTAAAGGTATCTTTGACTGAGCTATAAATTCAAAAAAAATTGTTCTGAGCCGTGAGCTACGAAAAAATTAAGAAACTGTTTATTTAAAACAACTATAAATTTCTATTTTGATATCTCCTGATGTTTAGTTACATTATTAATATGTAATTTTACTTGTAAATCATTGTAATCATGAAATTTTGTAATATTTATACTAAAACTATACATTTTTGAATTACACTAAAACAAAATATTTTACTAAAATTTTACATTTTCAAATTTTATATGAACCAGTATGTTGTAATGACATGGTGAATAATTTTCATTCAAAGTTAAATTGAGAAGCTGTGAAAGTTAAGGTCCCCCAATTTTTAGTTTGTACTACGAAAAAGCTGCTACTTTTGAAAAAACTGGTTGAGCCTTACGGTGTGTTTGGTTGAGCTATAGATTCTGAAAAAGCTATTGTGAGCTGTGAACTATGGAAAAGCTGAGAAGCTGTTTGGTTAGAATAACTGTGGATTTCTATTTTGGTAGCTCCTGATGTTTGGTTGCATTATTAATATGCAATTTTGCACGTAAATCATGGTAATCATGAAATTCTGTAATATTTATACTAAAATGATACATTTTTGAATTATACTAAAATGATACATCTTACTAAAATTTTATATTTTCAAATTTTACATGAATCGGTACGTTGTAATGGCATTGTGGGTAATTTTTGTTCAAAATTAAACTGAGAAGCTGTGAAAGTTAGAGTCCCCCAGCTTTCAGTTTGTACTAAAAAAACTACTACTTTTAAAAAACTGATTGATCCTTAGACCCGTTTAGTTCAGCTTCTACCTTTCTGATCAGGAAGCTAATCGAAAAAACTAAACCAAACACAACCTAACCTACACACCCACCTGCATCACGGCTGCCACCCCAGCACACAGAGTCACATACGCATAAACCGTTCGTCGATTTGCATTTTGCAGGTGTCAATTACAGCGAGAACCGCCTTTCCTGCCGCAGTTGGGTAGCTAGCTAGTTCCTGCAGGATTAACAAGCATCTCTAGTCAACTTGTCACATGAAGGTTAACAAACCCCTTGGTTTTTAAGCTAAACACCGATTAGTAACCGATCCGTTTACCAGTTATTACGATAAATAGACTGTATATACTATTTAGCCACTGCTGCTAACAGATTCTATTTAGCCACTGCTATTAACCGATTGGTTTGGCAAACATATTGTCAAGTAGACACAGTGCTAGCTTGAGCATGCAGTAGTGCAAAGACCACTGCTCTCTCTGGGGTGGTGCCCACTTGGTAGCAGTGCAGATTGCTTGCCGACAGGTGCTGATGAGCACCGGGGTACGAATTGTGGTCCGATCTTTCGATAGGTTCGATTGAGGCGATGAGTGGATGTTAACGCTTTAAGGCTTCCGATTAGCGATCGAAACCTTGCAATCGCTATACCCTCTCGTCTAGTCGTTATCAACCACGCTCTCACGTAGTTGACCTCACCACAAAGGTTTTTATCCTGCAAATCAATCGAAGAACTTTGCAAGAGCAAGGTAAACGCAATCTGTATTGCTGATAATAATCTGAAGCACTTGAAGTTTGGGGTTCTACAAACCGATAGACGGCGAAACTGCGACGACAGAATAATCTAAGCAAAACCCAAGTCCTCTCAAAGGCGGCGGCCATCTATTTATAGGGTTTACATGACATGAGATATCCTCTATAGGTGGGCCGAACCTAAAAGGACTCGAAAATAAACCCTAACCCTAAGACCGACTCGAATAACCTAATATGACTCTGACTCAACTCGGTTTGGAATCTGGCTTCCGACTGGTTTCTGTGATTTCTGATCGGTGGCATCGTAGTCGGTGATCGACCGATGGTGATCGGTGATCGGCCGATGGGGGTCGGTAGTCGGGCGATAGTGGTCGGTGGTCTGCCGATAGTCGGCCAAGTGGTGGTTGAAGGTCGTGAGCCAATGGTGGTCGGCCGATGATGGTCCGATAGGTGGCCGATGGCCGACCGAGTGATAGCCGATGGTCGTGCTGATGGTAGTGGTGACCGATGGACGTGCTGATGGGGTCGACCGATCCAACATCTCTTCTCCTATGTTCCTAAGTAAAATACATTCGTAACCGGAACTTAGTAATATTCCATTCATATGAGAACTTGTTTGAGTAACAAGGAGCGAATTCACCTGACAATTAAGTTGATGAACTCGAGCATGAGTCCTCGGTCTTTGGTAATCAAGTATGGATGTATCTTTATCGGTGATGTCCTCATCAGGTGCACGCTGTCCGTTTCAGTTCAGTCAAAACACTGTTCGATCATGGAGTACATGTCGTCTTTTATTACTTAGCTCATGACATGGCGGCCTCGAGTCCTATTGTTCTTCCTCTTTTGGTGCAATCTTTTCGTAACCCTAGCTGGTTTGATGCAGTGTATTGGACTCCTAGGACTGTAGCCTTTTTCTTTTTTATAGTTGCACGAGTAGATAAAAAACTTGTAAAACATCTTTTCGTTGTTTTTTCTTAAAATAAAATTCTGAGCAAAAGTCCAATTTGGAATCATCTCCGAAAGCAAATTAATGAATTGATACTTACCAGGCCTAAATACTTACAGGCTAATAAAATTAGGCTTGGGCTAGCCTTCTTAATTTATCGGGTCTCCATTCTCCAACGTTTGACGGTACATTCTTTTTTTTTAATTAGGTTAAACTCAGCATTAGAATCCGATATAACCTATGAAGGGGATTTGGTTCTGATAAGGAAGGTTAAGTCCTTATTAGAGTACCAAATCTAAGATCCGGAACGGAGAGATATATTTATACCAGAATCCTTCTAATTAGGGAAGTAGTATCCGAGTTTAGCATGTAATCTTAAGTATTATAGAGACCGACTCGGGATAGAGTCTTGGGTCGTTGGACTCGCCTCTTGAGTTTATAAAGGGGGCGAGGCACCCCCAAGAGGACATCTGATCATCAAATCATCCAATCTCATCATATTGTTCTTGCTTTCAACGATTTAAGCATTCATAGCTTAATTGTGTCGCATTGTAAGCTTAACCACCATATTATACACTAAAATACTAGACGTAGTGCTATTATCTTCTAAGAAGCATAAACCAGTATAAACCTTGGCTCTTGTTTCCTAGAGTCGACCATCAGGTTCGAAGACGTTGCGCTTTCCTTACACATCTAGTCACCATCTCGAGTACCCCCTTAGATGGACTGTTCGGTGATTCACCGACAGTTGGTGAGCTAGGTAGGAGATCACGGTGACTTTCACTAGGATCCGATGGGATCACAACACCGTCTCGCTTAGCTAAGTACTCTTGTACCCTTACCCTTAAGTGAATAAAACTGGACTTTATTTCCACGCACTCCGCATCATATGCTTTATTGCCGACCTACTAGGCTCGGCCCCTCTTGAGTTGGTGCAAAATGTCATATGCCTAGCTCACCGGTTGTGCCCCTATGAAGCAGCTCTGGGTTTGGCGCTAACAACTATGTGGGTGAAAAAGAGCTGGCGTTAGCGCCCCTCTCGGCACGAGGTCACTTGCTAAGATCATCGGGGGCTCGAGTTCTTAGCCTTAACTTTGCCAAAGCTCTAAAGGACCCGAAAACTCGTGACGCCTAATATCGGGTTGGCACATAAGCGGCATCAGTTTCCCACTGAAAATTGCCTAGAGGGGGGTGAATAGATAATCTGAAAATTCTCGAATAAACTTGTTAGTTTAAACTTCTAGGACCCGAACTATCCGGGCTTAGTCGGATATTCCGAGTACCGCATGAAAATAAGAACGTCTGAGTTCCAGATTATCCGAGTTTAACCGGATGATCTGAGCACTACAAACTGAAACAAAAGCCTACAGAATATGATCTAGCCAATGAACTTTAAAGACATGAATTCAATAAACCTTATGCTTGCTAGTTAATGAGTAGATCAATAGTAAATAATAACTAGCAAAGATAAAGTTTGACACAATGAATTTTTCACCGAAATTCAGATCCAACGATCCTACGTCTCTGTTTAGGAAACCCCAAAGGGCCGGGTCTCTTTCAACCCTAATCCTCACTAAGCGCTCACTAGGTTACCTCTTTGAAGCCGAGGCGAGGCCGTGTACAAACTTGTCCTGTCACCCATAATCCTTAGGTGCTCGTGGATCGACGCCTAGTCATCTAGGAGGGATTACCTCTAAGAGTAATGAATCCGTTGACGTGATCCAAAAGTATATGCTCAAGATAACTCATGAAGATCGAAACACACAAAACACCATAACTCCCGAGAGGATGAACAAAGAACTCAAAGAGATTGGTGAAGCACTATCTATCCCACTCTCAAAGATCCAATCAAGATCAAGCACTAGGATGAGAGAAAGAGAGTAATATGGCAAGGCTGCTAGGTTTTGGAAAACATGCAGATAAATAAAACAGAATAGTTGTTTCGGATAGTCTGGCATTTAACTAGATATTCTGGGCCAAAAATAAATCCAAACAGAAAGGTATTTTCGAATCATCCGACCAAAGTCTGGATGTTCCGGGCCACAGAATAAAATCCAATAGAAAGCGATTTTTGGATCATCCGACAAGAGTCCGGATGTTCTGACTCACAAAATAAATCCAACAGAAAGGAATTTTCAGATAATCTAGATAACTCCGGATGTTCCGGGCTTCAAAGAAAATCCAAACAGAACGATATTTTCAGATTATCCAGCTGGAACCCGGATACTCCGATGTGCAAATTAATTCAAACAGAACCAAGTTTTCGGATACTCTGGACATGTCTAGATTATCCGGCTTTACTCGAAAGATCAAATTCAACAAAGAAAAATTTCAAAAACTCTCCGAGAAAATGTTTCTTTGAGCACTTAGTTTTAGAACACTAGTCAACGCATCCCTGTTAATAGTACGTCATACCTAGACTCAAGATCATATGAAATATAACCATTTTGCACAAATGAGCCTAAATAGCACTAAAGAGAGCGATTTCTCCAAATTTGATTGAATCGCAAAGCTACTTTATTTTCGATATCTGCATTCATCTTAGCAACAATGTTAGTAGCATTTAATCGCTATTATCATTAATACACCAAAATAATTTAGGGGCCTAGATGCATCAAGATAAACTTTCAATCTCCTATTTTTGGTGATTGATGACAATATGATCAAAGAAGTGATAACAATTACAAATAAGATAAATATTAACAATGGAGCTTCCCCTAAATGCATGCATCATCATAAAAATAATAAGCTCAATGTAGAACGCATTTAGGGCATAAAACTAAAATGAACATAAAACATAGCACATATTGTTCATTACATTCTAAAATCCATGCCAAACATCTAAGTAAAATATATTACAAGCCCATTATTCTTGACACGGATTATAAAAGTGGAACCAAAATAAGAAATCCTAAGAGCTAAGCAACGACAACGACTTCTTTGACTTTTCTACCCCTTTAGCATCAAAGACACCAAAAAGAGAGAAAATGGCAAATGGCTCACTCGGAGTCATCCTCGCTCTCACCATCATCATCACCATCATCTTCTTCAGACAATGATGACGACTTCTGTGGAGGCTGCTGCTGCTGGGACGACCCTGCTCTAGATCCAAAGAAGTGGGCACAGGGGTCAGTGTAGTCAACAAAGACGTTGGGGTTGTTCTTCTCATCGGAATCAAACAATGGCTCTATAGAAGGATGGCCTGATTCCTGAAGTAGCAGGTCGATCGCCTTGTTCTGCCGCTCGTCCTCCTTGGCTCGCTGCTAATTGCTGTTATGGCACATCATGAAGATGGCCGAAAGGATCCTTTTGATTGGGGAGCTAGAGGAGCTGGACTACGGCGTGGAGCTCCGAGGAGCACGTCAAGGGCCAGCAGGAGGAGGTGGAGCTACTGAGGAGGACTGCCCTAGAGGAGCTCTAGAAACTGGTGCTTGAGAAGTCTACCCACGGTGCTATACCTCATGTACCATCTTCTAGTGGGTGACCTAGTCGATCATAAGCTAGATGTACGGAGTGTACACATAACTCTTTATGGGAGACACTGAGGTGGTCTATATCTCACTCCAAAGGAAATGAGACACTGAACACCCCTCGGTCCTCCCGCATGACCGACAGCAGGTTGCTGGCATTGCCTAGCAACGATGACGAGTCCCTAAGCTTCGGTAGAAGGGCCTTCCTAAACAGGCTATTGAGCACTAAAAAGAATGGGGAGAGATCCTCTATCTTGCCTCCAACAAAGAAACCTGGCTCATACAGAAATGGCACTGCATCAGCTCCAAACATGGGTTCTTAATCCAACCAGAAAGCTGCGAGATTATTACCGTCCAGTCCAAGAATAGCAGCGAAGTCACTGAGAGTGACCTCGTACTCAACTCCCTCCAGCCTCCAATGAAAGGAAGGCTCCTCATTTTCCACGATCTGAAAGAAAGTGGAATAAAACTAGCAGATGGCTTCTTCACACTAGTTCTGCTTTGTCTCCATGAGGCCATAGAGATTCTTGGCCTGGCAGATGCGGATCACCTGATTGAACACTAGGTT
>KE373137.1:118724-130039 GCA_000418225.1 Zizania latifolia | reverse complement strand
CCCCCCTCTGGTCGCCTTTTCGGTCCTACAGTATATTTTATGAGCTTGTTTTTAGATGTGTGATTTCCTGCGAAATAGATATTACAATCTCATTACAACTAAATCTCATTTCAAAATAGAAAATAAGAAAGTCGACAGACCATCTGCAGACGTTCGGCCTCCTTATCTAAGCTTCTGTCGGTGGATGATATGCTGATCTAGGCCGATTGGCCTACATCAGCAAACCATCTGCTGATCTAGGGCTGATCGACCTAGATCAGCCCTTCATCGGCCGACGGAAGCCAGATCCTGCCGATTTAAGCAGATCGGCAGATGGTCTGTCGATCTAGGGCGGATCGGCCTAGATCGGTAGACCATAGCCCGACAGAAGGCTATTTTTGCAAATTCTAAAATCCGCGTACCAGATTTAAAATTTTTAATAAAAAATGTATTATTTAAAAAATTTGATATTGGGTATCAGAACACCACACTTCCCTTTACCAGTTGGCCCAAAACACTCATCAAGCCTTATCGTTTGGACCTACGTGGGCTGGGCTTTATGCTCAGGTCTATTATTTGGTAGAGCTGTATTTTGTGCTGCCAAATTTGCCTACACAAAATTTATTAAGTTAAGAAAAGATTTTTTTGCAGTCCAAAATTTGTTATCAAAATATTTGGTTTTGGTTATAAATTGTAGTGGAAACTAGCAATCTAGCATGCATTTAGACTGCTCTTCTATGTCCATCCGAAAGTCACCAAGTGGAAGTGTGTTCTTAATTTATCTTCTGAATCCTTCAGAAATTGGAGGCAGGAGACGTGATCTGTATCAAATTCTAGCTCAAGTGATATATGTCTCCTTGGGTTCAGAAACAGATATATGTCTCCTTCAGTTTTGTCATTTGCTCGATTGGTCAGAATCGTTGGGAGCAAGCAGTCCAAAACGGGGTGCTCCGTGTGATTCTGAACATCACCACGAAATTTCCTGCGATTGTTAGGTACAGCATGGAAATTTCTTGGACTTGATTTCTGAATTGTCAGTTGAGAAGCACAACTGCACAACGAGATTGAAATCATTGAATGACTGATACAGACAAGAAGACTTAGCAACAGTTCAACACGGCTCGTCCTGCAATGCATTTCAGGAGGCCGAATTAAGACAATTAACCAAGCAAAACTATTTCATATTTACACTGTACGTTCACTCTGGGAGAGTGAGTATGCATGCAAGCAATGTGTGAATCACAAAGTATAACTAAACCAAAAATTTTGCCTAGAAGGAAATCTCTAGGACGCCTATCTGTGTATCTGTATACGTATTTTACAGGTTACACCACGCCTCCTAGTAGCAATAGTAAGAACACAATGTCAGACGCTACACTGCTTCATCCCCTTTGGTGTTTGATGGCCCCCTTTTGACCTTACCTGCATAAATTAACTAACTAATTGTTCAGTAAAAGATCTCTCCTTTAGTCCTTTTGCGATCAGTAGATTGACTAATCCATTTTTTATGATCACTGATTAGAATAAGCATACTTTCTTAAGATAGTTTAGCATACAGTATATATTCCTTTTGCCTAAATTATTCCTTGCATTGACAGACTATTTGATTTCTCATCGTTCTCGCCGAAAGCAGAGGCAACATGTTGCCTGGATTATTCTGAGGAGCTTTCGGTTTGCACGAATCGCAATGCACACAGATCACGCCTTGCCGCCTTAGGCAAGTCAAGTGTGTAAGAAATATGAATCTCATGGCTGCCACTAGGCCCAATTGGATTTTTAGTTTTTTTTTCAATGAGAGTATGAGAACGTCTGGACGTTCTACGAAACACAAAAAAATGGATGGTATTTTAACACTCAAAAAAAATATTTCATCACTTGATCAAAAATATTTTAAAAAACTAAAATACAGTCAAATTTAAATTAAAATATTTTACTCCCACGTATTAAAATATTAAGTTTAAACTACCGAAACATAAAACAAAGGTCGTATATAGTGATTTTTTGGTATTGTAAACAGCATTGCTGAATGTTGTATTTTTTGAAACATTTTTCACTAAGGGCCTGTTCGGTAAGGAGGGGATTGAAGGGGATTGGAAGGGATAGAGGGAGATTGGAGGAGATTGTAGTATAAATCCCCTCTAATCCCTCCCAATCCCCCTCAATCCCCTTCCCCAAGAGGATTAACCGAACAGCCCCTAAGCGGGTTGAAAACCCTTCCGATATTTTGTATTTATGCATTAGATGAAGCATTTTCGTTTTTTTCTAAGAAGTGTGTTTTGATTGTAAAGTTTCCACTTTTCAGCAAGAGCCAAGAGGTGCGCCGTGCGTGCGATTCAGGGGAGGAGGGAGGTTGGGTACTCACGGCCTCGACGTCGATCCTGTACACGAGCATTCGGCGGCGCTCGCGGAAGCTGGTCCGGTACGCGACGGCGAGGTGCGCGGCCGCGAGCGCCAGCGAGAGAAGGAGCATGGCTTCTGGCCCCGCCGCAGCGGGCGCCTTCCCTTGTGGCGCGGCGTGGCTAGGGAGCATGGCCACGGCCTTGGACAGAACGTAGGACACGGACCCCGCCGCGGTCACGGCGACCACCCACAAGTACGCCGCGCCTCCGCCGCACACCATGTAGGCGCCTGCGCCGGCGAGAGTACAGAGACCGTCGATGTCAACGGCACAGCCACGCGAGAGAAACGAGTGCATGATTAAACATGGAGCGGTGTCGCAGTGGGCGCTCACAAAGGATTAGCAGGGCGCGCACGGCGGAGACGGCGGGCAAATCGACTAGCGACGAACGGAAGTCGAACGCGCGCGCCTGGTCGACGACGGCCGTCGCAAACGACCGGTACGCCGCGGGGTCCTCGCCGGCGCGGAGGTGGGCGGAGAGGAGCGCCGATGGGAGCGCGAGGTCGAGGATCACGACGAGCAGCGGCGGCGCGCAGACGAGCAGGAGCGAGGCGAGCATGGCAACGATGAAAAACACCGTCTTGGCCCACCTCCACGGCCGCGCCCACACCCTCTCGCCTCCGCCGTGCTTCTGCGCCAGCGCAGCACCACCGGCAGCCTCTTCTCCATCCCTCTCGTGCCAGTGGAGCTGCCAGTGGTTTTCGGCTGAATCCTTCCAAGGGACTTGCACGGGTGGGTGACTGGGGGGATCGAGGCAGGCAGCTGCTTCGGCGCGCTATTTGATTGGCCTTCGTTTGCTCCGCCGCGTCGAGGCCGACCGACGGTTGAGGACGATGTGGTGGCGTGCGTGGTGAAACGGCATCGGCCACGCGAGAGCTTGACCTGCCTCCCGCACCAGCAACTGCCTAGCCGAATCGAGCCGCTTCGTGCTAAAGCTTCGGCTCGCCTCGTTTACGGTAGCAGCGGCTCGCGATTCCGCTGTTTTTACCACGCGATCCGCATGGGGAGCCGCATCTAGTCTCGGTAATTGCGACCTAGTTGGACTCTTGTGACTGACTTGCAGCAGATTGGCAAAACAACCGTGCACATCAGAAAGGTAATTAAAGAGAAGGACACTTTGTGTAGGTGAAGAAAATTTTCGCCTACCTGATGGTATCCTGGATATAATTCCCAACGGTGCAAAAGTGGCGCCAAATTAACAAGACGAGTAACTAGAAGCACAGTCTACCGAAGGAAATCAAAACCGCCAACCTATGCTAGAGCATCTTCAAAAAGTACTAATCTAGGTACCTAAATTTAAATTTAGGTATTTTAGAGAAATAATATACTAACATTCTTATAAAACCATGATAAATAGATCAATTAATATAATTTTTGTTCGTTTCACTAACCAACAATATTTTTTTATAACTGTAGTATGAACACATGGCAGGCATGTGTTTTAGAGAAATAATATACTAGTGTTCTCGTAAAACCATGATAAATAGATCAATTAATGTAATTTTTGTTTGTTTCATTAACCAACAATAATTTTTTTATAAACTGTAGTATGAACAAATGGCATGAATGTGTTACGTGCACCATGGCTAAAGCCGATGAGGTCGGTTACGTCAAATTCAGTCACTCACTTGCTAGCTTGACCACATGAATGATCATGTGATATAATATTGGATTCAATACATAGGCATTGTTGTCGATACAACATTTTTTATCAGTTTATATAATTATTTTTATCTAATCTAGTATTGGTAACAACAGTTCGATCTATCTATTGACCTCAATGATCTGCTAAAAATCATTGTTGTTAGTTAGTCATCAAGTTTATGCTGACACTATCTAAAATCCTGAATACGTGATACTAAGATGCCAATCATCACATGGCTGATACGTATTGAGTGGCTCGCCGCCGTCCAGGTCGATCGATCAGCTCACCGGCCGGTGTGCGCTTCTAGAAATTGGAGCAAGCGGGCGTCGCCCATGTGGAGGCGCACCAGTAACCGCTAGCTAACCGCTGCTGATTTAAGTTTACATGAGTATGATTTGATTTTGATTGAACAGCCATTCAAATTCAACTAGGCTGGCTGGCTCTTGGTAAGTAGGGACGCCTCCAACGCTGACGAACTTATCGATGGAAGCGAAAAGGAAATAATTAATTGTGCCGTACGTTGATCTCTCGCTCTGCATCTGATGATTAATTACTTATAGTTTAGAGGGTTTTAATTGAGCTCTTCTAGTACGTGACGATTTGAATTTGGATGTTGTACACTATAAAATAATACTCCCTCAATCTATAACAAATTTTATAGTTCAAATTTGTTTTAAATATAATAATTTAATGTTTATAAAAGATAACTTTTAATTCTTGATTACTCATTATTTCATCTAATTACTCTTCGACTCACCCTCATACACCCTCAAGAGAGTAATATAGTCTTTTGTTTTATCTTCTTAATACACGTGTTTAAGACTAAAACTTGCTATAAATGGAGAAAGTATATGTGCTAAGACACCAACCAAATGTGACGATGTATGATAGACAGTAGATGATCCGACTATTAGATCAAATAGGTTAATGGTTTAAACGAATAAAATTGATATAAAAATTGATAAATGGTTTAAAAATAATTTTCATATATAATTTTTTTGAAAATTTACACCGTTTAAGAGTACATATTGGTATCATAATTCGGTCCAATAACCCACCAATCAGCACTCCCGATCGGAAGCCCTAAACTACTGCTAATAATTTCCTAGGCCAGCAGTTTTGCTTGGCTTATCAGGGAAGATGAACTCATGAGCATATGGACAGATATACAAAGCTGGATAAACTACTGCTACTACGTTTTCATGCCAATAAATTAATTAGCATTGTTCATCTTGTTTAGTACACTTTCACGCCAAATGGCCAACTCGGATATGCTTCTACTAGATGTTAATTATGCAAGCAAATCCAGCTTAGCCGAGAACAGTGCTACTTAATTAATCTGCTTGTACTCTGCTCGGTTTTTTCTATATAATGTGAATCATGAGTGATTAATAATAATATTATGCCTTCAATTCCCAGCTAGTAGCTATCATTGTTACCTGTGCCTTTTAATTTGTACGTGTTTGCATTCACAAATCACAAGATTTGATAATTGAAATTTTGTTTTCAGTTGTAATGGACAAGTTTTTCTGCAAAAAATGCGCTTCTTAGCCAGGAAGCTGGAAGCTGAACCAAACAGGTCCAAGGGTCAACTAGCTTTTTCAAAAACAGTAATTTTTTTTAGTATAAACTGAAAGCTGAGGGACCCCACTTTCACAGCTTCTCAGTTCAATTTTGAACGAAAATTACCCACCGTGCCGGTTTATGTAAAATTTAAAAAGGTAAAATTTTAGTAAAATATATTATTTTAGTGTAATTCAAAAATATATAGTTTTAATATAAACATTACAAAATTTAGTCAGGAAGCTGGAAGCTGAACCAAACAGGTCCAAGGGTCAACTAGCTTTTTCAAAAACAGTAATTTTTTTTAGTATAAACTGAAAACTGGGGGACCCCACTTTCACAGCTTCTCAGTTCAATTTTGAACGAAAATTATCCACCGTGCCGGTTCATGTAAAATTTAAAAAGGTAAAATTTTAGTAAAATATATTATTTTAGTGTAATTCAAAAATATATAGTTTTAATATAAACATTACAAAATTTCATGATTATAATGATTTACATGTAAAATTGCATATTAATAATATAACCAAACATCAGAAGCTACCAAAACAAAAATCCACAGCTATTCCAACTAAACAGATTATTAGTTTTTCCATAACTCACAGCTTACAGCAGATTTTTCATAGCTCATAGCTCACAACAGTTTTTTCAGAATCTACAGCTCAACCAGACATACTATAACACATTCAGTTGCAGGGTTAGGTTGGGATTTTAGGAAGAAGCCAACGCAGCTCACACCTTATTTGGAACCGGGTTTCCTAAACCCGATTGGTTAGCAATAGTAATTGGTCCAGTGTTGTTATAATCTATCCGGTTAATACTGTTATTAATCTATTTTGATAATAACCATCATGATTAGTATGGAAACCATAATTAACATTTGTTAACCCTGTATTTAATTAACTAGGTGCATGTATAATTCATTGGCCCGATCCTAGTGTTGTGACAAGTAGGGGGAAATAAATAATTGCACTCAATCGAGACTTGCTGTGCAAGCCTTTATAGTACTTCTTTCCCTTTGGGGTTAAGCATTACTCATGTTCATGCCTTGTTCTTGTTCGTAAGCTGCCATGTGGTCTTGTAGCCAGAGCCATTCCTAACATTTCAAAGGCCCTAGACGGAATAAAATTAAAAGACCTTTATATTTTTAGAAATAGATGTAAAGATTTAACAATTAATAATAGAATCAACTAAATAAAATTATACCTAAGGGATTAACCTAACAACCAAGTTTTCTGTTGATGTTGATCACCTTATCTTGATATTTGATAATGAAGAAAAGAAAGCTAAGCTATAATACATTATAGTAGTAAAAAAGGAGTAGTAAAAGGGGAAAGTTTTAGAGAACACATCATATATATAGCTTTAATATGAATGTATTTCATGAGAATTTGTTATAAATCGAATAAATTAAAACTAAATTTATTAGGAATCCACTAAATTGAGCTCTCTCCTTTATTATTGACTTCAGTGCCAACGTTTGGGCGATAAAAAGGAAGAAAAGGAGTTTTATGGGATCACACCTCTCACACGGGCCCTAAACGACCCTACTCCACCCTCCAACTTTTTAGAGTCAACGAGATTTGATTTATAACCCAATTATTTTACGTAAATTTTAAAATATATACAAGTACGATATTACTAAATCTTTTGTTAAGACATACTTAACCATATTATTCATATTATTTTAATGTATCAAAATTCTATATTTTAAAAATAATTATAATCAAAGTTATTGAGCAATTTTATGATGTATTCTACTATCTAGATCTTTTTCTATTTTAGGGTTAAAAATAATTTCTACTATTATATTGATTTGTAATAGTAGAATTTAAAAATAATAACATTGTCCAAAAATAAGTGATGTGGAGATAGTAACCGACCGACGAAAGAGATATACACAAATTATAATTAATTAAAGTAACATTTTAACCTTTGAAATCAATAGTTAATAGCTAAGATGATGCTGAAGCGAATCGAGTAAGCTGTACGGTTTAGAGGGTGGCGTACGGAAGCATTCTGTTGAACCAGCCGCCGTGGCCAGCAACTCCTCTTCTCGAAGGCTCAAATTATGACGCGCATTTAACGGACTTTTCCCGCAAAGACTTTTGCATGATCCAGCCAGAAGCAATCGAAGCTTTCCAATTCAACGTCGGCTTAAATTGGAATTTTGACCAGTCCGTCAAACATCCCGGCCAGCTGCCGATGCGGACGGGCACCGAGCTGAGACTTAAGCTGCCATTTTACGCGCGTTGATCGGTCAGCCGTGCAGGAGATCCAAGATCGATTGCTTCGTTAGCTTTGCTCCTTGCCGCTGCCCCGCCGGCCGCCGAGACGACAGCGAGACAGCGCCGCCGTCCAGGGAGAGATGGCGGCGTCGCAGGCGTACCTGGACAAGGCGCAGCTCCGGCAGAGCTACCGCAACGTCTGGCACACTGACCTGACCAACGCCATCACGGCGGACTTCACATGTGCGCATACCCTGTGTGATTGATTCCACTGTCTTAAGTTTTCTGATGATTTTAGGACTCGATCGATTCAATATTTTCGTTTATAAGATTTTCTACCTTTTCCATGCAGGCTGCTGCCTGTCGCTGTGGTGGTGAGTCGGCGTTCGTCTGGTTTCTGATCAAATCTCTGCATCTTCAGCTTAGAATTTGCAAGGGTACTAGCTCATTAGTTTCTGAAAATCTAACATGTTTCATTTCTGTTCTTTTTTCCCTTATCATCCAGCGGGCCATGTGTGTCCTACATGCTACGCAAACGTGCGCTCTACAATGACATGTCAAGGTAAATTAGCAGCTCAGTTTTCTGTTATTCAGTCTCTTCCAGGGCTTCAGTTCGTCGTTCATACGGAATTCCGTGTTTTCAGATACGTGTGCTGTGCTGGGTACATGCCATGCAGCGGCAAGTGCGGCGAGAGCAAATGCCCCGAATTATGCCTTGCAACCGAGGTGCCCATCTGCTTTTAGGTTTAATTTCTTGGTTGATAACTTCGATGATCTGGACGATTTTATCATGTAGTATATTGATCAAGCTGAACGGATTCAACTGATGATGCTGTGTTTTTCAGGTGTTCTGCTGCTTTGGTAACTCGGTTGCTTCGACCCGGTTCCTGCTGCAAGATGAGTTCAACATACAGACAACCCAGTGCGACAATTGCATCATTGTACTGTTACTTCTTTCTTATTTATCCGACCGTTCTCTCACCGCCATTGTTTCAGACTCTGCGAGTAAATACAACTTGTTTCTGAAACCAAGCCAAGAACTAAATACAACTCTTCGGTTACTGTAGGGATTCATGTTTTGCCTCGAACAATTCGCCTGCATTTGCTCTCTAGTGGCCTGCATTGTTGGCAGCGAGGAACTTTCAGAGGCTTCAGAGATGATTTCCTGCTTATCTGACATGGTCTACTGGACGTAAGGATCTCAACTCTCAAGTATTTTCCATCTCTCTCAACTCTTCTCTCTCCACTCGCTTGTATTTCTGACATTGTCTGATGCTATTTGCAGGGTTTGCTCCTGTATGCAGGTAACTGCACATTTTACTCTCATGAATACTAAACTAGTCTCACTCCTTAAAACTTCTGAAACCTTGTGATGTCACTGCAATGCAAGTGCAGACACAGCACAAAGTAGAGATGGACAAGAGGGATGGCAAGTTTGGACCTATGGCAGTGCCTCCAATGCAGCAGATGTCCCGCATCGATCAACCGGTTCCTCCTTATGTTGGATATCCACCACAGCCACAGCCAGCATACTACAGGTAGCCTCATGCCGGCTATCCAAGAACTACATAGATGGATCCTGCTCATTCCAAGGTTCTCTGTAGCAAGTGAAGAATGGAGATCAAGTAGCTTAGATATGCTTATGATACTATTGTGAGAATGTATTTTGTAAGTGTCTCTTGTTTCTTTAGGTGATTTTGATGTTTCAGAATAGTTATCAACTTTGTGATTTTTCTGTGGGAATGGTGAGCTTCACCTCTCTGTTCCTAAAACATTCTTATCTGAATAAGATGGGGGCATTGGATGGTTTTGTATTCCTCCACAAGAAAATTGCTGTTCTTTCTTATCTACATGGTTTTTAAAAGTCTAAGATGTTGCAAAAATAAAGAAAGCGCCCATTTGACCTATAGTTTTCAGAAGATGTTGGAGACTTGATGCACTCTTGTTAGACATGTGTCCTAGAGGAAACATGGAGAAGTATATATCACACACTATATTTATGAGTTTATGAATAAATTATTATTCCTTTGCTTAAATGGGTATAATTATTATTGATCATGAAATCATTATGCTATATAATATTATTTCTAGACGATCCTTGGTCATATATCATATATATAACGAATATTACTATTAGAACAACATATACATTAATTGATGATCATGGATCAAAGTATAGAGATACCAAATTAATAATATGGAGTCATGTTAGAGAACATATATGTCATAGGCTATAAGCGAAGGCTACTATGTGGTACTGTAGCAATGCAGGATTATAGATTTGGTTAGTTATTCCTTTAAAATAGAAGATTAGATTAAAGTTAGTTAAAGAAATAAAGTCTTGTAGGCTCTATAAATAGGACAGTATTGATCAGGAATTAAGGAATCAATAAAGGAAGAATTAGTCTAATGTCTCGTTCTAATGTTGTTCTTCCCAACCTAAGTCTACATCTCATCCCTAGCAGCCGATACCGTCCAACTATCCTCTCAATAGTGTTTATCCCATCATGAGTTTAACCCATGACAATATAGTTGAATAAACCTACCGTGAGTTATAATATGCCATTAGTTAGTCTCATGTAATATTGATGTAAAGTTTTTAGATCTGATATCATCACAGTTCTTAACATGTGTAAGAGGTCACTTAGGAGCTATCAAACGTTATTCCATAATTGAGTATTTACGAAGATAGTCTTAGAGTTTTACTATGAAATATGTAGTGTGATGTTTATGATCAAGATAAAATATGCTCCTAAGATATATCTCTAGCCCCCTATTTGTAATGGATGTGGAAATACATGGACATGCTTATGTGATTGAGTAGTCAAGCAATTTAGTTAAAGAACAAGTGAATGATTAAGTATACTATAGATTTAGCCGATGCAATCTGTACATATCTTTATAATATAAGGGATGTTGTTGACATATCAATTTAAAGGGTATTTTTAGGTTGTGATCGAATATATGTGAACAGTCGCACATTTAATAAGTCAGAATGACTTATTACCATTTGAATATGGTTCAATTTGGATAGGAATCCTAATAGACCTTGGCCCACATGCTTTAATCAGAGAGCTGTATAAATAGATGGGCTAAGGACCAAGGGATGGTCATTATATCCACCTCGAGCTAAATCATCTCATGGCACAAAGATAAAATAGCAGAATGTAAACCGAGATGTAGCAAAGCTACCAAACAGAACAAACAATGGAACATGGCGCAACTTGTAGCATCTTCGGTTTTATGAAGAAACATTTTACTAGAATTTCATGCAAAAACATGGCAGGTACAGATATTGGCAGGATTGAATCGCGAGTGAAGAGGGATAACCAATGCTGTCGCGACACTGTGAGGAGTCATGGTATGAACCATGAGGTGATGAGTACTTGTCAACCAGATGATGAAGATTGGACGATTAGGATGAAGGAGAAAAGGATGAGAAGACTCGACCGTGACGGAGCTGTCGTGCGACTCAGGTACACGGACGGGCGTCGGCCGGGCA
>KE373137.1:82477-95191 GCA_000418225.1 Zizania latifolia | reverse complement strand
AATAGTTAAAACTAGTTAACGATAGCAAATGATAAGTCACATCAAACTTATGAAATACCACTCCTATGGTATAAACTTTGCAAAATTGACATTAAAAAAAATCTATGTTACACATATCTCATAGTTTTCTAACACACAAATAGCACGAATCAAAATAATTGCGTACAAGATACGCAGTAAATGTGGACCATCTATCTATTGGCTTTATTTCTATTATAGTAAAAATAGAATAATAGGTAGTCTAATAATTTATATCATCACTATTTCTCGAGATAGACGTCTCTATAATAATTTTGTTATCCACGCATAATTGGCACGAATTGATAAGCACGAAAAAACCGTGAGGTTGTACATTACAGCCATTCCGATTGACGAGGCTGTCACCTCCTCGGACCGGTTTGGCAACCTGGGCTGGGTCACGTGAAGGGGACCCACCACCACCTCAACCAGGCGAGGTGGGGCCAGCCACGCCTACGTGTCGCCATCCCAGTGCCTGTCCGTACAGCCGCGGGGACCCGGAGGCCGACCGGCTCCCCACCCTCGTACACGGCCGCGGGCCCCGCCTTTCCGGGATTGGCACCCCCTCCGTTGATCGGTGAGACGCCACCCTTGTACCCGCGGGACTGACACGTGCTGGACCCACCTGTCATTTTCATCTTCGTGTGCGGGTAGGAAATCCGGGGTTCGCCTGAAGTTGATGGGTGGGGAAAAGATGTGACGGCGGCGGGACCACATCTCAGTGCGACGGGGAGCCGGACGTAAAACCCAAGTTACCAAAACAGTTTCAAGTCCACTTATGGTTTCGTTAGTGTCGTTATCTAAAAGCATGTCTGTGGTTGTCTTTTCGATTCTACCTGCTACTCTATTTTATAACAAATATAACATAAAAAAATAGTTATATTGTCTTTGTTATTTGGCTTACTATTTTAGATGTCTTCTTATTCTTCTTCATAGACTTCCTTCTTTTAGCAAGTCACCGAGACTTCTCTCTTGCTACTCTATTTTGTGATAAGTTTAGCCTAAAAATATAGCCATTAGTAGTTAAAATATATTGATAAAATATAGATGAATTCAAATAGAAATAGATAACAAGCTATATTTAAGAAGAACATTAGAGTGAATAGTAAAATAGGAATCTAACTTAAATAGGAGGCTTGTTATTGCTCTAAATAGCAAGTTAAAAATACCAATCACAATGGAGATACTCTAATCCCTCTTGAAGAGATCTTAGACTAACTTATAACTTAAAAAATTTAAACCAAAATGTACTGTACAAACAAATCATAATCCTATTTTCATTTCTGTTAGTGGAAAAAATCTTGTTTTGATGCTTTCCGAGTTCTTTTATATGTTCACGTCACATAATGATAGAAATATCTCAAATAATGTATTATTAATTAAACTTAAAAAATAATCTAGGATTAATATAATATTTTTGCTATACTACGTAAATAATAAGCTCATATTTGACAAAACCGTTTAGAACGGGACAAAGACATTTTACACCTTTTTTTGAAAAAACTTAGTTTGACTGCTAAATTTAAACTAACTTATAGATAATCCAAAACTATTTAAAACAGATCTAAATTGCGAATGGTAGAAACCTCGGTAAAATAATAAAATCTGGTAAGTCATCTTTTTCGCCGATGGGCATCTGGTGTGACTAACTACTGACCAGTGCCGTGGAGTGGCGCGGTTTTCCCTTTTTGTACGTTTTTGCGGGTAGAAGTGTAGAACCTCGTGAAATCTCCCTCTTCACCGGCGGGTATGTGGGTGATCGGTGCTACAGTACGCGTGGCCTGCTGGTCGCTTCAAAGAACGCGGAGACGAAAAGACGCGGAGCTGTACGTTCGTGTGCACAGTGCACAGGAGCTTGCAGGTTGGCGCGCGCGCGCGGGAGGCGGGATGATCTACGCTACAGTGCAAGCACAGCGCTTCCACTGTTGCTGAGGTACGGAAGTGCATCTGCCCACCTCCGGTTTTGATCCAACGGTCCATGTGCCAGCTACTGCAGTAGTTAGGAGCTAACACTACTGTAGCGATGCTGGATAGGTTATGGACTGGGTGTTTTTTCCCTACCAGGAAAAGTATGCATGTCTGATAGGGATGATTCGGATCAGATACGAATGAAATCGAATCAGGATATCATTATTTACTATATTTTATTTTAGATTCGAATATGAATATGGATATTTTTAAATACGAATACAAAACGAACAGCTCGAATTCAAATATGAATCCGGATGTTTATTAAGTTCAACTTGAATTTTTTGGCGCAGAATACGGAATTTTTGGCGCCAGGTGCAAAAGATGCGAAAATTTTGTTTGCCGAGTATTTGCACTCGACAAACACAAATTATTTTTTGAGTGTCTCAAATTTAGCACTCGGCAAACATTTTATTATTTTTTAAAATTTTGTCAAATGTGTTTTTCCTTTTTTATTGACAAATTTTGTGAAATATTTTTAAATTTAGTGGGCAAGGCCTAAAAATAGACTCAAAAATATGAATATAATTTTTTCGGATAATTTATTTCATTATTTCATGCGCTTACAGTTCAAATTTGACTTGTTTCAATTTAAATCCTAAAAATATAATTAATGAATTAAAAATAGCTAACTGACCTAGAAAAATGCCAAATTTTTTCATGAGATAAGATACGCTGTATTTTGATTGTAGAAAAATTTTTAAATTCAAACAAAGATTTAACTATCAATTTGCTTTCAAACCCAACACATTCATTCTTTAAATCTAAATTCGTCCTCAGAGAATATTCGGTTTTTGAACATCGTACGTGATAACTTTCTCTAAATATTTTTAAAATTTTATCACAGCATCTACGTATCATATTATAACACCATAACAGGTCTTGTATTTTTTAGACTTCATTTGATTTTTTTAGAATTAAAAAACCATTAATCTCCATGTTGCCGATCGAGTGTCGCAACCTAGATTTTTCTAAATTTCTTTCCATTTAGTGGGTAAGGCCTAAAAATGGACTCAAAAATATGAATATAATTTTTCTATAAATTTTGATTCATTATTTCAGGCACTTGCAGTTCAAATTTCACATGTTTCAATTTAAATCCTAGAAACACACTTAATGAATAAAAACAGTAATCTGACCTAGAAAAATACCAAATTTTTACATGAAATAAGCTATGTTGTATTTTGATTATAAAAAAATTTCAAGTACAAACAAAAATTTAACCATTAATTTGCTTGTAACCCTAACACATTCCTTCTCTAAACCCTAATTCCTCCTTGGAGAATCTCCGGTTTCTTAACGTCCTACGTGATAACTTTCTTGAAATATTTTTAAATTTTTATCACAGTGTCTACGTATCATATCATAATACCATGACAAGTTTTATATTTTTCTGACTTCATTTGGTTTTTTTAGAATTAAAAAACCATTAAACTCCACATTGCCGATCGAGTGTCGCAACCTAGATTTTTTTTCAAAATTTCTTTTAATTTAGTGGATAAGAACTAAAAATGGACTCAAAAACATGAATATGATTTTTCTATAAATTTTAGTGCATTATTTCAGACACTTGCAGTTCAAATTTCACCTATTTCAATTTAAATCCTAGAAACACAATTAATGAATTAAAAATAGTAAACAGACCTAGAAAAATACAAATTTTTTACATGGAATAAGTTATATTGTATATTGAGTGTAGAAAATTTTTTAAGCTCAAACAAAGTTACAAATATCTTACTACTTTGTATTGTTAGAAAACCCCCACTAACTTAAGTATTTCATAATTACATAAAGAATAAATAAACCACACATATTAATATAGTGATGTCATATTATCCTAAGTCTCTAAAAGTCTGATCTGTGTAAAATCCTAAAATAGATACGGATGTATCCTTTTTCATATCTACATTCAGCAGAAATTCGGATATCTGTCTCCATATCCATATTTGTCAAACGAATTCGGATGTTTCCGTTTATCGTCCACATTTAATTCGGATACAAATACGGATATCCATATTTATAATTTATCAAATACGAATACAGATAATTCGGATATTTTAACATCTATATCTATTCCTAATGTTTGATGTCTCCATTGCAGTGGGGCTAGAGTAGGGTGCCCTTTTTTTTCACACATAGGCCTAGCACAAGATAAGATCAGATGTATGGGTTCAGAAAGAGACAAAGAGTTAACATCACATTAAATTTTTTTATTTACTTTGATCTTGACTCTTGATTATATAGGCATGGATATTGCTGCCCTGAGGCTGTATGAGAATTAATGGTATGCATCGTGGTAATACACTGGTGCAAATCTACATTGATGAATAGGGTGCCTGGTTCATATATACAACTTAAATTTATTATATGTATTGTCTAATTCAGAAAACAGTTTATAAAACCTAGTCTATATACCCTTCTATTTTCACTAGCTTCACCTATATATGCATGGAGAAAATTCCATATATATCACTGAAAATTCATCGGTTTTCATATATGCCACTGAAAATTTATTGTTTCTATATATGCCACTGCTTTAATTTTTTGTATTCATATATACCGTTGCCATTAGTTTTAACGTTAGTCGATGTTAGTTTTTTCTAAATGCTAAAACTGTTCTCAGTTCACTAAAAATTAAGGATGATTTAAGCTCCGTGATCAGCTAGAACTCGCTCTGGCAAGCACGTGCGTACCAATCACTCATTCAATCCAGCGCAACTGAGACTGGCCGAGAGCAAAGCAAGCTAGGTAGCTTTGTGAGCTAAGGGCAATTTTGACATTTAGAAAAAACTAATGTTGAAACTAACGACAATAGCATATATAGACATAAAAATTGAAGCAACGACATATATAGGAACAACAAATTTTCAGTGACATATACGAGAACCGATAAACTTTTAGGGACATATACGAAATTTTCTCATATACATGCTAGGGTTCCATTTGGGTGTGCCAAATTTCAAAAGAGATTAAGTTTGATTAGTTTGTGCCATTTTCTGTGGAATCGATGTGCGTTCTTGTTTTAGTTTTTAGATATCGTACTTCAGTTGTTTTCTTGGGGATGACTCACGGAACATGGCATGTATTTCCAATTCGGCTGTTGATTACAATTTGCAAAGAAAAATTAGAGTTTATTTGTTTCAGCTATAGATTCTTAGAAACTAGCTGATCTGAGTATCTAATTAGTGAGAAGCTAGAGAAGCTGGTGTTTTCTAGTTTCTGGAGTCTAGTTCATTTCTAGATTCTGCAGCTACTGATTCTCACAATCTGATCTAGAATCTAAATTGTTTGTTTCAACTTTAGATTCTAGAAGTAGCTACAACTGCTAAAAGCTGAAATAAACGGACCCTTAGGCACTGTTTGGTACAGCTCCAAATCTAGAGTTTTTTAGAGCTAGTCAAATCTAGCTGCAAGAAATCTTGAATCTGGAGCTGTAGATGGATTGAGAGTATTTAGTTGAGCAATCTAGCTTTTATTTTAGACTAAAAATAAAAATTTAAACAATTTTATTATATTATACAAACCACAGATCCAACGTAAATCTTAAAGTTGAAGCTATACTAAACAGGCCCTTAGTGTTGTAAATACAATAGACTGCAAAATGATAATAATATCTCTATGGAGATTTTTCTCCTTTTATGGAAACATAACTGTGAGAATATACCTAGAAATTTCCTACGCTAAAAGCTACCCTTCTTGACTTTTTTTAAATTAATTTTCATTAATTTTGAATAAATTTAAAATATATTAACATTTATAATATCAAATAAATATAATATTTAGACATAATTTAAAATTAGAGAAGTTTAACCTATCAAAAAGATAAACAACTTATAGTAGATTCTATTACTATTGGTCACCAAAGAAATATCCCATCTTCAGCTATTTTTAGTAATTCCACGTAATTTGACATCTTTTTAAGTGTGTGTTAAGTTACTTTACAATTAATTACATAAAACAGAACAAACAATTGATCGTTGTCTAAGGTATTTCGTGATTAATTCCTTTTTAAATAGAACACTTCGTGGCTCTATTTCTCCTAATGTAACAGCAATAGCTATCATACTTTATGTTTTTTTGATTTGCACTAGATTTTCTCGTATCCTTGTCGCTCCGTTGGCTGAAGCTTTCTGAGGCTAGTCTTTAGTTGACAAGTCTGCCATCCAAATGTTAACGTAAATGTCTTTCTCATGAGGATGCATGAAATCAAACCCCGTCACTATTCAACGATTATATCGACATGGTTATCGCAGGAGAGATCTGTTTTCATACCATTTAATGATATTTGCTCTTTTGTTACTCTATATAAATAATATATAATATTTAAATCAAATTGTATAATAAAAGAATAAATATCGTTTAACTATTTAACCATTTTGAAAAAAAATCCATAACAGATAGACACACGACTAACACGTCAAACCAACATGCTACATATAAAAGAAGCACGTAATAGTTTGGTAGGCAATCAGTCGCCGTATAGTCCGGACGACAACGCAAACGAGTGCCCCTGCACTTCTTGGGCAACAACGACATTTTTTCTACTCACCTGTACGTATTATACCTCCTCTGCTATCCAGTACGAGTTGTTCTAGAATACCTGTACTCAAATCTCTAGAGGTTCAATCTAGATAAGAAATATCTATATAATCCAAATGCCCAATCTAGACCATCCCATATACATATATAAACATTAGTCAAGTATCCATACGTTACAACGGAAAAAATTATAACATTAAAAGAACACCATGTAAATGATACAAATAACTTGTAACATGATAAAATAACATTCATCGTAATTTGGTTATAATTTCATTGCATAAATACATATAAAAGTTGTAGAGATTTCACTGACAATAGGGACTCACATGTCAATGACAAAGATTGTGGTGGTGGTAAATTGACTGTCACTATTATTAGCTATTTTTAAAGTAGTATAGACTATTAGAGAAATAGCCTTTCATCCATCCTTTTTAATATCCATTTTAATTTGAGCTGATACCAAAAGTCATTTGCAACGATCAAAAAAGAGAGAGAACATTGTAGGTAGCTGCAACCGGTACTAATAAAGAATTTTAGTACCGGGTCGAGAGACTGCTTGGTACTAAACTTATCAGTACCGGTCAGGGTACCTAACCGGTATTAATTAAAGCTTATGCATTAGTACTAGGTGGGCACACCAATCGGTGCTAATAAGTTTAGCGCCGGGTGGTATCCTGACCCAGTGCTAAACCTTTCTCTTAATGTATCTGATTTCCCTAAAAATCTTTTGTTCCTTATTTCTGCCTCTGTTCTTCAGTTCTTCTTCCGCCCGTGCGACCAGTTCATTCGCCCAACCAACCGTTCATCGTCGATCTAGATCAGGTGAAATTCAAATTAGTTTTGACAAATGTCAAGTGAAATAAAATCCAAATTATTGTGACAAATGTTAGGTGAAATGAAATTCAAATTATTGTGACAAATATCAAATGAAATAAAATTCAAATTAGTTGAGAAAAATGTCAAGTGAAATGAAATCCAAATTATTGTGACAAATGTCAAGTGAAATGAAATCTAAATTATTGTGACAAATTTCAAGTGAAATAAAATTTAAATTAGTTTTGACAAATGTCAAGTGAAATGAAATTTAAATTATTGTGACAAATGTCAAGTGAAATGAAATCCAAATTATTATGACAAATGCCAAGTGAAATAAAATTTAAATTAGTTGTGAAAAATGTCAAGTGATACACGCAAACGTGCTGACGGATGATGGAACAACTTCGTTTAGTCCCGAGGCGATGGTTCATTTCCCTTGACAACTGCTGCATTTCCCTACGTCGTTTGATCACACAATAATCGCTACGTTAAAATCCCCAGCCACACCCTAATCGTTTCGTATTCACATTCCTAAGCCCCTATTCCTAGACTGCCGACGGAGATCGACGTGGTGACCATGGTGATGGGTGCGTGAAACGTGCTCTCGGTGGATATGGCTATTTAGATCATCGGGTATATCACCGAGACCTCTGAAGCACCGCTGGCTGACCTCCAGAGGATGCGTCATGTGTGCTGGATCAGGCGCTAGGCTTGCCACGCCCGTGCCGTTAGGAGGAGGAGGGTCCTAGAGCATGAGGGCCCCCAAATGGCTTGGTGCGAGTCCCATCGGTACCGATGCGTGCTGTGCAATCTGGCTAACACAGGCCACCGAGAGGCCTGCTTTCTCTTGGGCATGAATATGGCCTTATGTGAAGGGCCACCATCACAGGGATCCCAACTGCTACGTACGTCTGTCGAGGCAGGACACAAGGTGGCCACCTACTTGCTCACCATCGTCGTCTACAACCGCGAGGACACCGCAACCAAGTTCGCGTTGTGGCTCATAAGGCTAGTAGAAGGCGAGACGGCGGACAAGGCGACTTCCATCGGTGGCATGCGCAGGAGGATCGCCAACAAGGAATGCTTGCAGGTTCATGAACACGCGGTGGACTCGGTCTGTTGGGCAGTGCTGGGGTATTGGGATCTGAAATCCTGAATAGCACTGATGCCACCGTTGTGCATGACCGGTGGCTACGACGAGTGTGAAGATAGGTGGCTGCTATGGTTGCTCCTCTTCTGTAGTGAGGAATGCAGAATCAAGCATGAGTGCCATATGTTCTTCTCGTGACTGCTAGCACTACCCTATTATGGTTAAATTATTGTAATTAATTAGCTATTATATAGTTTGAACTTTTGTAATAGTCATAATTTAAATGAAGTCGAGCGGGATTAACTTAATGAAGTCCTAATGTGGTTGATTATGTGAAATGTGGTGTGATGATGACAAGTGAAATTTAAGTTTATTTTACAAATTTAAGTTCAAAAAGGAAATCCAAAAAGGAAATACGGTGTGATGATCGCTACAGTCGCTCGCGTCTGTAATGAAAGTTTCATGCATGTCTTCTCGGAACCCTCACGAACTTTAGTACTGATTCCAGTGTTAAGCAGTGCTAATAATGAAGCAGTTGGCCAAATTATGGCGCATGTCTCCTCGTTATCTGTGTCCATTCAAATTTAGTACCGGTTTATAATTTCAACCGGTACTAACACTACTACAGAAATAGTCTTTAGTTACTAAGCTTTACTGACAGATAAATGATGTGTGCTAGTAATACACTTTTAGTAATGAACTGTTTTACACCTGTCAGTAAAGCTGTATTATTAGTGATGGGTTCTAATGTGGGCCATCAATAAAGGGGACACCACCATTAGTGATGTGTCATACTGTGACTCGTCGCTAAAGGGGAAAAGCACTAGTGAGGAGCGATAGATATACCGTCCGTCACTAGTGCTTGTCGCATGTTATAAAAGGTCAGGCAACAGACCCACGCTCTTATGTCGCACGAACCCACACCCTAACCCTAGTTCCTGTGCTCCCTCATCCTTGCCGTCATCGCTGCCGCCGTCGCCGCCACCGCTGCATCCTTTTCATCACCTCCGCCTTCTCTTCTTCGCTGTCCACCTAGTCTCCTTCCTCATCTGAACAAGATCGTTGTGTCCTCCTTGTTGTCATCGCCAAGTCATCCTAGTCGCCTCCTCCTTCACCCGAAGGTAAGTAGCCGACTGATCCTTTTCCTTTTCATTATTGCTAGGGTTTCTGTTGTTGTGATGAAGGTAACTAGGCATGAGATATTTTATTAAACATGAAGTGGATTTTTTTAAACATGAAGTATGGTTTCTACAAGTATTAGATATGTGCGATATTTTACTTTCTAAGTATTACCTTGCCATTTTGTGGTTTTGTGTGATATTTTGTTAAACGTGAAGTGGATTTTTTTTGTTAAACATGAAGTAGGGTTTCTACAAGTATTAGATATGTGCGATATTTTACTTTCTGGGTATTGCGTTGTCATTTTGTGGTTATGTGTGATATTTTGTTAAACATGAAGTGGATTATTTTGTTAAATATGAATTAGGGTTTCTATAAGTATTATTGTACTTTTTTCATCGTTGTTAAAAATAACATGAATTAGAGACAAAATAGAGTCACTGTCGGGCTACGACATGGCAATCCTCCCAAGTGATTAACAAGGCACTTCCACCGAACATCATGCTTCTAGCAGTAGGCCCGTCGTCCCCATGGTATGTTGTTTTTCTTATTTATTGGCTATTTTAGGGTTGATCGAACATTGCTTCATTAGATGTTTTTTGTCATTCTGTACTGCAAGTGCTATGTGTAGATATAGTAATTCATGCCAATAATGTAGGTACCGACATATGATCCGAAGTGTTGCCTTCTGAAAGTCGGTCGTTTCCCAAAGCATCACAAGGTACATACATTGCATATTCAATTTATGTAGTAACAAAATCGTAATAAACTGATGTGATATTATCTCACTGTTGTAGTTTATACCAAAAAGCTTTGTCAGTCACCATAACATTTACGATGGTGATACTCTTGAGATATCAACAAGAGATGACTGCACCAATATAGTTGACATTGAAAACTCTAGAGGTAGGTTATGTCTGAGTAAAGGGTGGTCTGCATTTACTAATCGAGTTACCCTAGTAGAAGGGGACTTTATGGTACTAACAATGGGAGCCCCACTATCTGCCATAGCTACCATTTTCTACAATTATAGTGAAGAGAAAATATCACAAGCCATAAAAGTAGACACAAGTGATAGTGGTATCTATAATGAACTCACATTACTTATTATATAGACATGCCTATTTTATCTATGTACTTACCTACTTTTTTATAATGGCAGGTGAGGCTCCTAAGACTGATGAGAAGGGGAAGCAGAAATCCAGAGAAGGTGACACCAATTAAATGTTCCAATTGAAGAACATCTATTATTTTGGTGATCCTACAGATATAACTCTAGAAAAGAAAGCTCTCCTGCAAGACATCTCGACAGGCCTATCCTCTGAGATTCACAATCAATCCCTCAATCATCACGAAAAAGTCAGTGGTAAGCACTTTGCACATGTCACAATTACAAACATCTATACATATATGCACTTGCCTCGTCTAACTAGCTACCAATATATTTTATTATAACAGTACTTTTTAAGGCAATATTATGAGAAGTACATCATACCTCACCTATCCCAACAGACCACCTAGATTCAAGTGACAGTAGCAGAAAGCACAACTGTCTCAATTATTGTGCGTAAATTAATAGATGGATGGTGCTACCTAACGACTGGTTTTGGCCAATTTCTGTGAGCCAACGAGTTAGTTGTCAACACAATATGCGCCTTTCATTTCTACACCAACAATGGTGCACTTGAGGCAACTATGTATGTGGTGTAAATTGTTGTTTCTCACATTCGAACCTTGTGGAACTTCTGTGATGAAACTTTAAGTTAATATTTATGATATTAATTTGATTCTGAAACTTCTATAATGAAACTTCTGTGGTGTTCTATGATAAAACTTCTGTGATATGTTTGTAATGTATAATGTTGACTGCCAAATTCTGGCTTTGATTCAGGATGCAGCCTAAAAAATTATTTTTATTATAATATGGCTATATTATTAGTGACAGACCTAAATAATCGCCCATCACTAAAGGGTCCCTTAAGTGATGGGTCACATTATGACCCGTCACTAAAGGGTTGTTACAAGTGCACTAGTATGAACTCCTTTAGTGACAGGCCAAAATTAACACCGGTCACTAACCCTTTAGTGACTGGTGAACACCCGTCACTAATGATTTGGCTTCGCTGACAAGATAAGAGTGACGGAAGAAATGCTCATCACTAATAGAGGTTATTACCCACCACTAATAGGATTTTTTGTGGTAGTGTAAAAGGCGAAAGTTTTGCACGCGTATTTCTTCTAGACCTATGCCCGTCGCAGTTTAGTACTGGTTTAAAATCACAACCGGTACTAAAGGCACGACTATATAAGGAGGGCTATGTACTTTGTTGTTTCATGTTCTTCGTATTTCTACTTTCTTTCCTTCTTCTTCTTTGCCGTCCATTGTTCTTTCGCTTTGGTAAGTCCTCTTCTGTCGTCTTGTTTGTTGGGGAACACGCAGGCTACGCTAGCCAAAAACAAAATTTTTCTATCGCGCTGTTGGTGAAGTTTTTGGTCACACACGTGGCCTGAGAGATCTGCTTAACTCTAGTGCATGTCGTAAATTTGCGGTTCGTGACGTGCCAATCAGTTTGATCCTGCAACTGATAAGATAAACAAAAAATATAAGTAGTAACGCCTATCGGCTATTGAGCCGATGGTCTTAACGTACACTGAAGTATTGAATGAAGAGCAATGATGACATAGTGGAAATTATATGACGTGACATATCATGAAGAGTATATTTACCGTGAAACCTATCAAAATAAAGCTATCGACCTGAACTACCTGACCCGTAAAATCAACTAATATTGGAACCGATATCGAGACATAAAAGTAGGGTGTAATAACACTAAGCCGATATGGACCGTCCGATTCCAACGCCGATGCCGATAAAACACAAAGAGATAACCTATCGGCTTATACTCCAATAGAATCTGGTTACAGTATACCTGATCGGTATTCGCATTACTCTTCATTATGACCGCAAGATTGGACCAAACCAAGACAGTCGCAAAGACAGTCGCAAAGCCATAATAAATCATAATACTAAACAAACCAGGATATATTTCATCCAGATGAACGATACGCGACATAAATCAAACACATAAACTGAGATATCGAACTCAAACGATGAAGCCTCTAATTAATGCATTTGAATCTGAACCACGCATCTGATACAT
>KE373137.1:24593-47386 GCA_000418225.1 Zizania latifolia | reverse complement strand
GAGTTCCTACTCGGGTGATGCCCAAGAGATCCTTAACCAAGTACGCGATGCGCGCAACACTATTTCTCGCCGCCGCGGAGAACGTGAGCGTGGCAAACTTCGTCTCGCTGGGAACGCTTCGACTCCCACCACAACGACTTCCCGACCTTCACCGAGCGACTCTGCCGAGTTGTATGGCCGAGGGGTTTCTGCCCGTTAGGGATCGAGCCCGTCAGGGGCCGAGGGGGAGCGGCAAGACCGACCCCTCCCAGTACTATATAGCCATCCGAGCAGCAAACGGGGACCATAACGTGATGGCCAATTACCTCCCCGTCATGCTCGCCCCAGCTGCTATTAGTCGGCTAGCTGAGCTCCCAGAGAAATCCATCGACTCCTAGGACCAGCTATGCGATGTTTTCATCGCTAATTATCAAGGGACATGTCATAGGCCAGCCTCTCGGTATGATCTACACTAAATATGCCAGAAGAGTGATGAGTCCCTTCGGGATTATATTCGCCGCTTCTCCAAGCGCCGAAATGCCATCGTTAGCATCTCCAACGCCGACGTCATCTCCATCTTTCAGGATATATTAAGGAAATCGTCGGAGTTATTTCACCATCTAGTGATGATCGAGTCAGCGACTCCAGGTGAGATGATCACCACCACCGAGCAACTCGCCAACGCCGAGGACGACGAGCGGGAGTAGATGCACCCGACCACTCGGGAGTCCCACAAAGACAAGAAGTGCTCTGATGATCGCCGCCGATCACCGCGGCGTGATGATCGCGACAAATCGGAGTCCTCCCATTCGAAGGATCAACAGAGGAAGTCTAAACACGTTATGGTCACCGAGGAGAAACCCAGATTTAGAGGTTGGGGGAACTCGGCGATGTAGGAGATGCTGGATAAGCCATGTATTTTCTATCCAAATAGCAGCCACACCACCCACCGGTGCTACTAGCTGCAGAACCAGATGGTTAAAGAGGCGAAAGAAAACCTCCGGCATGACAAGCGTCACCGGGATGACAAAAAGAAGAAGCCTCGCTAGGAGGACAAAGACGTCGATCCCCGACCGAAAACGACTTCCAGGAGCCTGCTCGAACGGTCTCTATGATCTTCGGCGAGGCAATCATCGCAGAGTCCAAGCGCCAGCGGAAGCTGCTTGCTCGTCATGTCAACACCATCAGCGACAAGGCAATCGAGCATCTACGGTGGTCGGAAGTCCCGATCACTTTCAGTCAGGATGACCAGTAGACGGATGTCCCCAAGCCGGGTCGGTTTCCACTGGTGGTCGACCCAGTATTCCTCAAGGTGCGCCTAAATAGGGTACTGATTGATGGTGGCAGTGGCCTTGATGTCCTGTTCAAGGGGACCCTATCGGCGCTCGGCATCAACATGTCGGTGCTACAGAAGACGAACACGCCTTTTTACGGGATTGTCCCTGGGAAGGCCTCCATTCCACTCGACACGCTCACCCTGCCGGTGATGTTTGGCACTCGAGACAATTACAAGACCGAGCACGTCAAATTCTACGTCACCGACTTCGAGACCACCTACCACGCCATGCTCGAACTGCCATCCCTCGCCAAGTTCATGGTGGTTCCCCATTACACGTATCTGGTCCTCAAGATTCCTAGACTAGAAGGGGCTTTTTCAGTGAAGGGGAACGTCACCACCTCTCACGTGTGTGAGCCGGACAGCCTTGCCTTGGGAGAGGCGGTCAACATCTCTATGCGGATAGAGGAAACCGTCCAAGCAGCCAAGACCACACCGACCCACGACATGGAGATCCCAACCGCCACGCCATCAACCTCGGGCCTAGCGCCCTCGCCAGCTGAGTATAAAAGTATTCAGCTCTCGGACACCGACCTCTCTAAAATGACGCTGATCGGGACAGTGCTAGATCCTAAATAGGAAAGCGCGCTTGTCAGCTTCCTCCGTGCCAACATTGACATATTCGCCTGGCACCCCTCCGACATGTCAAGCGTACCAAGGGAGCTGATCGAGCACGAACTCCATATCTTCCCGACCATCAAGCCGGTCAAACAAAAGATGCGCCGATTCACCTAGGATCGTAAAGATGCCATCAAGGAAGAAGTCACCCGCCTATTAGCTGCTGGGTTTATGAAAGAGATATATCATCCTGACTGGGTTGCAAACCCAGTCCTTGTAAAAAAGAAAAATAGAAAATAGAGAATGTGCATTGACTATACAGATCTCAACAAGCGATGCCCAAAAGATCATTTCCCGCTGCCACGCATTGACCAAGTGGTCAATTCTACCGCTGGCAGTTCCCTCCTCTATTTCCTAGATTGTTATTCAGGATATCACCAGATCAGTCTAAAGGAGAAAGACCAAGAGAAGACATCATTCATCACTCCATTTGGCGCCTACTACTATACATCAATGCCCATTGGGCTCAAGAATATTGGGGTACATATCAGTGAGCCATTCAACGTTGCCTCACCAATCAGATCGGACACAATGTGGAGGCTTATGTGGATGATGTCGTCATCAAATCCAAGCGCACGGAAAACCTTATTCTTGACATCTAGGAGACTATTGATAACCTCCACAAGTTTAGGTGGCGGCTCAACCCTGAGAAATGTGTGTTTGGGGTGTCGACCGAGAAGTTGCTCGGTTTTGTTGTCAGCAGTCGGGGAATTAAAGCCAACCCCGACAAGATCTCGACGATTATAAATATGGCCAAGCCAGTCAGCGTCAAGAACATTCAGCAGCTCACGGGTTGCATGACTATACTCGGGCGATTCATCTCCCGACTCAGCGAACGGGGGATGCCGTTCTTCAAGCTGCTAAAAAAAGGGGATAATTTCACATGGACTCCGGAGGTCGATCAGGTGTTTGCCGACCTCAAAAAATTCCTCTCCACACCGCTAGTCTTGGTCGCACCTACCCCTAGAGAGACGTTACTCCTCTACATCTGCGCCATGACCCATGTGGTCAATACCGCCGTGATCGTCGAGCGACCAGAGGAGGGCCACGCCTACCCAGTCCTACGATTGGTTATACTTTATATCTGAGGTACTCGAACCATCCAAAATCTGACACCCTCAGGTCCAAAAGCTCCTATACGCCATCCTCATCACCGCCCGAAAGCTCAAACATTATTTCCAGACGCACTCGGTGAACGTTATCACCAAATATCCACTTGGCGACATCCTTCGAAATTAGGATGCTATGGTCATATTATAAAATGGGCTATCGAGTTGGGTGAATATACCCTCAATTTCAAGCCCCGAACGCCCATCAAGTCTCAAGCCCTCGCCGACTTCATCGCTGAATGGACGGAAATTCAACTTCCGCCGACTGCCGATACTCAAGAGCATTGGGTCATGTATTTCAACAGCTCCCTCAGCATTGACGAAGCAGACACTAGAATTCTCCTGATTTCTCCCGGTGAAAGACTAAAATATATTCTTTAGCTATTATTTATGGCGTCTAATAATATAGCTGAGTATGAAGCACTCATCAATAGCTTGTAAATCGCCATCTCACTTAGGATCAAGCGGTTAATGGTGTACGGAGATTCCGAAAGCTAGAAGGCAATTTTTACGGCCTTGAGTTCCATCATGTCCCTAGGGACGAGAACTCGACCGCCGACCTTCTTACCAAGCTGGGATCATCCCGAGCCCCGATGCTGAGCGGCGTTTTTCTCTAAGAGCTCCAAAAGTCGTCGGTCTAGACTGAAGAAAAACAACCCTTAGACAACAAAGAAGTCCAATAGGTCTCACAAAGTTGGATGAAGATAGAAATATGGAGAATTGAGTTAGGATTCAGATTGCAAAGAGAAACATCATAATGATGCAAAAGACCACGAAGAAAAGGGTGAGCCGGCAAATCAAGCCCACGGACAAAGAAGGACTCGAACACCACTAACTTGTTAGTGTTTAGAGTTGGGAACTCTTCACCGGCTGTCGGGTGCCACAGTGATAAAGCCTTTGCCGAGAGGACTCCGGCCTTCACCAGGAGCTGAAAGCGTCGATCGATGGTGTTGGACATCAGGAACTCCTTCGAGCAGTCAATGCCAGAGTCAGTTGTCGCCATCGGAACTGAGCACGGTGGAGCAAGAGGCTTCAAGTTGAAGAAGCGACGAGCTTTGTGGTAGCACACCACGAACTGGCAATGGCGGTCGAGGCGTCGAGGTGCCAGCGAAAGGAACTTGGGCGCAAGGAAGGAGATGAACAGAAATTTAAATGCAAGAGCAATAACGTGCGGCGGAAGGAGCACAAAGGGGGTAATTTATAGCCGGCCGTGTGATGGTTCGGGCCCCCAACACGCCGTGATTACCTCGGGATATGCTGCAAGGGCTAATCCATGCCATCATAACAACCGATTCGCATATCCTGAAGACTCCATCTGGCCACCTAAAATGAATCTGATGGCTGAGAGAGGGTGACGAACCAACGTATGACGTTCCAACCGACATGCGTTCACCGAAGCGCTTAGGGGCTCATGTGTCCCTGCATGCCAATTAACTCCAACAGTCACCGGTCTACTCCAACTAACACCTTTTCACCAAATCGCTAGGGGGCCCACACACTTCACCACACCAGTCGGCTCCAACAGACACCTATTCACCGATTGCTCAGGGATTTGAACATCCCTCGACTTCAATGAGCGCCCAATCACGTAAAAATCGCCCAGGAATTTAAATATTTATGCCTCAATAACTTCGTTGTTTAAGCCAAATTTTGGAACCTGGAGTTCATTCTACTAATAAAACTCCAGGCTCGGGGGCTACATCTGGCAGGTGCACCTGATCGATGCACTCACTAGGTAAACAAAAAAGATTATATCAAGACCATTTTAGTGCTCCTTACGGCTTCTCAACTCCATTCAGATGAACATCATCTACCTGCCGCCAAGAGCTCGAGGGTTGCTGTCGGGGATATGACCACGGGGTAATTCCCAAAGGTGATGGCGATCAAGTGGAAGGAGGGGTTGAGAGATGAAGCATTAAAGATGACCCAGAAGGGGTCGGATTATTCAATAGTCGAAAATGCGGTCGGTAGTCTGAAAAGCTCCCGAGTCTCACACTCGGGAGGATGGCCCGATCGTAGGCACTTGGACGGTCAAAGTTAACAGCTAGACCACCCCATCAATGGTAATAAAGCCTGGGCGTGTAACTGTTCAATCAAGACAGCGAGTAACGCCAGGGTCAATAGCCCACGTCCCAACCGTTTCAATTGTTGTGAATAGACTTAATAGGGTGCATAAAGCCTAAACGGTAACCCCCAGCCCCTGTAGTATATAAAGGGCTCGGGGGAACCTCTTACAGGCACGTTTTTTGGCTACACATTCTGTTAGACATATTCATACTTTCTCATACGCTTGAGGCCATTTCAAGCCCTTAAGCTCATATTTACACATACACGGGATTAGGGTTATTATCCTGCGAGAGGCCCGAACCTGTCTAATTCTTGTGTCTCGTATTCTTTGAGGAAACCATTGAATCTCGATTACAGTCGTCTCCTTACACCTATAGAAAACACCTCTGTGGGTAACCCCGTAGAGGACTGTCGTACTTACGCGACGATAGTAACCGTAAACTAGATTTTTCAAAATTTCTTTCAATTTAGTGGATATGAACTAAAAATGTACTCTAAAACATGAATATGATTTTTCTATAAATTTTGATTCATTATTTCAAGCACTTGCAGTTCAAATTTCACATATTTCAATTTAAATCCTAGAAACACACTTAATAAATTAAAAATAGTAAACTGACCCATAAAAGTACCAAATTTTTACATGGGATAAGATATGTTGCATTTTGATCGTAGAAAAAGTTTTAAATTCAAACAAGGATTTAACCATCGATTTTCTTTTAAACCTAACCCATTCTTTCTGTAAATCCTAATTCATCTTGGGAGAATCTTCAACTTTCTTAACATCGTACGTGATAACTTTCTCGAAATATTTTTAATTTTTTATCACATCATCTACATATCATATCATAATACTACGATAGGTCTCGTATTTTTCAGACTTTATTTGATTTTTTTAGAATTAAAAAATCATTAAGCTCTACGTTGTCGATCGGGTGTCGCAACATAGATTTTTTCAAAATTTCTTTCACTTTAGTGGATAAGAACTAAAAATGTACTCAAAAACATGAATATGCTTTTTTTTATAAATTTTGGTTCATTATTTCAAGCACTTGCAGTTCAAATTTCTCCTATTTCAAATTAAATCCTAGAAACACACCGAATGAATTAAAAATAGTAAACTGACCCAAAAAATACCAAATTTTTATATGAGAGAAGATATGCTATATTTTCTTTAAGATTTTAAAACTAAATGGGATCTTTCAAAAGATTTTGGAATTCAAAAAAATTCTAAATTTGGAGAATGTTATCACTAAATTTTGGAATTCAAAAAATTCTAACTTTTTGTTTTAAAATTTATTATTTATTGTTAAAAAAGGTAAACCTTTGTATTTTAACATTTATTATTTAGGATGCAAAAGGCTACCTTTGTAATTTTAACATTTATTATTTGTTATTAAAAAATGCTAAACCCTAAACTCTAAACCGTAAACCGTTGATCATATGAATATAAATTGTTGCAGCGTGGGAAAGATTTGTAGCGCCACAACAGTGCTGGTTCATGACACGAACCGACACTGATACATCAGTGTCGGTTTGTAAATGGAACCGGTATTGTTTCGCTACTTTTAGTGTCGGTTTATGACATGAACCGACACTGATACATCAATGTCGGTTCGTAAATGGAATCAGCATTGAAAGTGGCGCAACAGCGTCGGTTCCGTTTAAGTTCAAAAAATTTAACGACTTCCATTTTTTAAACCGGCAGTGATACAGCTTCAGTGTCGGCTTAAAGATAACTGGCACTGATATGACGCTACTTTTAAGTGGTTATGTGGTAGTGGTATCGGATTATGGGTCCCTTATGTGTGAATTAGTTAAGTCGTAAGAAAACATTTTCTGTTTGCTTATGTTTTTTCATTCTATACATTCTCTGGGTGTCTACCATAAATCATATGAAAATCTGCGGTTCAAACTTTAAACCAAATAAAACTCAATTTTTGTAAATTAAAAAATCTAGAATTATTAGATCGTAAGAATATGTATATAAAATTTCATGGATCTCGTGTGATCTTGCTTTCCTAGTTTTTGAAAAAAATCCCTACCACTTACTTACCTTCTAAAATTCTAACCGGAGTAAATCTTGATATTTATTAATTACTAATTTTGGAATTATTATTGTCCGGGATATGATCCCGGGTTACCTCCCGAGTAGATTTGTAATGACCGAGTAGAGGAGGGGTCAACAGACATAGCATTAAAGATGGCCAGCGAACGGTCGAATTTATCAAACAGCCAGGTAGCAGTCGAGAATCTGAAGACTCCCCGAGTCCAGCACTCGGGAGGCTCCCCCGACTGCCCGCACTCGGACGATCGCCATCAGATGTCAGGCCGCTCCATTAAACCCCACGATGAGTAATCGTCTAATCAATACAACTGATAACGTCTGGAGTTATTACCCACGAACTGATCTTTTCCCTCATAATTGGTCATTAGTGGGGCACATTAATTAGAAATTGTAACCCCTGATCTATCTCATATATAAATGGACCATGGGAGCCTATTACAAGGAGGATTTTCTTCGGTCTGAGAAAAAGACATTTTGATTGATATGCTTAAGGCCATTTTTCAGCCCTTAAGACCAGATTACACATATAGGAGTAGGGTTATTATCCTTCGCGAGGCCTGAACCTGTCTAAAAACACTCCCTGTCTCATACACTGAGATAACCATCGAGATTCATCTACAGAACTCCCCAAAGCCTATCCAGTACCATACTGTGGGTACCCCCGTGGTATACTGTTGTTCTTACATAACGACAATTATATCACAAAAAGTTAAAATTAAAATTCTAAACTAAATACAACCCAATATTTATTAAATATAATTTTTGTAGAGTGTGTTTGGTTGCCTGGATCTGCACCGGTGGATGCAAGCTCCACCGTATATTTCGGTTAATACATGTGTTTAGATACCTGACTCCACTGTAGCAACTTGGTTCCACCAGTACAGCTATACGGTTCCACCCAGCATCCTTAGAGCAGCCCAAATCGATGTTCTCCATGATCTAGGATGGAGCGAGCGAAGGGAGCGGCGCTAACGTTACTTTGCATAGGTGACACTCCTCCTGTCGTTGCCGTTGCCCTGCGCATCCCCGTCGTGGCCTCGTGTGGCCTCCCCCCATGTCCCCGCCGCCATCAAAAGCTTCGGTCTCGTGTCGTCTTCTCTAGCGAGCTCCATGCGTTGGCAGCTTCTCCTCGATGTAGGTGCCCCGGCCGTGGCGGTGCTAGCAGCCTCGGCACCATCGGCACTGCTGTAGGACGGCGCCGCCACGCTGCTCAGCACTGTAGGCACCTATGCCATAGTCCGCGCCTTCGACGCGCTCACGGAACGACGACTCATTGAACATGTGTCAAGCTTTTTTATTCCTTTTCCTTTTTATTTTTCGCTTTAAGCCTTTAAACTCCAACATTCTTGCGAAAAATCAAATCTTTAACTCTGTTTTGTTCTCCAGAGCGGAAATATGGCCGTAAGTGCAGTTGAATGTGGATGCGATCTGCATCTTGAGCTCAATTTCAATTTCTTGGAAGATCTAACTTATCCGCTACCTACTGACCACTGTTACTCAAATCAATATTCAAAATTAATGAGTGGTTTTAGCTAGGATAGAATTGGAATATATCAATTTTATTGATCAATCAGAAATAAGTTGATTAAGTGCAAAAATCTAAAAAAACATGTGTAGAGGGTAACCATACCACCGCTCACATTCGAAGTCATCATTTTCTACTAAAACAGCCAACCAAATACAGACTCGTTCAGCATGTATCCGTTCATATAGCTTCATGTACAGTCTACCGAATACTTTTATTTTTGAAATACGACTTCGCTAGCTTTCTCACAATATACACGATCTCACCAAACACACCGATAATTAAGCAACCAGCACGGCAACGCGCCAACGCGCCAACGCGGCGCGAATTGCGAATTGGCTGTTGCGGGCGCGCTGGGGGACGACGGCTCGGATGCGCTGTGGCTTCCCCGGTTCCTCGGCCGTGCGCTCGTTGCCGTTAGATGTGTGCCCGCCGCCGAGTGAGTCGTCGACCGCGCGCGTCTCCCTCGGTACTCGGTCTACCGTCCTCCGTACACACACCACGTTATCCCGGACGGCCGGTCCCCACTTCCCCAGCCGGAAGCAAGGCAAGAAGGGCAAGGTAACCGAAAGGGGCCTCCTGGCTGGGTTGGGCCTCGCTCGCCCAGTTGCTTCACGCTCCTGTCCGCGCGAGCCGACCGACGGCGATCGACGGCCAATGGCGATGGCGCGCTCCGCACTCCCGCACGCGGGCGGTCGGCCCCCCGAGGGAGGAAGTGGTTTTCCCAGGACGGGAATTTGCTCGTGCGGTTTACTTCTTTTTTTGGCGACTCGTCTCCTCCCCTCCCCCTTTCACCCTCTCGCCTCGCCCTGCCCTCGCCTCGCCTGTGTGTGCGCTCGCTCTCCTCCGCTTCTTCACCTTCCACTCCACCACCACGAGGTACTGGCAGTAAGAAGCTCTGCTACAAATCCGGCCCCCCGCCGCACGGGGGTGGCGCCGCCTTCGCCATCTGCAAGCGGCGAGGTCGCGGTCGGTGTCTGCTTCCTCGCCGTTCGGTTGCCATTTTGGGTGAGTGGAATCTCTCAGATCTGCGCGCATACTTTTGTCCAGTTTGATCTACGCTCGAGTTCATTTAATATTATCTGGTTGCGGCGCCCCGTGCAGGGTTAGTTTATAAGGCTAAGGCAAGGCAACGAGGAGGGGTGGGGGCCGGAACGGCGGAGTCGAGTGCTTCCGCCTGCTCGCTCGACCAGCCGGGAGGGAGGGACCAAGGCAGATCGGGATGGTGCGGGGGAGGACGGAGCTGAAGCGGATAGAGAACGCGACGAGCAGGCAGGTGACCTTCTCCAAGCGCCGCAACGGCCTGCTCAAGAAGGCGTTCGAGCTCTCCGTGCTCTGCGACGCCGAGGTCGGGCTCATCGTCTTCTCCCCGCGCGGCAGGCTCTACGAGTTCGCCAGCGCCCCCAGGTATACCTCCTCCTCCCACCACCTTGTCACTGCATATGCCTGAAATCTCGCTGGTTTTGCACTCTCGTTTCGTTTCGCTGCTACCGCGGTTTGGATTTTCTTTCCCATGGTTGGGGGATTTCGTGGTTTGGCCGTTCCGATTTGGTATCTGCGGCTGCGGCTTGTTGGCCTCCTCGGGGACGACGGGGACCGCCGGCCACATGAGTGCGCTAGCTCCTGGCCTCCTGCCCTGCCTTTGAACATTGCTATTATTGGAAGTTGGAAACTCCTGTAGAAGCTGACCTTTCTCTCCCCAAAATATCTGTACGGCACTACGGCATGGATGTGCACAGCTCACACTCATCTGCAGCAATACAAGCTCTCTCTCTCTCTCTCTCATCTGTTTGTGCGTGCTCGGCCAGTGGCTCTCGCTTTCTATCTATCTCCGTTGGCTTGTGCTTCCCTTTTCTTCTCTCATTTCCATTGCTATCGTCTTCTTCCTCTCCGGCGAAGCTGCTAGTTGCTGTTTCATGAGTCCACACAGGCCTGCACATTTCTCCTCTCTTTCCTCTGCGTCTATGCTCGAATCTTTCTATCCCAGTCGGTCTCGATCGTTGGCGATCGATGCAAAAAAATATTGATGATTAAAGAGAGGTTGTGAATAAAATCAAGGACACAAAAGTACATGGACAAAACCGAAATAAATGGGCAGCCAATGCGAGGAAGTGAGGAGCAGAGAAAGCAGGCGTGCCCAGTAATTGCTGTGTTAGGAAGGCTGCGAGCGAGCGTGCGCGCGACTACAAATGGAGAAACAAGCTCATGTCATGTGACATCTGGTCGATCGACCAGTGAGAGCTTGGCCCTCCACTCCACAGTCCCCCACACCCTGAGCTAGCCAATGGATTTTTTGCTTGGGAGTACTACGTACGGATTGCCTTGCTATTTTTCGCGTCAGTTCTCTTTGGGGTATGGCCTATTTCTTTCGGGTTTCGGTCATCCGTCTGTGACGATGGCCACAGTAGATAGCATGCATGCGATATGGTTTTCAGCTATATTTATACTTGCTGGTTTATACGGCAAAAAGTTTCTATCCGAATACCTTCAGCTTTATAGTGTTCGCAAAAAAAAAAATGATGTACCGCTTTTAACGACTTCAAATTTATTACCTGGAACTGTGATCTCCTGTCGTCCTAACTGATATATATAATATATATATTGTGTACCATGATACTCCTATTCCTTCTGGAGAATGGTGAGTGCCTTATCAGGTGATCTATCTATCTTGATCAGATTACTATTTATTATACATTGTACCTCATCTCTTGGTTAGGCTTATTGCACCTTAATCCCCGACTCTTAATCAGACTTATGTACGGAAGTGAAAATAGAGTTCTGCTACATGCATTACCGGTTAATTCATTGTCATGCGATCTCCGGGCACTAGTCTATATATGATTTTAAGAGATGGTAAGCACATCTTTGCCAGCAAACTAATCCAGAACAGAAAATTTCCATCATGCTTCATGAACTCTCTTTGTCTAAGTTAGAAAAATCTCAAAATCACTTGATTGTTCAAAACTATGATATGTAACAAACTTCAATATTATAAAGATAAGTAAAAGAACTATTGGATGGTCATTCAGTATATATCTAAAATACTTCTGAATACATATTGTCAAGAACATGCCATCAGATTATATACAGCATGTAAAGCTTAGTGGAACTCTGATAAGCATGCGATTGACATGTCATATAGCAGGGCGTCGATTGACATATCCAAATGGCAGTAAAAATGAAGTTTAGCCACATTGATTAGCATGTGATAATGCTTATTCTTTTGGCTGCCAGCACTTATCATACTTTGGTTTAAGTGATAATATCACTTTTTCAAAAAAAAGATTATTAAATATCTGAATCATGATCTGTTGGTCAGGTTGAGATTTCCTATGTACTTGATATATTAATCAGGATTATATACATATAACATAGTACATAATAGTCTATTCGGATCTTTCATAAGCATATTACCAAATCTTGCCAAAGTTGACTAGCCTTCTATGTAATTACGATATATCAATTGTGTGCTATTACTTTGCGTTGAATTAATCTTCCAACCTAACTATAGGCATGTTAAATACTGCTCCACACTATTCATGACAAAATTTATAATGAGTATTATCTCTCTCAGTTAGTTCATATAGAGTTGATGCAACCTGTTGCTTTATGTGTAAATAATAAACAGGTAATGCTTTTTATAGGAACTACAATATATATATATGATGCACTCTATTTAATTAGCTCTTTTTTAGGTGCCTTCACCTGAAATATTAATCAAGTGTACAATACTTTCTTTGAAATCTTAATTAAGTGCAAGCTCCTTTAATCTACACTAGTCCAGTCGTTAGTTTCGTCTCCATTTCAAAATCCTTTGTTTGAAATATGGATTGATCAACTTAATCCCTTTGTTTTTTCTTGGCAAACAATACTCTATATATTAATCTTAATAAGACACACTATAAGACTGTTTGTAGATAATGGAATAAATGGCCACACTGTATGAATATGAAAAGTCAGTTGGCTAGATTTAATAAAGATAAATTACGTAGGCTTAAATGGATAACCTATATTGATGCATGCTTTTGTTTCATACTTGTGGATTCCATTCCATTTTGAGCCAGAATATGGGGGAATAATGTAGTGTTGTAAAGAATAAATGGTACAGCCAAGGATGCACGCCGTTCTAGCTGAAACCTTTTTTGGCTGTGTTCTGGGCAGAATTCAATTCTGATTATTTCGGTACCATCCGAAATAACAGCAATATCTCCACTAGGTCCAGCCAAAAATTCAGAACTCAATGGGAGTACTCCATATTTTGGATGTCATATGTTTTCCGAGGAGTTTAGGCAAAACCAAATTACTTTAAAAGGGCTATATACAACATATATTAGCTTTAATTCAAAGCTGATTGCAAAATAAGCTTACAATACTCCAAAAGTCCCATGTTGTCGGATCGACATCCAATGGACACAAAATGCCTTAATTACGAGGATGTTATCTGAATTAACCTAAACTAGGTTATAGAGTTTATAAAGTTGGGTAGTTTCAGTTCAAGCTCAATGAATAATCAAGCTGAGCTTGAGTGAATCCTAGTTGGTGCTGACCAATCTTGGCTTGAAAAAACTCAGAAACTGCAGAAATGACATTACATATTTATCAGTTCTGACCAAGAGGTAAGCAAAAATAATGATAAAGACATAAAGTAGCCTACAGTATCCCTTGTTTGTTGCATATTATCCTTCCATTAAAATTCTATTGGACAAGTTTTTGGTGCTTGGCCGGGCTTATGTGGTTGAGATAATTACGATTGAACCATTCCTACCCAGATGAATATTTTTATTCACCAAAGAATAGCCAAATTACAAGGTTAGTTTCTAAACCAAGAGTGATCAGAAGACTCCACACGAGAGCTCACCATGCATGCTCTAGTCTACCCTGGCTCTGGTGAACGTACGTGTTGCCACACCTTGCTCTGTTGCCACACCTTGCTCATTTGTTCCATACGACCACACACTTGAGCTAAGGCATGATGTAATAACCCATTTTTTGTTAAACTCAACTTGGCCTGCCTATGGGATGATTGGGTGAAATATTTATTTGAAAAAATATGTGAAATCAATTATGAATATTTTTATAGTTTATAAAAAGATCGATCTAGAGTCTGAGTTTGTATCTCAGTTTTTTGGGGTTACCATCGAAGTTTCCAAAAGAATGATTAGGAGCTAACAATTTAACCGAACAAGATAACATATTTAAATGGAATTTAGGCAGAGAACATAGTATTTAATGTAATATAAGTAGGTACATTTTCACCTATTTTGGTTTTCACAAATAAATCAACAGAATTGTCCAAAAAATTATGGATGTCTTGCATGCGTTGGAAAATGTATGCATCATGAAAAGTTTGTTCAAAGATGGGCATTTGTTCAATTTATTTTTCTGAAAAAATATTGTTTATTATATTTACAGAAATTTGTACTTTTTAATTGCATGTATATTCATTGCATGTACATGCACAATTATTGTAATCTGCATTCCTGATTTTTTTATAAAAAAAATGTGTACGTGCTATCATGTGTACAGTCTTGGATATAGGCATATAGCATTATACATCTGAATTATGATACAATAAATATCTGCGAATATTAAATAGGGTAACAAAATAAATAAAACCTGGGTTTCATTCAGAAACATTTTATATTGATTCCATTTGCTAGTGCGAACTTGTCTACTCATCATATAAATAAAGGAGTTAAGGAGATATGGGATCGATAGGATCCCTCACAAATGATTTATTTATCTTCGTGATATGTGGAATGTTTTCTTTCACATAAATGGAATAGTTATGAAAGAACAAGAATCAATGGACCAGCTCATCTCTTCAAATCCAGTTCATACAATTAATGATATATATCGAGTTAGCAAATTAGCGTGTGCGCGCACACACACACATATAAATCCAATATGTATGTATGTATTGTCACTTAAGAACATACATGTACGCTTGTACATAGCTGCAGTAGAATGTTTTTATTGCAATAATATGTTGTTTTCCTAGTAGTCTATCCAATCAAATTAATGCTCTTCCAATAATAAACATATTATTATAAGGTTACAGTAAGATTTTGAGTATATAAATATCGTTTTAAGTAGTGTTGTTTGCACTTATGTTCTGCAGAATTTGGTAACTCTACACTCTTCACCGGATTATTCTCCCTCCAAATTACTCCCTCTGGTTATTAATATATAACAAGTTAAAAATGTCATATATTAATGACGGGAGTACCATATAATTTAAGATACTCATACCATTGAACAGTCAAGTCACATCATATACAAAGATATATTCCAAAATATTTGAATTTGGGATCAGATCAATGTCCTCCTACCTTTATTGATATATTCTGTTGACGTGAATATTCTTTTGACTCTTTGTGCCTCCTGGGCTATTGACTGGTTTTTTGGCACCTTCAATTAATAAATAAGCGTTTTTTATGTTGAGTGGTATTGATACATCTCAATACCACCTAAGGACTAGTAAAGAAACAAGTATACAACAAGATCGGTATACTTTCTTAGGTTGTGTTTGGTTCGTGGGATGGGAGGAGATCTGATAGACGATCGTGCCTTTGAGAGCGTTTGGTCGGAAGACAAGTGGAATAGGATAGATCCTAAGAGAATATTTTCATCAAATCTAGGGTGAGCTTGTTCTCGGAAGACAAGTGGGATAGGATAAATCCAGAGAAGGAATATTTCCATCAAATCTGGGATGAGCTCATTTCTAAAAAAAAATAAGGGAACGAGCTTGTCCCACTTGCGTGCACACGCTAGTGGCGGCGGGGCGACGGTGGAAGAGCACATGCGGTGGTGGTGGGGCGAGCGCATGATGCTAGGGCTCAGGCGATGGTAGGGGGTCGACGATGGGGATTGAGCAACAACGGCCAAGCTGGCGAGGCAATGGGCGAGCTCAAGTAGCAGCTCGGGCAGCGTAGGTGCTCATCATGTGTTTGACGAAATGGCTACTTAAATATGACTCATCTCATCTCTTTAACCAAACAAAAAATGAGGCTCATCTCATCTCATCTACCAAACAGGGATGAGTCCATCCTATCTCACCATGTTTCAAACCAAACCGACCCTTAATTTCAAACCAAACCGACCCTTAATACGATTCTTCCTTTTGAAGACTCGCAATGAACTCTGGAACCAGAATTGTCAAATCTACAGCCTGTTGACATTGTATTTGAAACAGAAATAAAACTGTAATTTCTATTTCTGTTTTTGGCAATTATTTGGTTTGATTCGGTAGGCTATAGCCATAGCTTGTAGCATCACAGTATGTAGATAGTAAGCCATGGAACTTTCTAATTTTGGGAAAACATTTGGTCTAAGTTTTTTATGGAAAACATTTTGTCTAACGTGAGCCAGCTACCCCTAGCTGGTCGTAACAGATCACAATATGAACAATCAGTTCAAGTCATATACTACATCCCTTCTTGAATATAAGATATCCTGTTTTTTAGAAAATCAATATTTATAATTTTTGATTAATAATTAAGCTAAAAATATTTAGATTTGTATTTTATTTATCATATAATTATATTGATATTTGAAAATACTTTCTATCAGGGATGTGACCTCTGGTATCTCGTGTTGGGCTTATCAGTTCGGATCGAGAGCAGACCAAGACTAGTATTGTCGTCTGGTATGGCCCATGAAAGGAGGTTTGGTTTCGATAAGGAAGGATATATTCTTATCGGGTAGTCGAACCCTAGATATAGTATAGAGAGATATGTTTGTATCAGAATCCTTGTAATTAGGAGATTAGTATCCGAGTTCGGTAGGCAATCATAGATATCCAAGAGACCGACTCGAGATAGAGTCCTAGGATTGTTGGGCTCGCCCTTTGAGTATATAAAAGGGGCGAAGCACCCTTAAAAGCATCGAATTAAATCTTATTCTTCTTGCTTTCGACGTCTTAAGCCTTCATAGCTTAATTGCATCGCATTATAAGCTTAGACATCATATCATACACCAAAACACTGGACATATGGTTATTATCTTTCGAGAGGTCCGAACCAATATAAATCTTGGCTCTTATTTACTAGAGTCGACCATCGAGTTCGAAGGCGCTGCGCTTCTCTTACACATCTAATCACCACCTCGGCTACCCCTTAGGTGGACTGCTCGGTGATTCACCGATACTTTCATATATTTTTATCTTAATATATATATGATATATAGTAGAAGTAACTAATGGTTAATATTCTACGTTGAATACCATATGTAATGTGAAAGGGATGTGAGCAAGTAGGCACCGGTTCCCATTAGAACTTCGATGTTGAGTGTGTTCAGGCGAGAGTAGTACTAGGATGGGTGATTTCTTTAGAAGTTCTCGTATCACATCCCCGCCACATAGCCTTCAATCAAGGTCGGGCCCGTGTGCCATATGTAAAAAACTTATATGCCTTATGTTTTGAAATTGAGATAATACTAAATATCTTGTTATGGACTTGGCCTAAAAGAATATTAGTTCTTTTGTGAGAAAGCAATTTATGACGTTTCAAAGCTCTTCTTGAAACTGGCTAGCTGCACATTTGATTCTCAATCAAAAGATGTCTAGTATCCTGACTTCGTGATGCCACACAAAACGATTACTAACTTATGACTTATACTTTGCTTCTTGTGTATGCAATTCAGCCTGCAGAGAACGATTGACCGGTATAAGGTCTACACAAAGGATAATGTCAATGATAAGACAGTACAACAAGATATTCAGGTGAAGATCCTCAAAATAATTACTTTCCTGCTTGAGATTTAATACCATGCATGTATCTTATATGATTATCTAATATCAAGTAATATATGGAAACTAATTTCAATTCCTTCCTTTTATATTGAGGCTCTTGATGCAGAAGACACTAATGTAGCAATGGCATTATAATTTATCTTGTTGAGTATTAACTTTCTGACAAGATTTTCATTGTGGCAATGGTGTACTTTATAATTACTTCTTGTGGTACATATTGTATCTTCAGTTATTACAGCTAGCTTAGCTAAAATTAACATCCTAGCTACATGTAATGTCACAATACATACAGCATCAAAATGCATTACAATGTAGCATTAGTATATCTGCCAGTGGCTATGTCCACTAAAAAAATCGTCCTACGTACAATTTTGCATCTTCAATTGTCGTTACAACTTGTTAAACTAAACATTACTATATGCACGAGTCTTATATAGTTTATGGTTGGAGTAATATGCTTACTTAAATATTTAGAATCAATATTTTCTTAGGTATCTTGTGCCAAACTCCACTTTATTTGTAATATCACCTAGACACATGTGCAGTATAAAAAACTATATTAAGAGCTTTTTCCTGTATTGAAATGACTTAAATATTTGGGAGGCAGTATATCATGTCATGGCACACTTTCTGATTCTGAATCATCTGGACAGCAGCAAGTCAAAGCTGATACTGTAGGATTGGCAAAGCAACTTGAAGCTCTTGATGAGTCCAGACGGTAAGCACTCGTGCCAAAAAGAATGCTGGGGATATATTTATAATGCAATTTTGCAGACAGACAAAGTCAGTTGTTCATTCTAAGTTACATGACAAACAGAAAAATATTAGGAGAAAATTTAGAAGGATGCTCCGTTGAAGAATTGCGTGGTCTAGAAATCAAACTTGAGAAGAGCCTCCACAACATAAGAAGAAAGAAGGTTAGCTATTTCAGTGCTACTAGATGGCTACAAAAATGATAGGAAAATTAAATTTTCAGAAACTATATATGAATCTTCTCCTACATATATAAATTGACATACAATCTTGTATGTTCTTCCTTCATTTCCACCAGACAGAGCTTCTGGAGAAGCAGATATCCAAGCTGAAAGAGAATGTATAGTCTCAACCGATGCATATCCCTGCAGCAACATAAAACTCTCTATATATTCTCTATTTCTTAATTCCACATGTTATTTAATTTCTTCCTTGCATCTTTCTACTCAGGAGAGGAATTTGCTAAAAGATAACGAAGATTTACGTGAAAAGGTAATTAATTACAATGGGTCACACATTGCTATCAGGAGAACATACATACTCACCCCTAGATATTTGTAAGACGTAAGATTATTTTTCTTGCTGTTGTCGGAAGTATAGAAGGTGCACACGTTAGACAATGCTTTTTTATGTGCAGCTGGTTGCCTCTTATGGGCTCTATTAACTCATTCCGATCTATGACGATGAATCGCATTTCCTCCAATGTAATTAGTTTTGGAGGATACACTGCATGAGGACGTGGATGGTGAAACTGCATATATATAGTCTGTGCTCAAAATACAGCAATACTTAACGTGGGTATTCTGGTAAAAAACCACGCTGCTCATTTGTCTTTGAGCTCCTCCAAATAAAATACGCCCAATAAATTTTCAGGTGGAGTACATAGCTAACCACAAACTACCTCTTTTTGCTTCCAAGTAAATAAATCTGCAGTTCTGCATAGTAACTGATATCTCATGTGCAAGGTTAATTATATTAGGCAATTGTAAAATAACCATTAATCAAACCATTCATATGTGTGCAATTGATTCACTGTTGGTGTCATTGCTAGGTGCAACATCGCAACGTTGAGGCGGCAATGGCGGCGGCTAACAACATGGCGCCGGCGTGGCTGCCACGGGACATGCCTGCGCCGAGCAGCAGCAACGCTGACATAGACATGGAGACGGAGTTGTACATAGGATTGCCCGGCACGGAGCGTTCCACAGGTTGAGTGCCCCAACCAGCCCCAGCAGCTAGCAGCAACGACGACGCCAGCTGCTGGCTCGATCAGCTGGAATAATCAAGCACTACGCACGCATGCACCAAGCCCAGGCATGCAGTTGATCAGTGGGTAATTAATTATTTGCATTAGCTGCGTGTAATATATTTGTTTCTAGATAATGGAATAAAATTCCGGTATGTAAACACGCGGGTGAAACAGATTAACCAACCTGTTAGCTGCAGATCTTTGCAATTGATCTGAAATCGAAATGCAATGCCCAGTATATATACGTTGCTGATCGACTTGCTTCTAGCTAGCTTAATTCATCACTTGCCTGTTTGGCTGCGTGTGTGCAAATTGAGCTTGGGAAACAGAACACGAGAACGATGCTTTCAGTTCGTCTAGGAGAATTTGCTCTTGCTGCTTTGCATATATGCCACGCCTTATGGGCGTGGAAATTTATAGAGTTCCTTGATTTTTTGTGTGGAAAGTTCGTGTTTGGTTTAGTTTTTTTAAATAGTTTCTTAGTTAGATAGTTAGAAAGCTAAAATGATCCAAGTATCAAATGAAATTAGTTTTTTTAACTGTAATAATTTTTTAACAATATAAAGTTAAAGTTGTCCATCACTAAGACACTAGGTTCTATAACTTTATAGTTTATGTTGTTCGATCCATTCATATGAATTTATTATATTAATGATTTTACAGTCCCAGAGAAATTATTGAGAGTTATCATAATTTTAGTGTTAATTTTAGTACCTCTTAGTATCTGAGACACCGATAGACGACGGGTATCAAAATTAACACTAAAAATTATGATATATCTTGTACCCGTAAAATTTTCTTTATTATATTCACTATTAATTAAGATACAACAAAATCGTTGTTTCTATTATTAAACTTCATCTAATTGTTGTACTATAGATTCACAACTATTCTAACCAACCAAACAACTTTATATTTTTTACGCAGCTCATATCTTAAACGAGCCAGCTCATAGTTCACATTAGATTTTTCGTAATTCACAGTCACAGCAGCTTAATCAAACCCCAAAAGAGATTATGTCAACATGGCGATCGACATGATCCCATGGGCCATCGAGATCGTTATAGTTGGTTCTGTCTGGCTGGTCTGCCTCTTTAGACGCCTCGGCCGGATTGAGTTGTGGGCCAGAAAACAAAGCTTGGCCCAGATGAGTTTTTGCTGGGCATAAGTATGCAAAAGCCCTTTTCACATGGCAACAGTTGATCAATATAAAAGTAAAATAAAAAAAATATGTCTGCAAAGCATGAATTTCACAAAATCCTCGCAAGAATTTCACCGGAAACCGTTCAATTCCAGCGTAACAAGAAAATTTCCTACGTTCCAAACATGGCATGAGCCTCGAGAAATTGGGAGTTTGGGATTTGCCGCTCGGTCCTAAGGACCAAGTCTTTTTTGTCTAACTCGACCATGCTAATGCTAAGCTCGTCTCTCTCCATTAAAAATAGGTATCCAGAAGCTTGTACTTGCACGACTATTGTCTCTCCTTACTACAGTTTAAATCAGAATTACGATTAAATCAACAGCGGACTGTCTGCCGAATGGAAAAAATATTTGTAACTTTAACAAATAATTATAATCTCAGAATGAACTAATAATCATAATTATGTTAAGGCTATTATGCATGTTTGTTTCAGCTGAAGATTCTGATTCGCTAGCTGGTCTAAGTATCTAGTTAACTAGTCTGGATATCTAGTTAGATGGTCTGAGTAGCTAGCTAGTCTAGAGAAGATGGTGTTTTCTAGCCTATGAATTGGATTATAGTTCATTTCTAGATTTTATAGCTACCGATTCTCATAATCTAGATCTAGAATCTAGACCATTTGTTTTAGCTTTAGATTCTAGAAATAATTGTAACTGTTAGAAGCTAAAATAAACAGACCCTTAGTCTGGTTACTCAAAATTACCTGTAAATTACCACTTAGTATAAAAATACCTGGTGTATGTTATCTTTCCTCTCTCCACATGCAAGAGGGCATCCAACCTGCAACACTCAAATGAGGAGGCGTTGCGGAACCCTATCCCGTTAGACCGACAACCACCGCTCACAGCTTGACTCTCATTGCTTGTCATCATCTCTCTACACCGACGCCCATAGATCATCGATAGATTGCCAATAGGTTGCTCGGACACTACTAGGTCGCCGTCTCTCGCCTTTCTCTTGCCGCTACTTGAAGTTTGCCGCAACACAAGATCTATCATTCACTTAATGATATTAAAAATCATTTCACTCTTAAAATGAGATACTTAGTCTCAACAATCAAGTTTGTCAAATAGTTTAGATTATCCGACAACCAAATTACTTAGACATATTATGATATAATTATGATTATTTTAAGTTTACAATGCCTTGTGGCTACAGGTATATAATTTTCGAGGGCGTCTATCACCAGCGATAATATCACTATCAGAGAAGTGAGCTTTCATCCACCACTTTTAGTACCCATTCTAATTCGAGTCGGTACTGAAAGTCATCTGTAATGGTTAGAAAAGAGAGAATATCATGTGTAGCTGCAACCGGTACTAATAAAGAGTTTTAGTATCAGGTTGAGAGACTGTCAGGTACTAAACTTATCAGTACTGATCGGAGTCCTCAACCGATACTAAAAGCTTACGTATTAATACTAGGTGGGCACACCAACCAGTATTAATAAGTTTAGCGCTGGGTGGTATCCTAACCCGGTACTAAACCTTCCTCTTAATGTATCTGATTTCCCGAAAAATTTTTATGTTCCTCATTTCTATCTTTGTTCTTTAGTTCTTCCTCCGCTTGTGCGACTAGTTCATTCACCCAGCCAACTGCTCATCATCGATCCAAATCAGGCTTCGACATGGCAAGCCTCCCAAGTGATCAATAGGGCAATGCCATCAAACATCGTGTATCGGGGATATGACCCTTAGGTACCCCACGCAGGACTTATCAGCTCGGACTAAATACAGGCCAAGCCTAGCATTAGAGTCTGCTATGGCCCATGAAGAGGGGCTCGATTCTAATAATGAATATCAGATTCTTATCTATTAACTAGGCTCCAAATCTGGTATAAAGAGATATGCTTATACTCGAATTCTTGTAATTATAGAATTAGGACCCGGGTTCGGTATGTAATTCTAGACATAAGGAAAATCGACTCGGGATAGAGTCCTGGGTTGTTGGGCTCACCCCTTGACTATATAAAGGGGATGAGGCACCCCAGGGGTATCTTATCTTAGCTTATCTGATCATGAAAACCAACTCACGATCAGGCATCTTATTCTTCAGGCTTTTATGCTTTCATCGTCTTGTAAACTTAGACATCATATAATCCACCAAAACACTGGACGTAAGGCTATTATCTCTTAG
>KE373136.1:171393-190297 GCA_000418225.1 Zizania latifolia | reverse complement strand
ACCGTCAGTAGAAAGTCTAAAAATATTGCGAAGCCTGATGTGGTGTCAACCTGGACATAGGCACACCCTAAGTACCAAGCTGGCAAAGCTCTACTCCCTGAAGATCAGCTAAGGAAGGCTAGGCAAGCCTTAATGGACCTCTATGCATTCTACCTGACTGGCTATAACAAAAAAAAATTTTAGTTACTGTAGTGTACAAGCAACATATTTTTTGGACCATCGACAGCTATTTTTTGCTTTGCTTCAAGGATCTATGTGATCTTTTCAATATGGATGCTCTTGACATCAGCTTGCTGCGGTGCTAGACATTGTAAGTCACTTAACCTAGTCTTTCAATTAAAGTCAACACGTAATTATGTGGTATTAATTACTTTTTATATCTACAAGCTAATATGGCAAGAATGTCCATTCAAATTTCTTGACCCACAACTATTAGCAATGGCAACCATCGAGAATGATAGGGAATCATGCGTCGACTACATAAGTAATGTACCCTCCAATTGCACCATAAGAGAACAATTTCTAATGGGCATACACCACATGAATTGACATTATGTCCTACTACTCTACGCCCTCAAGTAGAATATTGTATGATAGATTGACTCAGCAAGACCGTTGAGACCGAATGGCGATCGCACTGAGAGAGACTACTCGGTAATCAGAAGTATATTCGATAAATAAGGTTTTCTTCACTTTATTACTACAAGTTCAACCTTTAACCTGTTCTCACTTAACTCAATTTTGTTGTACCTCGTTATAGAGCTTTCGGTGTCGGTCTCAGGACATCAAAGGAAATGGAACGCCGACAGTTTGTGCATAAAACCACAGTGCCGATAAGACTCTAAATGTTTGCCTTTTCAAAATTAAATGTGTCGTCCAAACTAATCGTGTATTTCCATAACAGTGCTACACTCAACCTCCCTGAAACCAATGCAGATTTTATGTCGCACACCATATGATATTGGCCCTAAAGATAGCTGATCTTAAATCACCCGACGTAAGATATTATCATATACTTCGTTTCTGTGTTGAATTTATGTTTTACTTATGTAAACATCGACTAACGTAAAAGACTCAATTTGCAGGAATTCAACATACCTGAAGGTAATCTTGGCGAGACTGACTTGCAGGCCATCCGTTCATGGCTAGCGTCATTCCTTGTGGACCATGTCTTCAAACCGGGAGGCGCTTTCTATTATAAAGGCTCAAATTAATGTTTGTTGGTTGTGAACTTGTGATGTAATATGACTTATAACATTTGGTGAAATTTGTGATGTTTGCAATACAATTTGTGATGTATGCTTTGTTTATGCAATATAATTTGTGATGATGGCATTCTGTGATGAATTCTGTGTTGTTTGTAATGTACAATGTTGATTGCCAAATCCTGACTTTGATTTAGGATGCAACCTAAAAAAATATTTTTTGTAGTATGACCATAACATTAGTGACGGGTGTCAATTACTCCCTGTCACTAAAGATTCACTATAGTGATGGGTGTCGGTTACTCCCCGTCACTAAAGGGTCTCTCTAGGTCCATGTCGCGTCCGGCATAACCCTATTTAGTGACGGGTAGCCATTGAGACCCGTCACTAAAGGTAGACTATTGTGACGGGTGAAAAGTATTGACCGTCACTATAGTTTGCCCTTTAGTGATGGGTCACAATGTTCACCCGTCACTAAAAGGGGTCATACTAGACATGACGTGGACCTAGAAGGACCCTTTAGTGACGGGTATACCCGTCACTAATGACAGGACTTTACTGATGCAATAAGAGTGACGGGGGATATGCCCATCACTGATGTACGTTATTACCCGTCAGTAAAGTGCTTTTCTATGGTAGTAGATCTCCTTCCATGACATGATGCCAATGAAGAGGAACCGTTTTGAAATTCACGATGAAGGTCCCACCGGGCGTGCCATGAAAGCGTGTTGATGCAAAAATCGCATAGGGATATTTGCACCTTTAAACTCGAAGGCCTAGAAGAGTATGCTTAGCTCTGTTGTAGGTCCTAATTAATAACCCGACGGTGTATAGAGCGTGCTAGTTAATTTGACCCTGCAATTGATAAGGAAGCAAACATGAGTTGTCCTAACGCTATCGGCGATGGCCCATCGGCATTGGCTCTGATAGCACGTGTAATAGCAATGATGCATCATGGAAATGTATAGATAATCATGCACTGGTTGACTTATATCAAGTCTATTTGTCATCCTTATTGGCAAATTTTGCTAATCGGCTTATGAGCTTGTCTCAGCATATCAATCTCTGCAGTTTGAACTTAATCGATGGAGCACACAGACATTATGCTAGGACTATCACGAATAAGACCGATCCGATTGACGAGATAACAAGTAACTCATCGGTTAAAACCTCGACAGATGTCGGACCAGTAGATTATATCAAGCCACTTCATATATGTCTTAGTTAATACGATGGATCAGACTCAACCGAGACAACATCCATATTGTTGATCGGCATATGATCTGATCTAAAATAATCTATGAGATTGGTGTGATTGGCAAATACATTGATTCAAACAATAAAGCATATTATAATAAACAATAACCAATGCATTACTCCGATAACTAGCAAGCCTACTCAATCTAACCAAAGTATCAGACCTAACCAAGAAAGCCATCAATAGATCAATCGGTTTACCAAGAAGGCTATCCCCAGCGTGATCAGAGATCGGACCCAACCAATGAAGCCTGATCCCATCGGGGAATCGCTCTAATGCTACATACTTAGATGGCAATACGCCAAGGGTTGATTGATTGTTTGTGTGAACGTCTTACAATAGCTCCGAGCCTAGCTATTTATAGCCAGGGAACATAGCTAATCCATGCTTGACATAAAATCTAAACTAACTTTATTATCTATTAACTAAAGATAAGGACGCTACGAAGCCTTATCCCATGTCACGCGTGACCCATCTTTGCCCGTTGAACTCCTTTCGGCGGCCCATTGGCCCAGCCTCTTAGCCTGACCCCTTCATGGCGCGTTCACCCAATTTCTAGTGTCAACAGACTTGTGTCATCCTATCAATAGCTCAATTTCTATTTCAAGGAACAAAATAACTTTATTTCATAAACATAGTATGCCACATACAACATCTCCATATTGCATCTAGGATATAATGCTAATGTATTGCACACGTGATGAACAAACAAGACAATCACCCTTCCACGTACCGACGAAAACAACCCATGCAATCACACCGTATAGACGTGAAGGCACGAACGGGATGAACCGTATTTTTCCATTCATCATTAGTTTTCGTACGTATTTGATGGTAAACACTACGTAAGTCAATTTTAGAAAAAAATGGTAGAACCACATAACTCATCTAGCATATCGTCAAGCCTTGGAATAGGGTGACGATGTATAATAGTGATAGCATTAATAGCATGACAATCAACGCACTTCCTCCAAGATCTATTTTTCTTTGGTACTAAATGCACAGGAACAACACAGGGAGAAAGAGATTCTCTCAGATACCCTTTATCCAGAAGTTCTTTTACCTACTTTTCAATTTCTTTTGTCTCTTCAGGATTTGTACGATATGGTGGGTAGTGTGGATGAGTTGCACTAGGAACCAAATTAATTTGGTGCTCAATTCCACAAATAGGAGGAAGACCAGGTGGCACCTCATCAGGAAAAACGTCTTGAAAATCCTATAATAAATCAAGAACAACACTAGACAAAGTAGATGTTAGGACATTAGTATCGGTAGGTTACTTGCACAAGAGTACAAAGAAAGGGGTGTTGGCATTTCGCACATCTCTCAAATTGCTCATTCTCACTAATAAACACTTATTTTTATGTGGAACTCTCATGTTATTTTCAACAAGCTTTGTGGAGTACGAAGGCTTAGGATTTTCCCTCTCACTATTTTTATGGTTCTAACTCAATTTTCTTTTCTCACTCTCCTCTCTCTTTAATCAAGCAACATCAGAAACATGGATCTCCTCTCTCTTTATACACAAATGTAGGCTTGTTAGAGTGACCAAAATGAATGGAATCCACGTCAAATTGTTAGGGACACATCAATGGTATATGGCATGTTTGCATAGGGACAACGTCGTAATCAACCTCATCATGATAGCTGCCAATGGAGAATGATATCCTCACCATAGAGGATACTTTCACTACAGTTCCTGAATTATTGAGCCATTGCATATGATATGGATGTGGATGACGCCTTGTTTTTAACTCAAGCTTCTCAACAAGCAGAGTACTAACAATATTATTGCAACCGACACACATACCCTTTCACTTTCCATCATGATTGAAACAAGTTGTACCGTTGTCTGTTCTCAGCTCCAACCAATTGAGTAGAAAGAACACGAAGATCCACCAAAGAATGATGTGATGTATAGATGTCATTAGACAAACTAGCAGATGAGCCAACAAAGGATTGTATGGCAGATGTAGCAGATGTTAGCATTATGCCCCGGAGGCAACATGGAGATGTTGTATGTGGCATACTATGTTTATGAAATAAAGTTACTGTTCCTTGAAATAGATTGTCATTATGAATCAATAAGTACGTGACTTGTTCATGTGACTCGTAATGTGACTATCTCTAAATGATCTCTGATCGGTTTTAAGTCATATGTGGAACAGATATGACTGAGATCGGCATTTGTATTGATTGATGATCATGTCTCATGGATCATGGGTATGGAGATACCTACTTAATAACATAGATATATGTTAGATAGACCCACTATGAGGCACTGTTGAGATTCCGTGTGTCATTAGTTGGTCTTAGTAGTATTTATATAAAGTCCTTAGACCTGAGATCATCATGGTTAACAACATACGTAGTATCTTACTTTGGCACTACTAAACGCTATTCCGTAACTGAGTAGTTATAAAAGTAGTCATCGAGTCTGCTATGAAACATGTAATGGGATGTCAGTGATCAAGATGGAATTTGCCCCTCCTTAGGGGAGAGATATCTCTAGGCCCCTCGATGTAATGGATTATGGAAGTGCATATCGATGCCGACGTGATTAAGGAGTTAATTAGAAGTTACAATCCAATACGAAGATCTAGAGAGGATCGAGCTATTGATACGATGGCACAAATCACGTCGTCATGTAAGCTCCACCACCATATTATACACCAAAGCACTGGACATAGGGTTATTATCCTCCGGGAGATCCAAACTAGTATAAATCTTTGCTCTTATACTCTAGAGTCGACCATCGGGTTCCAAGGCGCTGCGCTTCCCTTACACACATATAATCACCACCTCGGGTACCCCTTAGGTGGACTGCTCGGTGATTCACCGAAAGATGACAAAGCTCACTAGGAATTAGTGAAATACGGATCCTGACCCACTATGTAACCGAGAGGGAGGTTTTGGTTTCCAAAAGCATAGTGGGAGAATCTTTTGTTAAATAGTTTAATGAAAGATTAACATAAATATAGCTGCTAAAATTTGCATATCTTATGTTGTAGATTATGTCAGCCTCTGCCACATCAAGTTCTTTTAATTTGTGATCTATCCTTAAGAAAGAAAAGCTTAATGGAACAAACTTTATGGATTGATATAGAAATATGAGAATTGTTCTCAAACAAGAAAGAAAAGAGTCTTTTGGTGACTATCTCTCGTGAGCAAGCCGATTTGGGAAGTTCACCGCCCTCCTCGACCCTCGAGCGGAGCCACCGATCGAGCCGTGTTCAAAACCCGATTGGATCTAAGCACTATATTATCTTCTCCAGCAAAAAGGGTCAGACTGTCCGACACCGGTGTGCAAAGGTCGGGCCGGTCTACGGGCCTAAAGCAGGTCGACAACAGGCAGCCCTGGATTCCTAGCTAATCTCATCATGATGGCCAAGGGCACGCCATCCACAACCAACATTAATGGCGCCGACACGCTGAAGGCAATGAGGTCGAACAAAATAACAGGGTTCGCCGCAACCTCGAGGATGAATTCACTTTGGAGTTTGATGGGGAGGTCTTAAAAACTCTAGCCGCAAATTTGGTGGCGGTCAAAAGAGCTCTTGGTTCCCTTCCCGAGACTCTGGAACTATGACGAGCAAAAGCCCTGGCCCAGGCAGCAGCAAAGCAAATCAACGCCCTGGCCCTGGGTGCAGTCGAACCGATGTCTCCTTCCCTAAAAGACAAGGAGGGTGACAATCTGGACCAGTACCAGCCCTCATGAGACAAGAATCCACCCGTCGATGGTCCACGTGGCGATCGCTCAATACCACCTCCACCTCTAGAAGAACAAAATAGACTGCGTTCCAAAATCCACAGACCGGTGGATAATCGGGACAACTCTAAAGACAAAGGTAGTAGTGTCAGCAGTAGCACTGACTCCTATGAAATTGAAGGCCGGAACCCTCGCAACCGCAAAAGGAGCAGAAGCCGAGACGATCATGGCAGTTTTCCCGCATTCACAAGTCACCTAAGGCGAATCAGGTGGCCAAAGTCATTCCGTCCCATGGGGATTGAATCGTTCGATGGCAAGACGGATCCCTCGCAGCAGCTACGGCTCTACTACACGACCGTCCATGCAGCCGGTGGTGACGAGAGGGTAATGGCTAACTACTTTTCAGTCATGCTCTCTTCATCTGCCAATAATTAGCTCTCCAGCCTACCCAAGAACTCCATCAACTCTTGGGTGTAACTCCGTTTGGCCTTCATTGACAACTACCAGAGGACCTGGCAGAAGCCCAGGACTAGGTATAACCTCCAGTAGCTACGATAGAAAGAAGATGAGTCACTTTGGAACTTCATCTAGAGGTTCTCTAAAAAGAGGACCACCATCATGGACATCGAGGAGCGTGACATCATTAATTACTTCATCGACGCTATACACCACACTTCAGAGGTGCACGGGGCCCTAGTGAGGAAGAAGCCAAAGACCATAGCCCGAATGATCCCTATCGTGGAAAGCTATGCCGACTGCGAAGATGCTCGAAGAGAAAAGATAGAACGATCACGCCACGAGAGCTGTTCTTGTCAGAATAGAGATGATCATCCTCGATCCTCTCGACGAGAGGCCGATCGGCCGAGATCCTCTCATGGCAAGCAGGAGTGGGAAAGAAAGACGGAGAGAACTATGGTGGCAGCCTACAATTTACGATGCCAGGAAGATGAAGCTATGTTGGAAGAACTCGACAAACCCTGCCCATTTCATCCAAAGGGCAAGCATACCATGCGCAAATGTTATTCCTTACAAGATGCACTCAGCAAGGAGTCCCACGGTAATCCCTGCCAAGGCAAATGACGTCGGGACGATGATGACGCCTCAAGAAAAGATAGTTGGCTCCAAGACAACAACAATTTCTAGGAACCTCATAAGATGGTGAACATCATCTTTGAGGGCCCCAAATCAGCCAAAACTAAATGGCAACAAAACATTAATGCCGCTAGGTTTGAAGAGATCCAACAGCTGCGATGGTCGAAAGTCCCAATCACCTTTTCTCGAGACAACCAATGGACCAATGTCCTAAAAACTAGGCGTTGGCCGCTAGTTGCTGACCTGGTGATATTCAAGGTAAGCATGAGGCGAGTCCTAATTGATGGAGGAAGTGGATTGAACATCCTCTTATGCTAGTCCCTCATCGACCTTGGCATTTTAGTCGACAGCCTCTAAAAGGAGGACAACTTCCTATTCTATGGTATTATACCTAGGCAAAGCTCAGTACCACTCAGCTCAATAACTTTGCCGATCACGTTTGGTTCGCGAGATAACTATTGGATCAAGCACATAACCTTTTGGGTCATGGAGTACGATATCCCATTCCACGCCGTCCTCGGAAGGCCATCCATAGCCAAATTCATGGCCACTGGACACTATCTGTACCTGGTGCTCAAGACGTCGTGTCATGACAGAATAATTACTGTGTGGGAAAACATTGGCACCTCTCGCGCATGTGAAAATGATAGTCTCACTCTGGACGAGGCTATCGACCGATCGACTCGTATGGAGGAAACCCTCTGGCAAGTCCAGGCACATCCTCCCATAGCCTCGAAAGTTCCAGCTAAGCCACCATCTCCCTTAGGGATCTCTAACACGCCCTTGAGCACCAAGAAGATCATCCTCTCCGAAGATGACCCATCAAAGACGGCAACCATCGGGGCAGGACTTGACCCCAAATAGGAAATCGCGCTCGTTAGCTTCCTGTGCTCTAATATGGACATCTTCGCATGAAAGCCCTCCTACATGCCTAGGGTTCCTCAGGAGCAAATTGAGCACAAACTCCACGTATATCTAACCGCTAAATCGATAAAGCAGAAGCTAAGAAGGTTCGTGCAAGATAGGAAAGAAGCGATCAATGTCGAGATCACCTGCCTCTTAGCAGCAGGATTCATCCGTAAAGTTTATCACCCAGAATGGCTCACCAACCTAGTCCTGGTAAGGAAGAAGACAAGACAGTGGCGAATGTGCATCGACTACACCGACCTAAACAAACACTGCTCAAAGGACCCTTTTGGGGTACCTCAGATAGACCAAGTTGTTGACTCGATGGCTGGGTGCTCTCTCCTGTGCTTCCTCGACTGTTTCTCTGATTATCACCAGATCGGCCTTAAAGAAGAAGACCAGGAGAAAACATCCTTCATCACACCCTTTGGAGCATACTGTTATACCACCATGTAATTTTGCCACAAAAACATGGGGGCAACATATCAACAAGCCATCCAACGATGTCTCTTGGACTAGATCAGCCACAACGTTAAGGCATATCTCGACGACATGGTCATAAAGTCGAGAGAAGATGATAACCTCATCAACGACATTGCTGAGAAGTTCACAAACCTGCGGAAGTTCTGATGGAAGCTCAACCCCGATGAGTGTGTCTTCAGAGTACCGTCAGGACAACTGCTCGGGTTCATCATCAGCAACTAGGGCATTGAGGCCAACCCAGATAAGATAGCAGCAATAATGAAGATGAAAAAACCCAATAACGCTAAGAATGTCCAGAAGCTCACCGGTTGCATGACGGCCCTTGGGAGATTTATTTCTCAGCTAGGTTAAAGAGGAGATCCCTTCTTCAAGTTGTTGAAGAAAGAGAAAGATTTTTAGTGGACAGCCAAGACCGACGAGGCATTTTCAGCACTGAAGAAATTTTTAACTTCACCTCCGATCCTTACGGCTCTAAACCCAGAGGAGACCCTCCTCCTCTATATCGCCGCCATGACTAACATCGTCAGCATGGCCGTAGTAGTCAAGCGGCCCGATGACGGACATGTTTTCTTGGTCCAAAGGCTAGTATATTTTATATCAGAAGTCCTTGGCCTATCAAAAGCAAGGTATCCACAAGTACGAAAGCTCCTTTACACCATCCTACACACCGCTTGGAAGCTAAAGCATTACTTCTAAGCCCACAAGATTGTGGTCATCACGGAATAACCACTAGGCGACATACTCCACAACCGAGATGCAACAGGGCAAAACGTAAAGTGGGCCATCAAGATAGGAGAGTACATGATGGAGTTCCGATCCCATACTGCCATAAAATCACAAGGTCTAGCCGACTTCATCGCTGAGTGGACTGAGATACAACTGCCTCCAAGTCAAGAAGAAAAGGAATATTGGACGTTGTACTTCGACGGCTCCCTCAACATAGATGGAGCCGGTGTAGGTATTCTCCTAAAATCTCCAAAAGGGGAGGAGTTACGTTACATACTTCAGCTACTATTCAAGGCCTCCAACAACGTGGCCGAGTACAAGGCCATGTTACACGGCCTCAGGATAGCAATATCGCTTAGGGTCTAATGGCTTATGGTCTACGAAGACTCTAAGATGGCTATCAGCCAGGTCAACAAAGACTGGTCTTGCACTAGTGACAAGATGGATGCCTACTTCGTTGAGGTCCAAAAACTCGAGGACAAATTTTTTGCCTTGGAATTTCACCATGTCCCTCATAACGATAACTCATCAGCCAACACCCTGGCTCACCTTGGGTCCTCTTGAGCAGTGATCCCCAAAGGCGTGTTAATCCAAGATCTCACTAAGCCATCAATCAAAGATAACGAACACCAGGCCACTGGATCGCCAAAATTCATTGCCATGGCTGAAAGTGTTGACGACTGGCGATAGCCCATCATCGAGCACATCCTAAAAGGCACCACTCTAGAAGACAAAGTCACGGCCGAGCATCTGACATGTCAAAGCAAGCAATACGTGCTCATCGGGGATAAACTATACAAGCACACAACCTCGACAAGGATACTTCATAAGTGCGTTTTGCCAAATGAAGGCCTACAGATCCTTAATGAAGTTCACGCGGGAGCGTGCAGCAAATCATGCCGGGGCTAGAACATTGGTCAGAAAAGCATTTTGAGTAGGCTTCTACTGGCCAATAGCCAACAACGACGCCAAAGAACTAGTCAAAAAGTACATCGGTTGCTAGTTCTTCACCAAGTAGAACCACTTGCCAGCTCAAGCTCTTCAAACAATCCTGCCAACTTGGCCCTTCGCTTGCTAGGGGCTCGACATGGTCGGCCCCTTCTAGAAGGCTCCCTAGGGGATTGACCAGCTACTGGCAGCCATCGACAAGTTCACCAAGTGGATAGAAGTAATGCCATTAAAGAATTACACTGCCAAAAAAGTAGCACAGTTTATCGAAGGGATCACCTACCGGTTTAGCGTCTCGAATCAAATAATAACTGACCTCGGGACTCAGTTTACCACAAATGACTTTTGTGACTTCTGCGAAGAAAGAATGATCAAAGTCAAATATGCGTCGGTCACACATCCTTGAGCCAACGGGCAATGCGAACGTGCAAACATGATGATCCTTCAAGGCCTAGACTCTCAATATAGCCAATCATCTTGATAACATGGGGGCTGACAGGATTCCCTTCAATAAGCTTGCACGCAAATAAGGACTTTGAGGTGTTAAACCTTTCGACCCTCGCTTGGTTCTCAAACATGCCACGTAGACCCACAATAATATTGTAAGCATCTGTGTTCTTATATTGCTTCTAAAGCTAAGAGGACATTGTGGCAAGCATGAGACAGCTTACATTAAGGACATCATTAGTATGCTTCTCATAAGCACGTCATGCAGCCGCAGTAGAATTATCTGGCAAATCATCAAGGTAGGGACTTTCAAGAACATACCCTTTTCTTTCTTGTTTGAGAACAATTCTCAAATTTCTATACCAATCCATAAAATTTGTTCCATTAAGCTTTTCTTTCTTAAGGATAGATCGTAAATTAAAAGAACTAGACGTGGTAAAGGCTGACATGATCTACAACATAAGATATACAAAGTTTAACACCTATCTTTATGTTAATCTTTCATTTAACTATTTGATAAAAGATTCTTCCACTATGTTTATCTTAACCAAAACCTCCCTCTAGGTAACATAGCGGGTCAAGATCCACATTTCAGTAACTCCTAGTGAGCTTTGGCATCACTGCTAGAAAACTAGCGACATGGTTAAGCAACACCTTGCTAATCACATCTCTATGTGATTACTATTTATTGGGTTAGCATCACCATGCTCTGGCCCAATCTATGCCCTAAGGTCCAAAACCATTTTGATAACCTTATTAAGAAAACCAAAAGATTATGCGTATAGATGCCCAACATCCATCGCAACTAGCAAAGATAATTGCCGGCACTCTGCTTTGGCAAACCCACCAAACAACGATCACCACCATGTTAGGTGCAGCAATTGGAAAGGCACGAATACTTAATTTTTTCTCGAGGGATTCTATCCAACCCTGGCATCATATCGCATATGACATTACATAAAAGTAAGATAGTAATCATCATAGATAAACATATTCAACTCTGAAGTAGTATGGCACAATCACATGGTGATCTCCATCTCCATATTGATGTTGATGATCTCCATCCTCCACATCATTCCTTTAGGCCACCAGGCTTGATGTCCCGTAATCTTAAATCTAGACTACTGTTGGGTTATGGGGAGGCTACGTTAGCACTAAATTTAAATTTTTTACCCCGTTCGCCTAGGAACCATGCGTGTAATGGGATCATAGATCATTACCTCTAGCCACGAGACGCGCTAGGGCAGCGGAAGTAAAGTTTATGAAGCATGTCCTCGATCGGCTCCGCTCAGTTCCATCCATTCATTGGTGATGAAGATGATGTAGTCCGGTGATCTTCACGGGAGAAGATCAGCACCGCAGGAGCAACGGTGCCTCTACGGTATCCACAGGTACAGGGACGGGATCACCTCAAGCTGATATGCTAGTGCCACGTGAGAGGTTAGGGGAGAGATGGCCACAACCGATGTAGCTAGGAGAGGTGGCGGTTAGGGTTAGGTCGAAGCAACAAGCAACAGCAGTCTTTTCGTCCTAGCCCCTCCTCTCCTTATATAGTGCCCTCTCATGGGCCTTTAATCAGTATTAAAGCCCAATAGATCTAATCTGTTCGTCTGGCCCAAAAGTTCTGGTCCAGTCCCAGAACTTCCAAAAATAACCTTCGGTATGAATTTAGTTCTGTCCGGAACTTCTGGTCCAACCAGAACATCCAGAACCAGAACTTCCAGAAATAACATTCTGTATCAAATTTATTTTGACTCGGAACTTCTGGGTCACACCCGGAATTTCTGGTTCATCTAGAATACACTTTCAAGTAGGCCCGGAACTTCTGGTCTAACCAAAACTTCTGGTTCTTCCAAAAACCAAAACTGGGGCTGGCCCAAAACTTCCGGTCGGACCAGAACTTCTAGATGCTCCAGAACCCATAACTTTTGGCCTTAGACCAGAACTTCCGGTTCGCCCAGAATTCTCTTGGGCATATTTCCATCAATCTCCCACTTGCACAAGAGCCAATTCTTGCAAGATTTAAATCCCATCCCCTTAAGCGTGTGACCCGATAGGTTCATATGCAAACGGCCGCTTCCCAGAAACCTTTTCCAGATCGCTGATCAATAGCGGTACCTAGCAGCACATATTGACCCCCAAAAGCATACAAAATCAAAATCATATTTCCTGAACCTTGATATACTCACGCACCAATTCTTTTACCACACGACATCCGTCAAGCTAAAGGCGAGATTCGTGCCACCCATGTGATAGCTCGACACTTCACTCGATCAAGTAGTAGATTAATCATGATTAACTCTTTAATCATAGTGGCATGGCCATGCACTTTTTTAATCCAACTATCTCGAGGGGCCTAGAGACGTCTCTCCCATTATTTAGGAGGGGTAAATTCCATTTTGACCGCTTACATCCCATGACATGTTTCATAGCACACCCGATAGCAGCCTTTATAACTACCCAGTTACGGAATAGCGTTTGGAAGCCCCTGAGTGTGTACTACACATTCTGGAATCAATGACGATCTCAGTTCTAAGGATTCTGTAGGTACACCATTTGAGATGACAACTGATGGCACATCATGAATAACAATCCCAGCAGTAACTCAAAGTGGGCCTATCCAACTCCATGTTCACTAACATGAGTCCACATCACTGATTTGACATCTCCATGTCTATGATCCACGAAATATGATCATCAATTAGACAGATGTGCTAATCTATAAATCATCACTGTCCCACATGACGATATGAGATTATGGATCATTTAGAATAACATCGTGATAATACAAAGAGTTTCACAAACAAGTCACATACTCGCTGATCAATGTAAAAGATATTTATTCAAGAAATAAGATAACCAATTATCCAAAATACATCAGCATAGACAGGACACCTTCTCTCACATACACTAAACTCACTCATGTAAGTATCTAATACCCATAGAGCTCAAGTGCGCCTCATGCCTGGGCTGCGAGAGAGGTTTCGTCAATGGATCGACAACGTTTGAATCCGTGCGCACCTTGCATATCTTTACATCACCTCTATCTATGATCTCACGGATGAGGTGATAGCGTCGAAGCATGTGCTTGGACTTCTGGTGCAACCTAGACTCCTTGGCTTACGCAATGGCACCACTTCACAATAGAGGTCCACTGGACTGGATGCACTAGGGACAACACCCAGCTCAGAAATAAATTTTCTGATGCAAACAGCCTCCTTCGCAGCTTCAGAAGCTGCTATATACTTGGCCTCCGTTGTTGAATCTGCAACCGTTTCTTGCTTGGAACTTTTCCAACTCACTACGCCTCCATTAAGTCAAAACACAAATCCAGACTGCGATCGTGAATCGTCCTTGTCGGTTTGGAAACTAGCGTCGATGTAACCATTTATAATGAGCTCCTCCTCACCTCCATAGACTAGGAACATATCCTCAGTTCTTCTCATGTACTTAAGGATACTCTTTACTATCGCCTAGTGACTTTCACCCGGGTTTGATTGGTATCTGCTCGTAACACTTAGAGCATAAGAAACATCTGGGCGTGTACAAAGCATGGCATATATGATGGACCCAATTGCGGAGGCATACGGGATCGCACTTATCATCTCAAGCTCATCAGGTGTCAATGGACACTGACTCTTGCTCAGAGTAATACCATGTGACATCGACAGAAAACCTTTCTTAGAATTCTAGATATTGAATCGTTTCAATACCTTGTCAATGTACATGCTTTGGTTAATCCAGTTAGCCTTCTTGATCTATCTCTATAGATATTTATGCCCAAAATGTATGCTGCCTCTCCAAGATCTTTCATTGAGAAACTTTTCCTCAACGAAGATTTAACAGCATCAAGCATTGGAATATTATTTCTGATCAACAATATGTCATCCACATATAAGACAAGAAAGACAAGTACGCTCCCACTAGCCTTTTTGTGAATACAAGGCTCTTCTTCATTCTTGATGAAACCAAACCTTTTGATCACTTCATCAAAACAAAGATTCCAACTCCGAGAAGCTTGTTTCAGCCCATAATGGACCTTTGTAGTTTTCAAATTTTCCCAGCATTCTTTGGATCGTCAAGACCTTCAGGCTGTGTCATGTACACATCCTCACTTAGGTTTCCATTAAGGAAAGCCATTTTGACATGCATTTGCCATATCTCATAGTCATAATATGCGGCAATTGCTAGCATGATCCAGATAGACTTTAGCATTGTGACGGGCGAAAATATTTCATCATAATCAACGCCTTGAATCTGCCTGAAACCTCTCACCACCAATCGTTCTTTATAGATGTGAATATTTCTATCAACGTCTATCTTTTTCTTAAAAATCCATTTACACTCAATAGTTTTTACACCATCAGGTGGATCGACCAAGTTCTAAACCTAATTCTCTCGCATGGATGCTAACTCGGATCTTATGGCTCTAAGCCATTTATTAGAGTCTGGTCCCATCACCGCTTCAGAATAGGTCTTAGGTTCATCATTGTCCAACAATAATATGTCACGCTGCCCAGTGGTTAAAAATGCAAACCGCTCGGGCGCACGACTCAACCTCTCCGACCGATGTGGGGCTGGTGTCTCGACAACAGATTCTGCAACATTTTGCACATCGAGTTGCAGTTTAGTAGGAGCTGAAATATTTTCTAGTGGTTCCCGAACTTCTTTGAGTTGCACTATGCTCCCACTAACCCCTTTCGAGAGAAACTCTTTCTCCAGAAAGACACCATTTTGGACAACAAATACTTTGCCTTCTTCCTAGTTATAAAAGTAATATCCTTTGGTTTCCCTAGGATACACCACAAAGAAGCATTTATCAGATTTAGGAGTGAGCTTATCAGACGTCAAACATTTTACATAAGCCTCACAACCCCATATCTTTAGAAAAGACAACCCGGGACGCTTCCCTGTACATATCTCATATGGTGTCCTCTCTACAGGCTTAGATGGAACTCTATTTAATATGAAAGCAACAGTTTCTAGAGCAAATCCCCAAAAGGACAATGGAAGATCAGATTGACTCATCTTTGACCGGACCATGTCTAACGAAGTTTGGTTCCTCCGCTCGGACAACCCATTCTATTAGGGCGTGCCTGGTAGAGTCAGCTGTGGAACAATTCTACACTGCTTTAGATGATCATTAAACTCATGGCTCAAATATTCACCTCCACGATCAGATCATAGAAATTTAATTGTCTTGCCTGTATGATTTTGAACCTCATTCTGGAACTCCTTGAACTTTTCAAAGGATTCTGACTTATGCCTCATTAAGTAGATGTAACCAAATCTACTAAAGTCATCGGTAAAAGTAATGAAGTACTGAAAACCAACTCTAGCCGTAGAACTCATTGGTCGACATAAATCTGTATGTACAAGGGCCAACAATTCATTTGCCCTCTCGCTTTGACCAGTAAAAGGCATCTTAGTCATTTTGCCAAGTAAACAAGACTCGCATGTCTCAAATGATTCGAAATCAAATGACTCCAGAAGCCCATCTTTATGGAGCTTCTGCATACACTTCTTATTTATATGACCCAAACGACAGTGCTATACATAGGTAGCATTCAAATCATTAAGCTGAGGCTTCTTGGTATTAACGTTATAAACATGAGTATCCTCAAGATTCAGAATATATAAGCCATTCAACAATGAACAAACACCATAGAGCATACCATCCAAAAATATCGAATAACACTTGTTCTTTATTACAAATTGAAAACCGTCTTCCTCTAAACATGACGAAGAGATAATGTTTCTGCCCAAGGCAGGAATAAAATAACAATTATTAAATTCCAAAACTAATCCTGAGGGTAGTGACAAAGAATAAACGCCGACGGCCAACGCAACAACTTTTGCACCATTGCCAACGCGGACATCCAATTCGCCTCTTGCACACTTTCTTGTCCTATTCAGTTCCTGCAATGATTTGCAAGTATGAATCATTGATCTGGTATCAAATACCCATGAATCACTTGGACGAGTAGCAAGATTAATTTCAATAACATTTATACCTGAAGTAGAAGTCACACTTCCCTTCTTTTTCTTGAGTTCTTCCAAGTACAACTTGCAATTCCTCCTCCAATGACCAGTCTTATGGCAGTGGTGGCAGGTGTCAGAAGTAGTAGGGCTAGTCTTGGACTTTCCAGCTAGTTTAGACTTAGAGCTCAAGATCACATCTGAAGCTTTAGCCTTTCCCTTACATTTTCTATTCTTGCTATCCTTCTGAACCATCATCACATGATTAGAATTCTTTTTAATGCTATCCTCAGCAGTCTTTAGCATCCCATGCAATATAGCCATTCTTTTCTCCATGCTGTTCGTATGAAAATTCAAAATGAATGGCTCGAAGCTCATAGGGAGCGACTGGAGAATCACATCTGTGGCCAACTCTTGGTCAAGGGGAAAACCAAGTTTTTCTAGGCTCTCAATATAACCAATCAGCTTGATCACATGAGGACTGACTGGGCTGCCTTTCGCTAACCTATACGCAAACAAAGACTTTGAGATGTTGTACCTCTCAGTCCGTGCTTGGTTCTCAAACATGCCTTCGAGTCCCACGATCATATCGTAGGCATCCCTGTCCACATATTGCTTCTGAAGCTCAGAGGACATACAGGCAAGCTTGAGACAGCTGACATCAACTGAATTATTGGCGTGCTTCTCATAAGCCCGCCGATCCACGATAGATGCACCATCTTTTGGTTCATCAGGATGGGGCTCCTCTAGAACATATTCCCTTTTCTCTTGTTTGAGAACAATTCTCAAGTTTCTATACCAGTCAATAAAGTTTGTTCAAGAAAGCTTTTCTTTTTCAAGAATTGATCGCAGATTAAAAATAGAAGTGTTATTAGCAGTAGGTGCTATGATCTACAACAAAAATGCAAGGTTCAGCACTATGCTATGTGAATCTTCTATCAAATAAAAGATGCTCCACTATATGTAAAATGATCGCTTTCTCTCTAACGACACATAGTGGGACAAGATCCATATTCAACTAACTCCTAGTGAGCTTTGGCATCACTACTAGAAGATTTGTGACATATGTAAGCAACAAATTGCTAATCACATCCTATGTGATTCTTGTTCGTTGGGGTGGCATCCAATGCCTCGACGCCCAACTCCATGCCCCAAAGCCCAAAACTATTTTGACAGCTTTGTCAAGCAAACCAATACTATGCATGTGGTTGTCCGACATCCACCCTAACTGATTAAGATAAAAGATGGTACCTTGCTTTGGCAGACCCACCATACAATGATCAACACCTTCGTAGGTGCAGCTATTGGAAAGGGCATCAAAGTTCTTAATTTTCTGAGGGAAACTATTCTAACATGGTATCAGAGCCTTCATGCGTCCAGAATACACTTTCAGGAAGGCCCAAAACTTCCAGTCCAACCGGAACTCCCGATTCCTCTAGAAAACGAAACTAGGGCTGGCCCGGAACTTCCGGTTGGACCAAAACTTTTGGATGCTCCAGAACCCAGAACTTCCGGTTCCCCCAGAATTCTCTGATATGAGCACGATCACTATGGATATGACCAAAACTTCTGTTCTAGAATTCATATTAAATTATCAGGTGAAATCATTCCTCGCTAACCAAGCAAGCTTTTATATGAATGGAATACTACTAAGTTCCGGTTATGATTGTATTTTACTTAGGAACATGGGAGAAGACCATCGGCCATCAGACATCGGCCATCGGCCATCGGACATCGGCTATTGGCCATCGGACACCACTCGGACCACCATCGGCTCATGGCTATCGGCCGATCACCGACTAAGACGCCACCGATTGGAAATCCTAGAGTTCAGTCGGGAGCCGGATTCCAGACTGAGTTGAGTCAGAGTCATATTAGGTTATTCGAGTCAGTCTTAGGGTTAGGGTTTATTTTTGAGTCCTACTAGGTTACGGCCCACATTATAAATGGTATCTCACGTCTTGTAAACCTTATAAATAGATGACCGCTGTCATTGTTAGGACTTGGATTTTGCTTAGATTATTCTGCCTTTGCAGTTTCGCCGTAGATCGGTTTGTAGAACCCCAAACTTCGAGTTCTTCAGATTAATATCAGCAATCCAGATTGCGTTTACCTTGTTCTTGCAAAGTTCTTCGATTGATTTGCAGGATC
>KE373136.1:151789-162500 GCA_000418225.1 Zizania latifolia | reverse complement strand
CGATGAAGCCTCTAATTAATGCATTTGAATCTGAACCACGTATCTGATACATCATGATCGATACATAAACTAAGATGTCGGACTTAACCGATGAAGCCTTAGATCTATTAATCAATACATGTTTGGCGGAACTTACCTCTCGCTGGAGATCGGAGCCATGCAGCCCCGCGAGAGAGCAAGAACTCGCCGGTGGCAAGTTTTGGCGATGCGCCGAGAGTTTGTTTTTGTTGATTGTCGTTCTTTTAAACTAAGCCTAAACATTACATATTTATAGTCTAGATGTCCTACATGGTTACGACTGTAACTAATTTATCTTAATCTTCGTAACAAGATCTATCTTCCCTTTATATTGGCTTCTTTGTATCCTTATCCGATCACACGTGCGTATTGCAGTTGGGCTTCATTGACCGTGCTTTGACTGGACTTGTTGATTTCCCTTAATTGTGCCGAAACTGCATTGGGCCTGGGCCTCACCAAATTTTGCTGTTAACACAATGATCCAAATAGAGATGGAATGCTGATCCGAGGTGTACAAGCACTCGGTTGATCAGAGAGATGGTTGGGCTTGAGAGAGGCGATGACGACTAGGGTTTTATAGTGGCTAATACATTAGCATGCACAAAGGCATATTGTGCATGAGCCCCTCACCCTTATATATATAGACATCCTAGCTTGGGCCCTTCCAGGCCCAACTAGGACCCTACTTGGATCCCTATCCGATCAGTTCGGATCTCTATCCAAACCGTTTATATCTCTATCCAAATTAAGCCTAATTTGAATCCTATTGGAATATAGTATTCCAACCTGTTAAGTGTGTGACCCTATAGGTTCACGTATAGCTTGGTTAATATATGGAAACTCCTTCCAATACTCCGTTAATAGCAGCCTCTAGCAAAGCATATTAACCCAAGTATATGTAAAGATCATATCGGCTGAACCTGTAATGTTCACATGTACAAATCCTTTTACCTCACGATATTGATCGAGCACAAGGTGAGACTTGTGTCATCCTATCAATAGCTCAATCTCTCTCTCGATCTCCATATTGGATTATAACTTATGATTTACTTCTTAATCACGTCGGCATGACCATGCACTTCCATAATCCACTATATCGTGGGGCCCAGAGATATCTCTCCTATAAGGAGGGGTAAATTCCATCTTGACCACTCACATCCCACTACATGTTTTATAGCATACCCAATGACTACTTTTATAACTACTTAGTTATGGAGTAGCATTTGGTAGACTCAAAGTAAGCTACTACGTATGTTGAGAACCATGATGATCTCAGGTCTAAGGACTTTACATAAATACTACTAAGACCAGCTAATGACACATACGACCTCAATAGTGTTTCATAGTGGGTTTATCCAACATATCTTCTCTAACATATTTCCATGTTATTGATTTGGTATCTCCATACCCATGATGCATGAGGTATGATCATCAATCAATATACATGCCGATCTTAGTCGTATATGTTCCACATATGACTTACATCTGATCAGGGATCATTTAGTAATAGTAATATTACGAGTCTCATGAATGAGTCACATACTCATTAATTCATAATCATAATGTTTATTTAAAGAATAAAATAACTTTATTTCATAAATATAGTATGCCACGTACAACATCTCTTTGTTGCCTCTAGGGCATAATGCTAACAAACGGCTGCCGCATGAGGATGGTGGCGTGGTGCCTACCATCATGGGCGCCATGATTTGGAGGTGGCTCCGGGCGGCGGGGATGCCCCTATGGCATTAGTGGTGGCAGCAGTCGATCCTTCGGCGGAAGGGTTGGCCATCGAGCAAGACATCGACCCTTCGGCTGAGGGAGCAGCGGATGGAGATAGTGCCACGTATGTCATGGCGCTCGAGGTGGAGATCGCTGATCTCCCGAAGGAGGCTGCTTCGGTTGTTCAGTCCCTCTCCTCGATAGCGGTGGGCAGTCTCGAGCATGGAGCCGGACCCAGGACCACTCGCACGATGGCTGCAGCCCCCGGGCTGGTCCATGGTCTGATGTCGGGAGAAGCTGCTGCCCTGTTGTTGCGGCTTGTCGAGGTAAGCCCATTTGTCCTATGGTTTGATTTTTCTTGGTCCTGTGTTGTCACTTAGTGCTTGTTTGTGTCTTGCAGCTGCTTCTAGTGCAGCATGCACCAGACACAGACTGGATGGCAGTCCTCGAGGCCGAGGTCGAGTCGCTTTGATGTGAGCATGCCAACCTTTTGGCCTAGAACGAGGAGCTGACGCGGAGGGCCATCATGGCAAACACCTCGGTGGTGTTAACGGTAAAATTTGGTAAGGCCCAAGCCCAACACAGTTTTGGTACAGTCCATGGAAGTCAAGGAATCCGGTCAAAGCACGGTCAATGAAGCTCAACCGCAATACGCGCATGTGATCGGATAAAGATACGAATAAGCCAATAAAAAGGGAAGATAGATTTTTCAGTTGCAGTCATATCCATGTAGGACAGCAAGTCTCCGGATATAAATATGTAACATTTAGGCTTAGTTTAGGATCATAAAACAGATCAAAAAACAACTCTCGGCGCATCGCCAAACTTACCACCGGTGAGTTCTTGCTCTCTCGCGGGGCTGCATCGCTTCGATCTCCGGCGAGAGGTAAGTTCCGCCAAACATGTATTGATTAGTAGATCTAAGGCTTCATCGGTTAGGTCCAACATCTTAGTCTATGTATCATTCATGCTATATCAGGTGCGTGGTTTAGATCAAATATATTAATCTAAGGCTTCATCGGTTAAGTTGGACATCTTAGTCTATGTATTTGATTCATGTCATGTATCGTTCATCTGGATGAAGTGTGCTCCGATATGTTTAGCATTATGGTTTGCTATGATTTAGCGACTGTCTTGGTTCGGTCCAATCTTGCGGTTATAGCGAGTGATAATGCGAACACAAATCGGGCATGTTGAGGCCAGATTCTATCGGAGTATAAGCCGATAGATTATCTTTCTGCGTTTTAATCTCATCGTTGTATCGGGTATCGGAATCGGGCGATACACATCGGCCTAGCATTATTATATATCTTGTTTTTACATTCCGATATCAGCTCTAGTATTACTTTCGATTGCTTTCACATATTAGTTAGTTCAAGCCGATGCCGATATTCTGATAGGTTTCATGATAAATACATTTATTGTACATCGTATATTTTATATGCTGCGTTGATTGGTCTTCACTATGTTCCTTTTGCATTTTATTTATAGTCGTCCGATACGCGTTGAAACTATCGGCTCAATAGCCGATAGGCGTTACTACTTACATTTTTCTTGTCTATCTTATCAGTTGCAGGATCAAACTGATTGGCACGCCACGAACCGCAAATTTAGGACCTACACTAGAGTTAAGCAGATCTCTCAGGCCAGGCGTGTGACCAAAAACTTCACCAACACGCTTTTTGGCACGCCCGGTGGGATGGTCTTCAACGACACTTCCTGCCACGGCGGGAGAATTTGACAACAGCAACGTCATCCAAGTCACCATGGAGGCACTGAATGAAGAACAAAGGGTGGAGGTGCAAAAGCACGTTGACGACTACTGAAAGATGTGCCTCGAATCCTTCAGCATGACCAGATTAGGACCTGTCCAGAAAACTCAATTGCCGAAGCCCACCTTCACTGGAGAATCTGGTCAGCAGCCCGACAGCCCCCATATCAACTTTCAAGAAGCCGTTGAACGTGTAGTCAACCACGCCCTCATCAACCAGTTGGGGGTTTTGGTCAACACTCTCCACGGATTGATCAAAAAAACCGTTGAGGGTACTGTGGCTCAAGAGCCGTTACGGGGTCTGACATACTTCTCGGTCAACCACCCTCAGGCGCCCCAGCCTCCACAGCCTCCTCGGTCGGCTCAACAACCAACTCCTATTTCGCAAGGGCTGACGAGGTATGAAGCCCCGCAGATCACCTACGGCATCGAGAGGAATGAGCTACCAAATCTTGTACCGCCAAGGGGGGCACCCAATGGTATCCCACAGGGGTACCACCAAGCTACGTACTTCGGAGGACAACCCTACACCCATGAAGATCAGTACCACTACAACGCCCCTCGGCCAGATCAGTACCCTTAGGCGCCCACACCCGATCGGTACCCCATGCAAAACTAACAAGAGGAAGATTGGGTGAATCGTATTACTAAAGTCATCCGTGACCAGTTTGGTCTGAAGCCCAAGGACCAGACGTATATGTATCGGAGGGCGTATCGGGAGTGGTTCGACCGGGTGCCACTACCAAACCAATACAAGGTGTCCGACTTCTCCAAGTTCTCAGGGCAGGACTCGATTTCCACGATCGAGCATGTGAGCCGTTTTCTCGCCCAATGTGGCGAGGCATCGGCCGATGAAGTCCTCAGGGTCCGATTCTTCCCGTTGTCACTCTCGGGATCAGCCTTCGCATGGTTTTCCTCACTACCACCGAACTCTATCAGAGGATGGGCGGATCTTGAGAAACAGTTCCACAAGTATTTCTTCACCGGCATGCACGAGATGAAGCTGACGGACCTTACGGAGGTTCGACAAAGGTTGGATGAGTGGGTACAGGATTATGTTCAGAGATTTTGAGATGTGCGCAGCAGATGCTACAGCCTCAGTCTCAGCGATACCCAGTTAGCCGAGCTGGCATTTCAGGGGTTGCTAAACCCAATCAAGGAGAGGTTTTCCTCTCAAGAATTCGAAAGTTGTCGCACCTAGTGCAGCGGGTATCAGCCCATGAGAGCCGGTTCTAAGAAGCTCGGAGGGAGAAGTTCTAGAAGAAGGTTGCATACGCCCAAGCGTACTCATCGGACTCTGAGGAGAATGCTGAGTCCGATGCCAAAGTTGGACTCGCTGAGTGGTCTAGAAACAAGAAACCCGTTGCTTGTCCCTGGGTAAAGGCATCAAGTAAAGAAGAAAAGTATGATTTTGATATCAATAAGGCTGACAGAATCTTCGACTTATTACTGAAGGAGAAGCAAATCCAGTTGCCACCCAACCACGTGATTCCATCGATCGATGAACTGAAGAAGAGGAAATACTGTAAGTGGCACAACGCTCCGTCGCACCACACCAATGAATGCAAGGTGTTTAGGCAGCAAATCCAATCAGCTATCGAGCAGGGCCGAATCAAGTTCGACAATGGGAAGAAGCCGATGAACATCGACGGGCACTTGTTCCCCACCAATATGGTCTACATCCAGCACCGCGATGAATGGCGCAGGGAGGGAGATAGGCGCATCGGGAAGGAGAGGGACCAGACACGAGTTACTTCGTTGGGACTGATAAACAAATACAAGAGGAAGGCAAGTGAGGAAGACGATTATGAAGCCGATCCGACCCACTCGCGGTTCAACCCCCATTGGAACTGTGAGTTCTTTAGATTCTGCTGGAATGAAGGGATGCGCCTACCATCAATGAACAATTGCCTAGAATGCGGTGGTAGCAGAGCCGATCGGAGACCCCGTGATGATGACCAGAGACATTATGATGATGATAGATCTTATGAAGGTGACCGAAGGACTCCTCCACGTAAACTATCGGTACACGAGCGGCTCGGGCTCATCAACTCAAAAGACAACTGCTAAGGGGGCAGCGATCGTTCGACCGATGGGAGGCATCGGCATAACCCTCAAGGGCAGAATGAGCAATGGTGTTTGAGTGGCATCTTCACAAAAAACCAGAAGAGAAGGGTGTAACATCTACGGCAGAGGGAACTCCAAGGACTTGCCGTTTGGGAGCAGAAGCCCAATCGCCCCAAGAAGACCAGGAAAGAATGGCGTGTGAAGGAAAGGGCTGATCGGAATGATGAGAAATCCATATGAATCAATATGGTGTTCTTTCTCCCAACAGAATATCGAGCCGTCCCTAATAGCGATGATGAACAGGTTGAGGCAATGGCCCAGCTGGTGCTGGCACCTCAATCGGCCATATTTGACAAGCCAAACGAGCCCGATCATCAGCACTTGAGGCCTCTATATATCAAAGGGTTCATGAACGGTAAGCTGATGGGCAAGATGTTAGTGGATGGAGGAGCAGCCATCAATATCATGCCATACTCGACATATCAAAAACTCAGAAAGGAGCCGGAGGATCTGATCAAAACGAATATGATTCTCAAAGATTTTGGCAGCAACTCATCGGAGGCTAAAGGAGTCCTCAACGTGGAACTCACAGTTGGAAGCAAAACGGTACCCACCACATTTTTGGTCATTGATGGAAAAGGCTCCTACATCTTGCTACTAGGGCACGATTGGATCCACGCTAATTGCTGCGTCCCCTCTACAATGCACCAGAACCTCATGTAGTGGATCGGAGATCAAGTGGAGGTGATCCCTACCGATAATGTCAGTTTGGGAGATGGAAGGCGTTGATTGCCTGTCAGGCAGAACCTGAGACGGTGACTTTCTGGATGTATCGAGTGATGGAATCAAACCAGTCAATAATGATGAACCTAGACTTACACTCTAAGGGCACCATAGAAGAGATTGAGGGCAAACTCGGTCAAGGGTTCGCTGCGACCGATGAGCTACAAGAAGTAGACATCAGACCCGGTGACCGACAGAGACCAACTTTTGTAAGTGCTACACTTCCTGAGGCAATAAAGAAAGAATTGATCGATTTATTATGAGAGTATCAAGACTGCTTCGCTTGGGAATACCACGAGATGCTAGGATTAAGCCGATCGATTGTAGAACATCGGCTCCCAATAAAACTAGGATATCGGCCATTCAAGCAAACTCCTCGACAATTCAAGGCAGAACTATACCAAGACATCAAGGCTAAAATCACAAGGTTATATGTTGTATGATTCATAAGGCCATGCCGATACGCCGAGTGGGTATCAAACATCGTCCCTGTATTGAAGAAGAATGGAAAACTTAGAGTATGCGTGGACTTCAGGGATTTAAACAAGGCAACGCCCAAAGATGAATATCCGATGCCGATTGCTGATTTGCTGGTGGATGCGGCATCGGGCCATAAAATAATAAGCTTCATGGATGGTAATGCAGGATACAACCAGATATTCATGGCAGACGAGGATATTCCTAAGACCGTGTTCCGATGCCCTCGCGCCCTTGGATTGTATGAGTGGGTAGTAATGTCTTTTCAGTTGAAGAACGCCGAAGCAACGTACCAGAGGGCTATGAACTACATATTCCATAATTTGATCGGCTTGCTAGTGGAAATCTATATAGATGACGTAGTGGTGAAATTAGGAAGTACCCAAGGACATATACCCGATCTGCGACAAGTACTGGAGAGAACAAGAAAATACGGGCTGAAGATGAATCCTGAGAAATGCGCCTTCGGCGTATCAGCAGGGAAATTTCTAGGCTTTATCGTGCATGAAAGGGGGATTGAAGTGAGCCAGCGTAGCATCAAAGCAATCAAGAATACCTTGCCACCTACCGATAAGACCGAGTTGCAATCACTGATCGAGAAGATAAATTTCGTGAGAAGGTTCATATCAAATCTATCAGGACGAATAGAGCCATTTACTCCTCTGCTGAAGCTGAAGCCCGATCAAGAGTTTGTGTGGGGAGAAAAGCAACAGAAGGCATTCGACGAGATTAAAGATTACCTAAGCTCTCCACCAGTACTGATGCTACCTCAGAAGGGAATTCCTTTCAAGCTCTACTTGTCAGCCGATGATAAGGCCATCAGATCAGTCTTAGTCCAGGAGGTCGATGGAAAGGAAAGGGTGATTTTCTACCTTAGCAGGAGATTGCTGGATGCAGAGACCCAATACCCTGTTGTGGAGAAACTTTGCCTGTGCTTATACTTCTCGTGCACCAAGTTAAGGCACTATCTATTATCGGCGGAATGCACCATTGTGTGTAAGGCCGATGTGGTCAAGTACATGCTATCAACTCCGATGGGTGTTTGCTCTCACCGAGTTTGACATCCGTTATGAATCAGCAAAGGCAGCAAAAGGACAAGCAGTGGCTGACTTCATAGTTCAGCACAGAGATGAATCGGTGGCTTACATCGAGCTGGCACTATGGACTTTATTCTTCGATGGATCAGTATGTCGGCATGAATGTGGTATCGGATTGGTGGTCATATCGCCTCGGGGGGCAGCTTTTGAGTTTGCATATACAATCAAGCCTTTCTCAACCAACAATCAAGCAGAGTATGAAGCAGTGTTTAAAGGGTTGCAGTTGCTAGAAGAAGTTGGCGCCGATGCGGTGAAAATCATGGGAGATTCTTTGCTAGTAATGAAGCAGCTGTCAGGTGAGTATGAGTGCAAAGACGATGTTTTGAAGACTTATCACGATCGGTGTCAAGACCTGATGTCAAGCTTTAGAAGTATAACCCTCACCCATATCCCAAGAGAGCAGAATACAGAGGCGAACGACCTGGCTAAAATAGCATCGAGATATAAACCGATGGCTAAGCTGATCGAGATAGAAGTTGCAGAGTTGGAAGCCGATGATTGGAGATGTGAACTCGTTACATATTTGAAGAATCCTTCACAATCGGTGCCAAGAAAACATAGGTACAAAGCTACAAAATATGTGCTGCTTGATGAAGAGCTGTATTATTGGACCATTGATGGAGTGCTGCTCAAATGTATAAACACCGAAGAGGCAAAGGTCATTATGTGCGAGGTTCACGATGGTATATGCGGCACACACCAATCAGCTCAGAAGATGAAGTGGCTACTCCGGAGGGCAGGGTATTTTAGGACGACCATGATGGAAGATTGCATAAAATATTATAAAGGATGCCAGGATTGCTAGAAGTTTGGAACCATCCAAAGAGCTCCAGCATCGACGATGAACCCAATAATCAAGCCGTGGCCTTTCAGAGGTTGGGGTATCGACATGATCGACCAGATCTATTCGGCATCAAGCAAGGGACACAAGTTCATTCTGGCGGCTACAGATTACTTCACTAAATGGGTAGAGGCTGTTCCTTTAAAGAAAGTTACCTCAGCCGATGCAATCGAGTTCATAAGGAACATATAATATACCGCTTTGGGGTCCCACAGACAATTACGACCGATTAGGGTTCAATCTTCGTATCAGAGGAGTTCCATCAATTTGTAGTCAGCATGTGGATTAAGCTATTGAATTCATCGCCTTACTATGCACAAGCAAATGGATAAGCAGAGGCATCCAACAAAAGTCTGATAAAGCTGATAAAGCACAAGATCAATGAACAACCAAAGCGATGGCATCAGTCCCTATCGGAGTCACTATGGGCTTATTGGATGGCATGTCACGGAGCTACACAGGTACCACCATATCAGTTGGTTTATGGACATGAAACAGTACTGCCATGGGAAAATAATATCGTCTCAAGGAGGATAACATTGCAGAATCAGCTTACAGCCGATGATTATTATAATTTAATGATGGATGGTTTGGACGATTTGGCACAGAACTGATTAAGAGCCCTTGAGAAGATCGAAGAAAACAAAGCAAGGGTGGCCAGACATTATAATAAGAAGGTGGTGCCTAAGTCATTTGAAGAAGGAGATTTAGTATGGAAACTTATTCTACCGATTGGGTCTAATCATAATCGGTTCGGAAAATGGTCACCTAATTGGGAAGGGCCTTATCGGATACATCGAGTGATTCCCGGTAATGCCTATCTACTCGAGAGCTTAGAAGGAGAATTGTTTGGGAAAGCATTGAACGGAAGGTACTTGAAGCGATACCACCCGAGCATATGGAGAAATGCCTAAGTCTACACAGAAGCAAAGAAAATCAAAACAGCCGATACAAAAGTATCGCCTTAAGAAACGGCTGATGAAACCCATCGCCCTTAGACGTTAATTTATAGCATAAAATTCAAGTGTTTTGAGCCACAACCGGCCCATCGGGCGCGTGTCAGAGTTTTAAGATAGAAGGATTTCAATAGCTTCAATCGTCTTACTTCTAACATTATCGATGCTTTGGATAAAAGCCAGGTCTTCTTCGTCCGACCCCGGAACCAATTTGATGGCCCGATAGCGGTGACGTGCGTGGCGGAGGACTTCGACAAGTTGGCTTTCTTGGGCCTGGATTTGCTGAGGAAGAACTTGCAGGGCATTTTCTTTAGAAGCTATCTTCGCTCGTGCCTCTGCAATCTTCGCCTGTATCTCTGCAAGCCTTGAAATCAGATCGGTCTCCTCCACTCTCAGCTGTGTTAAATGAGAAGAAGTGGCTAATGACTCATCAAATAGATGGTCCAGGTTGGCCTTCTCCTGAACAGCAGCAGCGTTATCGGCTCGGGCGGCATCCAGCTGCAATCTCTGGCTCACCCTATCGGCCATTCTCTGTTGAGCTCTGGTAAACGAGGGCCAATGAAATTCCAGGTGAACGGCCGGCATCAGCACATCAACAAGCTCCATGGGGAGGTGATCCACAACATCTTTGAAACGTGCCCTTATCGGACTCGAATCATTCACCAAGCTCTCAACAGGATCTTTAAGCCGATTCCGGATGTCCGATAGAACCTCTTTGACTTCAAAGGTGAGTGGGGCGCTAGCCGGCTGGGGGGCACCAATGACTTCTTCGTCTTGCAGATAAAGACTAATATCGAAAGGGAATTCTTGGGCAAATGACTGAATAAAAACAAGACAAGGGTTAAGATAGAGGTTAATGCAGTTGAAACGGAAGGATCAAAAAGATGCTTACATCGGCTGCTTCAGCACGGTTGGGGACGAGCGTAGCATCGGCGGCCGCAGAAGGATTATAGGTTTCCTCGGCTATATTCCCACCATC
>KE373136.1:137755-151729 GCA_000418225.1 Zizania latifolia | reverse complement strand
GAGTCCTCCACAGCAACAGAGGGAGCGATCGCCGGCTGAAAATGGGATAAGGCCGATGTCGAAGTTACGAGATGAGCACGATCAAGAGATTAGGAGGTACCTGGAGAGTCGAGGCATCAGCATCAGCAGCAGCAGCATCCGCCGGCATGTCATCATCAACAGCAGCGGTGGCCATGGCATCAACATCGGCAGTAGTAGCGGCCAGGACGACGGTGGTGTCAGGAACGATGGCCGAAGTATCGACTTCGGCAGCAGTGTCAACTGCTGTGTCGATGACAGTCAGAACAGGGGTCGATGGCTGAAACAAGAAGATGGGATAATGGTAAGTATTGGAAAAGTAATAGAACGATACAACGTCGCGAAGATGCAAACCTGAGCAAGAGGCAGTTCTACGATTTCCTCAGCAATAATGAGAGGCACTTCAGGCAAAACAGGGGACATCGGCTACAGAACCAAGGGAATGGAACAATAAGAATATAAGCCAAGGACTTCTGCAAAGAACAAGAAGACATACCGGGGGTGGCGGAATCGGAGCATTGGTATCGGCCGGGCCGGATCGGGCTCTGATGACCCTCGGATCATTCATGATCGGCGCTTTACGCTTTCGCCCCGGAGCCTTTGCTCTCTTCCTACTCAAGAAGGCCGATGGAGTTGGGGCGCCGTGCCCAAGTTAGTAGTAGCCGATACAGGGCCGTAAACGATAGGCCTGCCGCTTCGCCTATCGACGGGTGCCTCCAAATCGTCCTACAGTACGGAAACACTGATTAAAAGAAAAAGGGGAAAAGATCTTGGTAAAGGAAAGAAGGAAAGAGAAACATACATCAGAGTCAACCTCATCGAAGTCGGGATACAGCGACAGGCAGTATATCTTGGAGGGCTGATTGAAGAGGTGTTGTATCCATTCGCCCCAACAACGGTTGAAGCTGACGGAGATCGCTCGGCAGGCCGACCAAGAGGTGAGATCGCCATAAGGAATTTGATCGGCCATAGAGAGGAGGCGATTGTATTCCACGGCATCCTTTACTTCTCCACGGACTTGGAGTTGGCCGATGAAGAACAAGTCAATCGGGTGTTGGCCGAACCCAAGTTGCCGCGAGCAGACGGTCAGATGGTAAAATTCATATGAAGCTTTTTGAGGATGGATAACGGTGAAGTTGACCGGTAGGATGCAAGGAGTGATGATGGCTTTGAAGATCTTAATAGACTCCTTATCTCTACATACATCGGATAGCAGCAGCCGATGGGGATACTCGTATTCTGCCAAGCACTCATAGGCGTACCAAACAATCGATTCTCGGGTGAAGTCGCGATAGAAACCCTTGAACCAGAGTCTCAAAGGATCGGGTGACATCCGGACGCTCTCGCGATAGGTAGCTGCTTCACCTAGAGATAAACATTGGTGATAGGTGGGGGTAGCATTTTCATGATGATTAGATGGAAATTCGAGCAGAGCAAAGGGAGTACTTCGGTGGCTTTGGTGGTATAGATGTTGAGCCAGATTTGCAAAAACCACCAAGGACCCCCGAAGTGACCTACAGGCTCACCAGCCGATAGTTTAGCCGATACCTGGTGAAGAAGATGATAGGTGGCTCCAAGAAGGTATCGGCCAACGGGGATTTTCTTGTTCGCAACAAGTTGTTCGGCCATAAATTGAAGATAGGTCGTCAGCCCCAGGGTGGATCCACAAAATACAAATCTTTCTAGCCAAAGGTTGAGGAAAGCGACATGTTCCTGAGTGTCTACAGGACCAGTCTTTTTATTGTGTTTGGCGATATATTTTACCCAACCGCCGCAGGATTTGGTATCGAGACGGTGGGTTGCTTTGAATCAGAAAATTAGGGGATCCATCGGAGAAGTGATGTCCAGAGAGGTCAAGGCAAAGATGTCGAGCAAAGAGGGGCTCATCGGCCCATGACCAAACAAGAAAGCATTGAGAGCATCAGACCAAAAGTAACATGCGGCGGCTAGCATTGGTTCATTTTTGTAAGGTTCGGCAAGAGAAAGGCCGATGCAGTGCCCGATGTCAATTTCGTCCCAGAAGATGTGATTGGCGGTCGATACCCTGAGGTACCAGTCCCTCCAGCCAGGCAAGGGAGAAGGAAAAGCTCTAAAACTTAGGTTCCAATCGGAGAGAAGCATCTTGGAATTTTTGAATGTTATCTGTTGGGTTTCGGCGTTGATAATATCAGAGGGGTCTGGGGTACCCATCGGACCAAGGAAAAAGCAAGAAGGTGGATCTACGAGAGGGATTAGGATTTGGTTCTTAAGGTTCTACAGAAAAGAAAAGGAAAAAAAGGGAAAATCAGAGAACTAAAAAATGCAACCAGAAACTAAGAACTCGAAAGAACAGTGAAAAGGAGAAGAAAGGACCAAATAATGCAATGTACCTCTGGGATCAAGGAGGTGGTCGCCATTGGAGCTCCGGTGGAAGTTGTTGATGCAACCAAATACGAAAGAGTCACCGGAGATGGAGGTGAGGATACCGATGGCGAGCGCACATCGGTGGTGAGAGATCGGGTGCAAGAGGTTCCGTGTGCGAGAAGGAAGTGAGCAGCGGAGAAGAAGATGAAGAGCCACCGGGTGATTTTTATAGGGCAGGCTTGGTGCTTCAAAAATTGGGTTACGGAAGTTTCCGCAGATTTGGTGGGGCCCATGACCCAACGTTAGACAGAGATTGTTGTTGGAACTTCAAAGCGCCGGGGCATACCATCTTAAGGTTTGTATGGAATGAAGCCTAGTCCGATGTCTCCACGCGAAGGGTAGATGCGTCGAGCCAGGCAACATTCATCACAATCCTCCATGGTCAGAAAAGAGAAGAGGCGAGAGCATGAAGAAGGAATGGAAAGGGTCGCGACTGATATTTATGAGGATGCAGTGCTTCGGAAAATAGGTTAAAAGGTACTAGAATACGAAAGGTTTTCTGCAGATCTGCCCATGATTTGACGTTTGGCAGAAATTAGTATTGGCAAAGTTATAATTTCGAAGCTTCGGGTTACACCCACACTCCGAAATTTGGGGGCATGTGTTAACGGCAAAATTTGGTAAGGCCCAAGCCCAACACAGTTTCGGCACAGTCCATGGAAGTCAAGGAATCCGGTCAAAACACGGTCAATGAAGCCCAACCGCAATACGCGCATGTGATCGGATAAAGATACGAAGAAGCCAATAAAAAGGGAAGATAGATTTTTCAGTTGCAGTCGTATCCATGTAGGACAACAAGTCTCCGGACAAGAAATATGTAACGTTTAGGCTTAGTTTAGGATCATAAAACAGATCAAAAAACAACTCTCGGCGCATCGCCAAACTTGCCACCGGCGAGTTCTTGCTCTCTCGCGGGGCTGCATCGCTTCGATCTCCGGCGAGAGGTAAGTTCCGCCAAACATGTGTTGATTAGTAGATCTAAGGCTTCATCGGTTAGGTCTGACATCTTAGTCTATGTATCATTCATGCTGTATCAAGTGCGTGGTTTAGATCAAATATATTAATCGAAGGCTTCATCGGTTAAGTTCGACATCTTAGTTTATGTATTTGATTCATGTCAGGTATCATTCATCTGGATGAAGTGTGCTCCGATATGTTTAGTATTATGGTTTGCTGTGATTTAGCAACTGTCTTGGTTCGGTCCAATCTTGCGGTTATAGCGAGTGATAATGCAAACACAGATCAGGCATGTTGAGGCCAGATTCTATTGGAGTATAAGCCGATAGATTATCTTTATGCGTTTTAATCTCATCGTTGTATCGGGCATCAGAATCGGACGATACACATAGGCCTAGCATTATTATATATCTTGTTTTTACATCCCGATATCGGCTCTACTATTACTTTTAATTGCTTTCACAGATTAGTTAGTTCAGGCCGATGACGATATTCTGATATGTTTCATGATAAATACATTTCTTGTACATCGTACATCTTATATGCTACGTTGATTGGTCTTCACCATGTTCTTATTTCATTTTATTTATAGTTGTCCGATAAGCGTTGAAACCATCGGCTCGATAGCCGATAGACGTTACTACTTACATTTTTCTTATCTATCTTATCAATTGTAGGATCAAACTGATTGGCATGCCACGAACCGCAAATTTAGGACCTGCACTAGAGTTAAGCAGATCTCTCAGGCCACGTGTGTGACCAAAAACTTCACCAATAGGGGGGCACTGCTATGGTGATGGCCGACAATGCCACCTGGATGGCCGAGGAGGTCAATCATCATCGGTGGCCACAAGACCCATTGCCGAAGTAGCTACATCCACCGTCGAGGTGGCGAAGGAGGCCAAGAGGATCCTTCGGGGGACCCTTGACATGATGAAGGTGTCGGCGGATTCAGCGATCGCCAAATACCAGAGTAAGTGTTTGTAAGCGACTGTGTTTCCATCCTTGCACTTTGTGTCTTGATTCAACTTCTATCAATCTTCTATTTGTAGGGAGGTGCGATCGGGACCGCGCTTGGATTGGGGAGCTCGAGGGAGAGGTGGTCGAGGTTAGCACGGTCGTCGAGCGTGCGTACTCGCTCCTCGTCGATGATGGCCTTACCAACGTGGAGTTCTAGAAAAAGCTTGAGGGGCTTGATACCCAGCTTTGCCTCCTCGTCAATGAGGCGGTGAGAACCGGGGCTGAGCAAGCCTTGGTTTATGTCCAGTCCCACTTTCGGTTGGTGGACCTCAGGTAGTTGGAGCGCTGGATTCCTGGCCAAGATGACCACTGACCAGACAGCGTAATTCTGGCAGGAGGTGGAAGGTATCGTCGCTGCGGTCGCTAGACATATCCAATTCCTGCCTCCTCCCGAGGACTCGGCACCTGTGGCAGTGCCCCTCAAAGCCCCGGAGCCAGCATCGGCACCCCCGAAGAGTAGTTGTGTGATAATCTACATTAGTCAGGAGTAGTTAGTATGAAACTTGTTCAAGGACTTGGTCTCTTTCTACGAAATGGAAGAAATCTTTTGTGATTCACAAATTTTAAGTTCCGTTGCTGATTTTATCCTGAGGAACTTAGGTAATATAGTGCTCAGCATGGGGCCCTTAGGCTGCACACATGCTTACTGACATTAGGCCGTACAAGTCCTCAAGGTTCTTGCGAACTTCGGATTTTATCAAGTCCTTCGTGCCTCTAGATCAAGGCTCTGAGCTCCCGGTATAGCCATTTAGTCTTAGGCACAGGAAACTAATGCCACTTACACGGCAACCCAACATCAGGCATCACAGGTACTCGAGACTGTCGAGACTTTATCGAAGTTAAGGCTTAGGACTCAAACCCCCAAGGGTTTAGCAAGTTATCAGGCGTCGAGAGGGCGCTAACGCCAACTCCTTTTCGCTCGCGCGGTTGCTAATGCTAAACCCAGAGCTAGTTCATAGGGGCACAACCATTTGAGCTAGATGCATGATGCCTCGCATCGACCTGAGTGGGTCTGGTCCTAGTGATTTTTCGATGACGATGAAAAAAGCAGTTTTACTTAGGGCAAAAACTTAGACTTTATTTCATATAAGGCGAAAGGTACATAGCTAGACAAAAGGAGGAGCCCGATCAGGACAGTGTTCGGTGTTCTCGACAAAATTTAGAGTGACGCCGGGCTGAACTTCTTCTCTTGAAGGTGGTTCGGCTCGACGTCGATCCCTGCTGGTCCACCATCTTCTCGATATCGGCCCGCTACTCTTCATGCATCATGACGTCCTCACTAGTCTTTTTGTGCCATACCCTCCTGTGGAGTCGAGAGTTCGAGGTGGCAATTTCTCGGTAGTCAGGACAGAATCAAAAGGAATCAGCCTCCTAGTTGAGTAGGCGATGTACATTGTATCGCCCAAGACAAGCTTTGTCCCAGGCTTTGCGAAAAGTCAATGCGGTGATGCCATCAGATCCTGGTGAAAGCGATGTGATCCCCTACCTAGCATGCCAACTATCGGTGAATCATTGAGCAGTCGACCCAAGGGGGTACCCGAGGTGGTGATTAGATATGTGTAAGGGAAGCACAACGCCTTCGAACCCGATGGTCGCCTCTAGAACATAAGAGCTATGATAATAACCCTACGTCCAGTGTTTTGGTATACAATATGTTGGTGGAGCTTACAATACGACGCAATTAAGCTATGGAGGCTTAGGACATCGAAAGCAAGATGAACAACATGTGATTGGATGCTAAAAGCTTGTTCTCTAGGGGGGTTCCTCGCCTCCTTAATATACTTAGGAGGTGAGCCCAGCAACGTAGGACTCTACCCCGAGTCAATCTAAGATTGCCTACTAAACTCGGGTATTAAATCCCTAATTACAAGGATTCTGATACAAACATATCTCTTTATGCCATATTTGGAGTCCAGTCACCCAATAAGGACTCAACCATCCTCATCAGAGCCGGACCCTCCTCCATGGGCCATACCAGACAACAATGCTAGAGTTGGCCTGCTCTCAGTCCGGACTGATAAGCCTAATAATAGGGTACCCAGGGGTTACATCCCCAACACTTAGTAATGCCAAATCAAATAATATTCCATGTGAATCACAAGCCTAAGTTGTTGTTGATGAAAAATAGAATGATATATGTTGGTGAATCACCGAACAGTCCACCCAAGGGATTACCTAAGGTGGTGATTAGATTATGTGTAAGGGAAGCATAGTGCCTTCGAAACTGATGGTCGACTCTAATGAACAAGAGCCAAGATTTATACTATTTTAGGTCTCCTAGAGGATAATAACCCTATGTTCAGTGTTTCGGTGTATAATATGGTGGATAAGCTCACAATACGACGCAATCAAGCTATGGAGGCTTAAGGCATCGAAAGCAAGAAAAACATAAGGAGATTGGATGCTAGATGATTAGATGCATCTTGGGGGGTGCCTCACCTCTTTTATATACTTAGGAGGTGAGCCCAACAACCCATGACTCTATCTTGAGTCGATCTAAAATTGCCTACCGAACTCGGGTACTAATTCCCTAATTACATAGATTCTGATACAAGCATATCTCCATATACCATATCCAAGATTCTATTACTCAATAAGAACTCAACTTCCCTTATCAGAACCAAATCCCCCTCCATGGGCCATACTAGATAGCAATGTTAGACTTGGCCTGCTCTTGGTCCGGACTGATAAGTCCCATAGTAGGGTACCCAGGGTCACATCCTCGATAGTAGCCCCTAAGCTCTTCTTAGCTTGGTTAAAAATCTTTGACTAAACAAGCTATGAGGAGTTCTTCTTTAATCTGAACCTTGACACTTCTGCTGAATTCTGATGATTTTGAAAAACTTCTCAATCTTTATCTTTCTTGTGTGAGGTGCACCCATAGGGTGTTGAAAGCTGCCTAGAGGGGGGTGAATAGGCAATCTGCAATATTCTCGAATAAACTAATTAGTTTAAACTTCTAGGGCCCGGACTATCTGGGCTTAGTCGGATATTCTAGGTACCGTATGAAAATGAAAACATCCAAAGTCCAGATTATCCGGGTTTAACACGATGATCTGAGCACTACAGATCTGAAACAATACAGACTACGGAATATGATCTAGCCAATGAACTTTAAAGACATGAATTCAATGAACCTTATGCTTGCTAGTTAATAGATAGATCAATAGTAAATAACAACTAGCAAAGGTAAAGATTGACACAATAGATTTTTTACCGATGTTCGGATCCAATGATCCTATGTCTCTATTGAGAAACACCAAAGGGTCGGGTCTCTTTCAACCCTAATCCTCACCAAGCGCTCACCACTGCAAGCCTTGGTTTTCCACTAGGTTACCTCTTTAAAGCCGATGCGAGGCAGCGTACAAACTTGTCCGGTCACCGACAATCCTTGGGTGCTCGCGGATCGATGCCTAGCCATCTAGGAGGGATTACCTCCAAGAGTAATGAATCCATTGATGTGATCCAAAGCCGTGCACTCAATAGTACACCAAAGATCAAGACACACATGCCACCATAACTCCCAAGAAGATTGTTCAACAAAGAACTTAGGGAGATTGGTGAAAAACTCTCAATCTAACTCTTAAGATCCAATCAAGATCAAACACTAGGATAAGAGAAAGATAATAAATGGCAAGGCTGTTAGGGGTTTGGAAAACATGCCCTGATTATGGGAGAGGAGAGGTATTTATACCCCTGTCTCAAAATTAGCTGTTAGGACAAAAAATAATTGAAACAGAACCATTGTTTCGGATAGTCTGGCTTTTGTTCGGATATTCTGGGACAAAAATAAATCCAAACAGAAAGAAATTTTTGGATCATCTAACCAAGGTCCGGATGCTTTGGGCCACGGAATAAAATCCAATAGAGAGCAATTTTTAGATCATATGACCAAAGTCTAGATGCTCCGACTCACAAAATAAATTCAACAGAACGATATTTTCGGATCATCCGGATAGCTTCGGATGTTACGGGCTTCAAAAAAAATCCAAACAGAAGCATGTTTTTGGATTATCTGACTTGAACCTAGATACTCTGACATACAAATTAAATCCAATAGAAACATGTTTTTGGATTATTCGGCTTGAACCCAGATACTCCGACGTGCAAATTAAATCCAACAGAAACATGTTTTTAGATACTCCGGACATGTACGGATTATCCGGTTTTGCTAGAAAACAAAAATCAACTTAGAAAAAATCCCAAAATCTCTTTTAAGAAGACTTTACTTTGAGCACACATTTTGGAACACAACTCAACGCATCCCTCTTGATAGTACAGTATACCTACACTCAAGATCATATGAAATATAAGCAATTTGCGCATTTGAGCCTAAATAGTACTAAAGAAGGCGATTTCTTCAAACATGATTAAAAAGCGAAGCCACTTTGATTTTCGATATCTACATTTATCTTAGCAATAATGTTAGTAGCATTTGATCGCTATTTTCATTAATACACCAAAACAAATGAGGGGCCTAGATGTATCAGGATGCACTTTCAGGTGTAGCCCCCAAGCCTCGAGTTAATTGGAACATTTGGCTTGAGGGTCAAAAAATATTTTGCAAAGGAAGCCTTCTGAAACCTCAATCCTTTGATAAATCCTTCGAAAAACCTCTTTGAAACTTGTTGATGATCTTGTCTTTTGGATCTATTCGTGTTGAGGCCTGGTTAGGAAAATAATGTTGTCGAGGTCCCGAAGCTGATGAAGTCTCGCGCATAGCCAATCTTGAGTTCTCGAGACCTAATCCTTTGATCGGGGAAATCCTCGAGTGCTTAAGCCCCCGAGCACATGAGGTCTCGGGCGCACGATTCTCAGAGCGTGGGAGCCCTCAAGCACATAAGTCCTCGAGCGCCCAATCCTCCAGGTGTGGCAGCCCTTGAGTTCACAAGGTCTCGAGCGCTTGAGCCCCTGAGAGCTCAAGCCCCCAAGCGTGGGGCCTGCGAGCACAGATGAACCCAAACGTCACGGATTCCGCCAGTGCACCCAAAAAATAGCTTTTTAGACCTCTCCACCCGCAATTAATGCATTGCCATTTGAAGGGACAGAGGGGACGTTCAACTTCCGATGGGGCCACATGCAGGTGCAGCTGGCGAATAGAGAAGCAGAACCGCCAGACCGCCTCGGCTACAACGGGTGCGATTACCGAGGGGGTGCTTAACTATGGTGATTGCTCCTCATGCCGGGGCAACAGTTTAGGGCTATTTAAGCCATTCTCCTCGCTGTTTTGCCACATGCTGCCAATTTAAATCCATGCCCTTTCCAATGATCCGTCTTTTTCTCCTTCTTCTTCCTTAAACCTGTTGGCTCCTCGGTGACCAGGTCGCAATTACGGCTACATCATCTGCTACCGCAAGGCTCACCTTCTATTTCAATTGAAACAGATAGCTTCTGAGGGTTCATCGCCACCTCCACTGACAGTGGAGTGGGAGAAGTCAGTAATGTCGAGAGGCAAGCTGCGCAAGATGCAGAAGGCTATTCTTCTGCTAGAGCGGGCAATGTCGGGGTGGCGTGCGGTGAAGGATAAGGAATTCCCGTCGTCGGACACCCATGAGGTCATCCTCTTCAAGTCCTTTCCCAAGCGCGAGCTTGGCTTGCCAGCGCATCCCAACTCCATTCTTCATATCACCGTCTTTGTGCATCTATGCGAGGTGTACCTAGGAGTGGATCCACATTGGAACCTCTTCTGGTACTATTTCATCCTTCGTCAGACGCTGGGGCCCAAGGCGATCGGTGGTGTCTCACTCTAGTTCAACACTGGCAAGTCAGGGGAGACTAACTGAAGATGCCGATCACCACCTCAAACAAGGGGTGGAGGATGGAGTGGTTTTATGGCACGAACCACCCACTAGCCATCTAGGCCGAGATCAGCCAGAAGTCAAAGCCCTCGACCAGTTGGAGCCACTAGGCCTCCTTGTCCAAGGAGGACCAGGTTTGAGAACTGGTCAAGCTGGTGAAGGGTTTCCAAGAAGATGGGCTGACTAGGACTGGGGTTGCTGCCTGCTTTCTGCTGTGGCGGGTGTTCCCGCTGTAGTTTCGAGTGACGCCAGCCTTTGATTTGTTTAGGCCATTTGACCCAAATGCCCCGTTGGCTGAATGGATGCCCCGAGTGGAGATAGCAAAGCTCCTCAATACCCTCTTCATGAACCCTCATCCACCGGTGAGTTTAGTCCTTCGGTTATTGCAATTTCTTATTCTTTAATTTGTTTGTAGTTTGTACTGATGCCTGACCACCCACACGGTGTGAATTGCCCTAGCCATAGGGTCATGCAGCATACATCTCGCAAGCTCTGCTCCCCAAGCACCCTAGGGGCATCGACCCGCTCCGCCGCTTGCTGTCCCGTGGTGGCTCCGGGTCACCTCTTCCACTTCCAAAGCGAAAGGGGAAGGAGTTAGGTAGGGCGAGCAAATGCTTGAAGCCCACCGAGGTTGAGTCTAGAGCTCCTGGTGTGGTTGTGGTTGTTGCAGATCCTGTCCCTTTACCCACATGATGAGGCGGAGTCCAAATGATGAATTTTGATGGAGATGCCTGACTGCAGGTGTACGGCTAAAGAGCCTACCCTCTCCCGGATCTTGTTGTATGCACGACAGCCTTCTAGCGCCCAACTCGAAGGGGGATGTAGTCGGACTGGTCAGTGAGGTCGGTGGAGATGCACGACTGTAGGTGTATGGCTAAAGAGCCTACCCTCTCTTAGGTCCGGTTGCATGCACGACAGCCATCTAGCACCCAACTCAAAGGGGGATGTAGTCAGCATAGGTCGGTGAGGTCAACGAAGATGCATGACTGCGGGTGTATGGCTAAAGCGCCTACTCTCTCCCAGATTCAGTTTCATGCATGGCTACCATCTGGCGCCCAACTCGGAGGGGGATGTAGTTGTCATGGGTCGGTGAAAAAATGCTCGATTGCGGGTGTTCAGCTATGATGCTTACCCCTTCCAAGCCCACTTGCATGTTCGGGGGAGGAAGTAGTCGGTAGGGCCAGCGGAGATACATGACTATGGGTGTACAGCTATAAAGGTTTCCCCTTCCTGGCCCAGCTACATGTCTAGAGGAGGAAGTAGTTGCCCAGGAGCATCCCAAGGTCGATCAGTGCTGGAACTCATCTGCTTTAAAAACAATAGAGTTTCGATATAAAATGGTTAGGCATAAAATCGATGATGGTTTTGGTTCTAAATTTTTGTTTAGTCCTTTTTGTAGCCTACGCCAATCCTTGGGCCCCAGGTATAGCCGTGCAGTCTTAGGCGCAAGGAACAGATGTTGCTTACGCTCCAATCTAACATCAAGCGCCATGGGTTTTTGAGACCCTTGAGAACCTAGCAAAGTATAAGGCTGAGCCCTTGAGGGTGTTTAGCAAGTTTTTATCTTATCTAGGGTAGAAGGTACATAGCTAGATATGGGGAAAACTTGAGTTGGTCGGTGCTCAGTGCTCTCGACAAAATTTGGAGTGATGTCAAACCGTGGCCTCGAAGATGGTCTACCTTGATGTCGATCCCTACTGGTTCCACCGTCTTCATGATCCTGTGCCGCTACTCCTCCTGCGCTAGGGCATCCTCATTAGTCTTCTTGCACCATGTCCTGTTGTGGGTCCATCATTGTCAGGATCGCCTTGAGGCATCGTCTTGCCCTTCCTTTCCTGAGCGCTTGAATCGGTGGGTGGCTCCTTACAGGCCTCAGCCGCTCTTTCTGGAGTTCCTATGCCAGTGCCTCATCGATCTAGTGCATCGAGAGGAGCTGGACCCAGGGGCTGAGGTGCCATTAGCAACGGCCTTAGCGTGCCTCCAGGTGAGTTGTCTGGCGAGTTGTCCTTCAGCGTGATCAGGAAAATCCTCCTAAGAGGATTGTGAGATCATGTGTATGATCATTGATATATGATGAACGAATTGGTTTTGATTGGGTTGAATGGTCGGGTACTTTGGTTGACTTGTCAAGCACTCTTGTCGGGTACTCAGCGCTTAGCACTTGAGGAGGTCAGCCCTCGAGAAATTTCAGCACCCGAGAATTTCTGCCTCGGGATTTTGGATCACTAAGATTTTTGATGTCTGAGTCGGATCATATGCTTTAAATTGTTTATTCAATAAATTCATCATGTTTATGATTAATTAGATTGATTGAGTCAAGTTAGGAAGAACTTGTGCTCGGGAAAAGGGTTTCTTGGTTTGTTCATGTACAGGCATTGCTTGAGGGTGAGTTGTGGTTGATGACGGGATCAGAGCTAGGCTCGGGGAGGAGCTGAGGTTCAGAACAGTTAAGGATGTCATGCGGGATGCTCGGGCTAGAGGATACGGCACGTGAAGATGAGGTTTCTATATGTCGTACATGGGATGTGTGCGAATATGGAAAGAGAGGTTTTCATATGGCGTACGTCGGATATGTGCGAATATGGAAAGAGATGAAAATTTAGAAGGAGTTAGGATTTGAGGATTTGTAGGAGATATGGATTCCAAGTGGATTAGGATTCCAAAAGTTGTTAATTTCGTGGCTCATGGTGGTAGCCATGAGGGATTATAAATAGACTAGAGGGGCAAGCAAAAACTGGGCATCGAAGAAGAGAGAAAAATTAGGATTTAGCCTTTTGCTCTTCCATCTAGGGTTTTGTTCATGATTTGGTGAGGGGTGCTGCGGATTGCACCTTATAAACACTATTATGCAATAAAGATTCATCTTCAAGCATCAAGGAGTATGGTATCGTGTTCTTTCTTCTTAATGTTCATCGGTGTTGGTGAATCACCGAGCACTTCACCTAAGTGGGTAACTGAGGTGGTGATTAGATGTGTATAAGGGCAGCGCAGCGCCTTTGAACCCGATGTTCGACTCTAGAACACAAGAGCCAAGATTTATACTAGTTCGAGTCTCCTGAACGATAATAACCCTATGTCTTGTGCTTTGGTGTATATAATATGATGGTGGAGCTTATAATATGACGCAATTAAGCTATGAAGGCTTAAGGCGTCGAAAGCAAGATGAATAACTTATCCTTGGAGGTGTCTTGCCTCCTTTATATACTTAGGAGGTGAGCCCAACAACCTAGGACTCTATCTCGAGTCGATCTAATATTGCCTACCGAACTTAGGTGCTAAATCCCTAATTAGAAGTGATGAGGACATCACCGCTAAAGATACATCCACACTTGATTACCAAGGACCGATGACTCGTGCTTGAGTTCGTCAACTTAATTGTCAGGTGAATTCGTTCCTCGTTACTCAAGCGAGTTCTCCTATGAATGTAATACTACTAAGTTCCGGTTATGATTGTATTTTACATAGGAACATGGGAGAAGACCATCGGCCATCGGACACCACTCGGACCACCAATCTCTATCGGCCGACTACCGACCACACCATCGGCCATCGGACACTACTCGGACCACCTATCTCTATCGGCCGACTACCGACCACCATCGGCTCAGCCGACCACCGATCCCTATCGGCCGATCACCGACTACGACGCCACCGATTGGAAATCCCAGAGTTCAGTCGGGAGCCAGATTCCAGACTGAGTTGAGTCAGAGTCATATTAGGTCATTCAAGTCAGTCGTAGGGTTAGGGTTTATTTTTGAGTCCTACTAGGTTATGGCCC
>KE373136.1:106636-128657 GCA_000418225.1 Zizania latifolia | reverse complement strand
CAGCAGCAGTGCCCTGCAACAGCTACGCTTCTCCGAACGTTTCTTCGTCAAGCCGAAAGTATAAATCCTCACGCATTACTTGTCTTATGAAATGTTTTTAGATTGTTGCACTGCACATGAGGTGTTTGATTAAATGCTTCTGAAGATTATTCGCTGCACGTTACAGATTAAATATTCTCTTGTAAGTTAAATCTTCAGATTGTTCTGTGGACATTTTGTTATGTGTTCTTGTGAATGATAAATATTTGTTCACCTGCATGAGAATGTTGAGGATGCACTAGTTGTGATTTGAGTACTTGTTTACTGTTGAGAGTTAGACTATTGTATATTGTCTTTATCGCCTAAGCTTTTGTCTATCTTGTTGATGCGCATTGATAAAGTATTTGAATTGATTTTCTGTCGGGATATTTGTGAAATTGCATTGTGGAGGTTGTGTTTAGACTTGTCTTGTGTGACTATTATTGCACAGTCTTGTGCTTAATCTCATTGAGTCACTTGCAAGTCGGACACTTGAGTTTGAGGAAATTTTCAGAAGTTTGATTTTTTATTTGCGCCCATTCACCCCCCTCTGGTCGCTAGTTTCGGTCCTACAGCTGTGTTGATTGCAAAAATGAGAAAAAATTCATAAACGTTGAGCAAATCCATGCACACTTGATTCTTAGAGGTTTTAAAACAGGATATACCCACTGGACAGAACACGGTGAACTTGACGATAGTGTGCATGAAGAGCAGACAATAGTCAAAGAAAACACATGTAGCAACACTACAGTTGACCATGACAGAGATGATACATTATTGGATGCCAATGATGAAGACATCAATCAAATGTTACGTGATAGCAAGGGGGACTTTACTAGTGACAGACAAAATGAAAAATTTCAGCGTATGGTAACTAACTCAAAAACACCAATATACCTAAACTGTAAAGATGAACACAATAAGTTGAATGTAGTGCTAACACTGATGCAAATGAAGGCTAGTAATGGTTGGTCCGATAAGGGTTTCAACAAATTATTGGTATTTTTGAAAGATTTACATCCAATGAAAAATATTCTGCCTGAAAGTACTTACTATGCCAAACAGGTTGTCTGTCCAGTAGGGCTTGAGGTAGAGAATATCCATGCAAGTGTAAACAACTACATGTTGTTTCATAATGAGGACACAGACCTAGATACGTGTTGTGTTTGCAATGCACCACGGTACAAGCGGAGCACTGATAGTGGCGAGAGCGAAGACACAAAGATGCCGAGAGACAAAAGAAGAAAATATCGGTTAAGGTGGTTTGGTATTTTCCAATAATCCTCCGTTTGAAATGGATGTTCGCTAACAAAGCGAACAGTATGCTACTGCGATGGCACACTGAGAAGCGAGAGAAAGATGGAATGCTTAGACATCCTGCTGATGGCATACAGCGGAGAAGGTTCGACAAAATACAAATAGTTTAGAAAAGAAGTGAGAAATATAAGATTTGGGTCGAGTACGGATGGAATGAATCCTTTTGGCAACACAAGAAGTACTCATAGCACTTAGTCGATGACTCTCTGTATCTACAACCTTCTGCCCTGGATGTGCATGAAGCAAAAATTCCTTCTCATGCCTTTGTTGATTAGTGGGCCAAATCAGCAAGGTAACGATATTAATGTATATCTCAAACCCCTGCTAGAAGATTTACTTGTAGTATGGAAAGATGGCGTGTGGGTTTGGGATGAATACAAAAGAGAAACTTTCACCTTACGTGCAATGTTGTTTGTAACGATCTCTGATTGGCCTGCTCTTGGTAACCTATCAGGACAGACTATAAAAAGGTACAATGGTTGTATTCAGTGCTTGGAGGAAACTTGGGGGCGTTGGTTGTCCAACAGCAGAAAAATGATCTTCATAGGCCACCGTAGGTTCCTTCGTCTCAATCATCTATACCGTAAGAACAAGAGAGCTTTCGATGGAATGGTGGGGACACATCAAGCTCTGAAGACTCATACCAGAGAACAAGTATTTAGAATTGTGAAGGATCTTAACATGGTTCACGGTAAGGGCCCAGGCAGTACAAAATTACCCGCTGGACAAAACACTCCTATGTGGAAGAAGCAATCCATATTTTGGATGTTACCATTTTGGAAAGACCTTATGGTTCAACATGCAATAGATGTAATGCACATTTAGAAGAACATATTTGATAGCTTGATTGGTACCTTGCTAGACATGCCTGGTAAAATAAAAGATACACTGAACGCAAGGCTAGACCTTTAAAAAATGAACCTCCAAAAAGATCTGCATTATGTACAACTAGCCAGCAGAAAAAAGAAGCTGTCAATAGCTTGCTACACGATGAGTAGACAAGAGAAAGCTAGCCTATGTGGTTGCTTGCATAATGTTAAAGTTCCAACAGTTACTCATCAAATATTAGAAGCCTAGTGAACATGAAAGGCAAGAAGTTAGTTGGCATGAAATCTCATGACTGTCATGTGATGATGATGCAGATGCTTCTGGTTGCAGTTAGAGGCATTTTGCCTAATAAGGTTCGAGACCCAACCATAAAGTTGTGTTTGTTTTTCAACGCAATATCACAGAAGATTGTGGATCCAAACAAATTGTCAAAGCTATAGAACAACGTTATCCATACTATATGTCAGTTTGAGACTATTTTCTCTCCATCATTTTTGATATAATGGTCCATCTGGTTGTTCACATTATTGATGAGATAAAGTTCCTTGGCTCTTTGTTTCTGCATCAGATGTATCCTTTTGAAAGATTCATGGGGTTCTAAACAAATATGTTCATAACTGAGGCTGTTCGGAAGGTTGCATTGCCCAAGGATGGAGTACAAAGGAGGTCATTGAGTTCTATATTGACTACATGAAGCTGAACCTGATTGGTCTGCCTATATCTCGCTGGGAGGGGAGGTTAACGGGGAAAGGGACAATAGGACATGCATGTATTCACATCAGAGATAGTGTTGCATTCACCTAAGCACATTTTGCTATTCTACAATAATCAGTTGTAGTTGGACCTTATGTCAATAGGCATGTGAATGTTATAACCACCGCAAATCCAAAAGAGTCACAAGATTGGGTCGCAAGAGAGCACAAAAATACATTCGGTATCTGGTTACATAAACACGTGATGTTTCAGCATACTGACAATGCAATGTTACAACTACTAGGTCATGGCCCATCAAGTACCATTCACACATTCTAAGCATATGAGATTAATGGTTATACATTTTATACAAGAGCACAAGACAACAAGAGCACTAACCAAAACAGCGGTGTTCGTATCGATGCATCAATGAGATATGGGAGCTTGAATATGGTGAGTTGAAGGTTCCTCTATTCCGATGCCAATGGGTATGACTGCCTAGAGGCATGAAGGTTGACAAGTATGGTATGACTATTGTTGACCTCAGGCTCACCAAATATACGGAACAACTATTTGTACTTGCTAAGGATGTTGCTCAAGTATTCTATGTGAAGGACCTAGACCCAACAAACAAGGAGAAGCATCATGTGGTTCTTCAAGGAAAGAGAAAGATTGTTGGAGTCGAGGGTGTTGACGATGAAAAAGTGTATGACATATTTGATGACTGTCAGGGATGTGACCCCTAGGAGCCTCACAGTTGGACTTATCAGACTGGACCAAGGGAGGGAAGGCCAAGACCAGCATTGACTGTCCGGTATGGCCCATAAATAGAGGTTTCATTCTGATAAGGAAATTTGAGTCCTTATCAGGTAGTTAAGCTCCAGATTTGTTATCTAGAGGTTTATTTATACCGGAATCCTTGTAATTAGGGATTTAGTACCCAAGTTTGATAGGGAATCCAAGTCCTACTCGGGATAGAGTCTAGGGATTGTTAGGCTTACCTCCTGAGTATATAAAGGAGGCGAGACCTCCAAAGACAACTCATCATTAAGATTTAGCATACTTTTCTTGCTTTCGACGCCCCAAGCCTTGATAGCTTGATGGCGTCGTATTGTAAGATCCTCCATCATAGTATAGACCAAAATACTAGACGTAGGGCTATTATCCTCTGAGAGGCCTAAACCAGTATAAACCTTGGCTCTTGTATTCTAGACTCGACCATCGGGTTCAAAGGCGTTGCGCTTCCCTTACACACATGTAATCACCATCTCGGGTACCCCCTTGGGTGGACTGATCGGTGATTCACCGATAGTTGGTTCGCTAGGTAGGGGATCGCGTCGCTTTCACTAGGATCCGATGGCACTTCTCTCAGATTTCCTCGTCCATGTCGGCTCCATCTTCGTATTCGGGAGTCTGACGTTCATCGGATAATCAGAGGGATGGCTCATCTTGTCAAATCCCTCGACGAGGCGAATGGACAGACGGATGGATCGACTTTGAGATCTGGCTGGCCCCAAACACTACATTATTTTCTCCGGCAAAAAAGGGCAGATGGTTCTGTGCTAGTGGATGGAGACCGGGCGACTCGATAGGTTCGAGGGTAATTGGTGGCTCCCAGCCAACATTGTTATGATGGACGAGGGGGCACTATCCACCACCACCAGCGACAGACGGTGTCTCGCGAAAGCCAATCGAGTTGAACAAAACAATGAGATCCGCCAAAACCTCAAAGATGAATTCACCCTGGAGTTCAACGGAGAGAAGGTCTTCAAAACCTCAGCTGCCAACCTGGTGGTCATCTTGAGGGCTCTCAGTTCTCTTCCTGAGACCCTAGAGCTACGATGAGCCAAAGCGCTTGCTCAGGTGATAGCAACTCAGATCAACACCCTAGCTCCGGCTCCAGCTCAACCATCGACTCCTCCCCCAGAAGACAAGGAGGACGATGATCAGGACTAATACCAACCATTGCGCAGCCAAAACCCACCTGTCGATAGCCCGCATGGCGACCACCTACAACCACCGACCACGGGAAAGCGAAATAGGCTATGTTTCGAGATCCACCGGCAAACTAACAATCAAGGCGACGTTGAGAACAGCAGCGGCAGTACTGGCAGCAATGCCTAGCATGATGATTTGGCTGAAGGTCGCAACCCCCGCAATCGTAGATGAAGCAGAAGCCGAGATGATCATGGTGGTTTCCCTACATACACCTGGCGCTTGAGGCAAGTCAGGTGGCCAAGGTACTTCCGTCCTATGGGAATTGAACCATATGATGGTAAAACAGATCCCTCACAGTGGTTACGACTCTACTACATTACCATTTGGGCAGCAGTAGGGGATGAGGGGGTTATGGCAAACTATCTTCCAATCATGCTCTCCTCGTCTGCCAATAATTGGCTCTCAAGCCTACTCAGGAACTCTATTGATTCCTGGGCTCAACTCTGCTCAGCCTTCATCGAGAACTATCAGGGAACATGGTAGAAGCCTGGGACCCGATACGACCTCTAACGATTGCGACAAAAGAAGGACGAGACGCTCTGCAGTTTTATCCAAAGGTTCTTGGAAAAAAGAACTACGAAAGTAGATATCGACGAGTGAGACATCATCAACTGCTTCATCGATGCCCTACACCACTCTTCCGAGTTGCACGGGGCCCTCGTAAGGAAGAAGCCAAAGACCATAGCCTAGATGATCTCTATTACAGAAAGTTACGCCGACTGTGAAGATGCTTGAAGAGAAAAGATGGAGCGGTCACGCCTCAAGAGTCGATCTTGTCAGAACAAAGACGACCGACCTCTGTCCTCCTGATGAGAAGATGACCCACCGAGATCCTCTCCAGGCAAACAAGAGCGAAAGAGGAAAACGGAGAGAACTGTGGCAGCTGCCTATAGTTCATGATGCCAGGAGGATGAAGCCATATTGGAAGAACTCGACAAACTATGCCCGTTTCATCCAAAGGGCAAGCACACCATGCGCAATTGTTATTCTTTCCAGGACATAGTCGTCAAAGAATCGCGCAATAATCCCCACCATAGCAAAAGACGTCGGGACGATGATGACACCTCAAAGAAGGATAGTTGGCCTCGAGATGACTACGACTTCCAAGAGCCTCATAAGACTGTGAACATTATCTTCGGAGGTCCCACATCAGCTGAAACCAAACGGCAACAGAAGATTCTAGATCGACGCATCAATGCCATAGGATTCGAGGAAATACAGCAGCTACGGTGGTCGGAAGTCCTGATCACCTTCTCAAGGGATGACCAATGGACAAATGTCCCGAAAACCAAGCGTTGCCGCTAGTGGTTGATCTAGTGATACTCAAAGTACGCATGAGGCGTGTACTGATCGACAGAGGGTGTGGGCTGAACATCCTCTTCCACCAGTCCCTCACCGATCTCAGCATCTCGGTCGATAGCCTTCAAAAAGAAGTAACTTCCCATTCTACGGTATCATACCAGACAGAGCTCGGTACTGCTCGGCTCCATAACTCTATCGGTTACATTTGGTTCTCGAGACAACTATCGGACCAAGCATATCACCTTCTGGGTCACAGAATATGATATTCCATTCTACGCCGTCCTAGGAAGGCCATCCATAGCCAACTTCATGACCATCGGGCACTACCCATACTTAGTGCTCAAGACGCCGGGTCCCGGTGGAGTTATCACTGTTCGGGGAAACATCGGCACCTCCCACACATGTGAGATGGATAGGCTCGCCCTAGCAGAGGCTATCAACCTATTGGCTCAGATGGAGGAAACCCTCAGGAAAGTCTGTGCGCATCCTCCGAGGCCAAGAAAATCCCAATCAAGGCACCAACCAATTTGGGGATCTCCTCCACATCCTCGAACACCAAGGAGATTGCCCTCTCTGATGCGGATCCGACAAAGACTGCAACTATTGGGGCAGGGCTCGACCCCAAATAAAAAATCATGCTCGTCAACCTCCTACACTCCAACATAGACACCTTTGCATGGAAGCCCTTCGATATGCTTGGGGTTGCTCGGGAGCAGATCGAGCATGAACTCTATGTATATCCGACTGCTAAGCTGATAAAGCAGAAGCTGCGGAGGTTCACCCAAGATAGGAAAGAGGCGATCAAAGTAGAAATCACCCACCTCCTAGCAGTGGGATTCATCCACGAAGACTACCATCCTGAATGGCTCGCTAGTCTAGTGTTGGTAAGAAAGAAGCCAGGACAACGGTGGATGTGCATCGACTATACCGACCTAAACAAACACTGCCAAAAAGATCCCTTTGGGCTACCTCCGATAGACCAAGTAGTCGACTCGACGACAGGATGCTCCCTCCTATGCTTCCTCGATTGTTTCTCTGGCTACCACCAGATCAACCTTAAAGAAGAAGACAAGGAGAAAACATCCTTGATCACACCTTTTGGAGCATACTGCTACAAAACCATGCCCTTTGGCCTCAAGAACACAGGGGTGACTTATCAGCGAGCCATCCAGCAATGCCTTTTGGAGCAGATAGGCCGTAACGTCAAGGCATACGTCGATGATGTGGTCATAAAGTTTAGAGAAGGAGACAACCTCATCAGCGACATCGCCGAGACATTCGCTAACCTGTGAAAATTTCGTTGGAAGCTTAACTCTGAGAAGTGCGTCTTTGGGGTACCATCCAGACAACTACTCGGGTACATCATTAGCAATCGGGGCATCGAGGCTAACCCCGATAAGATAACAGCGATAATGAAGATGGACAAATCCAACAACGCCAAAAAAGTCTAGAAGCTCACCGGTTGCATGACGGCCCTTGGGAGGTTTGTCTCCCATCTAGGGGAAAGAGGAGCTCCCTTGTTCAAGTTATTAAAGAAAGAGGACAATTTCTAATGGACAATCGAGGCTGACGAGGCGTTTACCGCGTTGAAGAAATTCTTGACCACGCCGCCGATCCTCACGACTCCAAATCCAGAAGAGGTCCTCCTCCTCTACATCGCCGCTATGACCAATGTCGTTAACACGGCCATAGTAGTCGAGCGACCCAAAGGACACATCTTCCTAGTCCAAAGGCCAGTATATTTCATATCAGAAGTTATCGGCCTATCAAAAGCAAGGTATCCTCAAGTACAAAAACTCCTTTACACCGTCCTGCTCACCGCTCGCAAGTTGAAACATTATTTCCAAGCCCATAAGATCGTGGTCGTGATAGAATACCCACTAGGCGACATACTCCAAATCGAGATGCAATAGGACGAATCGTCAAATGAGCCATTGAGATGGGAGAATACATGATGGAGTTCCGCTTCCATACCGCTATAAAGTCTTAAGCCCTAGCCAACTTCATCACCGAGTGGACTGAAATACAGATACCCCCAAGCTAAGAAGAAAAATAATATAGGACAATGTACTTCAATGACTCCCTCAGCATAGACGGTGCCGGTGCAGGAATCCTTCTTATTTCCCCAAAAGGGGAAGAGCTACGCTACGTGCTACAGCTACTGTTTAAAGCCTCAAACAACACGACGGAATACGAAGCCCAGCTACATGGCATCTAGATATCTGTATCCTTCAGGGTAAAGTAGCTTGTGGTCTATGGAGACTCCAAGCTAGCTATTTGCTAGGTCAACAAAGACTGGTGTTGTACCAGTGACAAGATGGTTGCCAACTGCATTGAGGTATGGAAGCTCAAAGATAAGTTCCTAGGCCTAAAATTCCATCGCATCCCCTGTGACGATAATTCGGCAGTAGACACCCTCGTCTGACTCAGTTCCTCTCGGGCGATGGTCCCCAATGGCATATTCATCCAAGAGCTCGTCAAACCATCAATCAAGGATGATGCAAACCAAAGTGCTAACTCATCAGCAATCATCGCCATGCTCGATGACGCTAATGACTAGTGGCAGCCCTTCGTCGACCACGTCCTGAAAGGTACAGTTCCAAAAGACAAGACCCTAGCCAAATGGCTAACAAGACGAAGCAAGCAGTATGTGGTCATCGAGGATAAACTATACAAGCGTGTGGCTTCAACAAGGGTACTTCAAAAGTGCATCTCGATGACCAAAGGCTTCCAAATCCTTAATGAAGTTCACGCAGGGGCATGCAGCAATCATGCTGGGGCAAGGACCTTGGTTGGAAATGCCTTCCGATTAGGCTTCTATTGGCCGACAACCAATAGCGATGCCAAAAAATTGGTCAAAAAGTGCACAGGCTGCCAATTTTTTGCCAAACAAAGTCACCTCCCGGCTCAAGCCCTTCAAACAATTCTGCCAACTTGGCCCTTCGCTTGCTGGGGGCTTGACATGGTAGGACCTTTTCAAAAGGCCCAATAGGGGATCGATCGGCTCCTGGTAGCTATCGACAAATTTACCATGTAAATAGAAGTCATGCCCCTGAAGAACTGCACGGCCAAGAAGGCAACACAATTCATCGAAGGAATCACTTACCGATTTGGCATTCCAAACCAAATAATAACTGACATTGGGACTCAGTTCACAGCAAATGATTTCTAGGACTTTTGCGAGGAACGACTGATCGAGGTCAAGTATGCGTCGGTTGCCCATCCTCGAGCCAATGGACAGTGCAAGCGCGCTAACGGGATGATCCAATAAGGTTTAAAGGCCCAAATCTTCGACCCTTTACAAAAATACGCCGGCAAGTGGCTCCAAGAATTACCAGCAGTACTCTAGGGGCTCCACACGTAGCCGAACCAAGGCATAGGGCAAACACCCTTCTTCCTAGTCTACAGCTCTGTAGCAATCCTACCAAGTGATATGCTACACAACTCCCCCTGAGTTCAATATTATGACAGGGGAACCACGGAATAGACAAGGACTGAAGACATCGACTCCATCGAAGAGACCCGAATAGCGGCCACAATCCAGTCAGATCGATACCAACAAACCCTTTGGTGATACCACGACCGCAACGTGCAAAACAAAAGAGTACAATCAACCGTCGGGATGCACAAGCTCTCTGCTCCCTAGGAAAGGCCCTTTATTATCTCCAAAGTAACAAGACCAGGGGCATACAGACTAACGCGAGAAGATGGGCAAGCAGTACCGAACTACTAGAACAACGAGCCCCTTCATTTGTTTTATGCTTAACAATATTTTGTTAATAATCTTCTTTGATGATGTATGTCCAGGCACTCGTCGAACCTAGGACGCCGCTTTCTTAATTGACACTGCCGACTACTTCCCCTCGGACGTGCATTCGGGTCAGAAAGGGGAAAGCCCTTAGGCTAGACACCCACAGTCGAGCATCACTTTTGTCGACCTCGCCGACTACTTCCCCCCAGGCATGCAACTGGGTCAGGAAGGGGTCAGCCTTCAAGCTGTACACCCACAGTCGAGCATTACTCTCGCCAACCTGTGCCGATTACATCCCCCTCCACGTTGGCCGCCAGATGGCCGCTGTGCATGAAACCAATTCGGGGAGATGGTCGACTCCTTAGTCGTACACCCGCAATCATGCACCTTGAAGAACTCACCGACCCATACCGATTACTGTAGGGGAATGGGGAGGTTACGCTAGTAGTAAATTCAAAATTTTCTACATAATTCACCAAAGAACCATGCGTGTAATGGGATCATGGATCATTACCTCTAACGTGAGACGCGCTAGTGGCAAAGTCGATGTATCCTTGTGATCTTCATGAGAAGATCAGCACCGCAGTAGTAGCGGTGCTTCCACGGTATCCACACATACAGGGATAGGATCACCTCACGCCGGTATGCTAGTACCACGCGGGAGATTAAGGGAGAAACGGCCACAACCGGTGTAGCTAGGAGAGGTGGCGGCTAGGGTTAGGATAGTGGCAATAGCAACCTTTTCGTCCTGGCCCGTACTCTCTTTAGTGCTCTCTCATGGGCCTTTAATCAGTATTAAAGCCCAACAGATCTAATCTATTTCATCTGCCCCAGAAGTTCTGGTATAGGCCCAGAACTTCTGAAATTAACATTCTGATCGAATTTATTTTGACCTGGAAGTTTTGGTGCAACTGGAAGTTCTGGACCAGCCCCAGAAACCAACACTGGGGCTGGTCCAGAACTTCCAGTCGCACCAAAACTTCTAGTTGCTCCAGAACCCAGAACTTCCAGCCTCAAGCTAGAACTTCTAGTTCTCCCAAAATTCTCTTGGGCATATTTCCATCAATCTCCCACTTGCACAAGAGTCAATTCTTGTAAGCTTTAAATTCCATCCCCTTAAGCGTGTGACCCGATAGGTTCATATGCAAATGGCCGCTACCCGAAAACCCTTTCTGGATCGCAAATCAATAGCGGTACCTAGCAGCACATATTGACCCCCGAAAACATACAAAATCAAAATCATATTTTCTGAACCTCGATATACTCACCAATCCCTTTATCACACGACATCAGTCAAGCTCAAGGCAAGATTCGTGCCACCCTTGTGATAGCTTAACACTTCACTCGATCAAGTAGTGGATTAATCATGATTAACTCTTTAATCATAGTGGCATGGCCATGCGCTTTCCCAATCTAGCTATCTCGAGGGGCCCAGAGACGTCTCTCCCGTTATTTAGGAGGGGTAAATTCCATCTTGATCGCTCACATTCCATGACATGTTTCATAACATACCCGAAAATAACCTTTATAACTACCTAGTTAGAGAATAGCATTTGGAAGCCCCTAAGTGTGTTACTACACATTCTAGAATCAATGACGATCTTAGTTCAAAGAATTCTGCAGGTACACCATTTGATAAGACAACTGATGGCACATCATGAATAACAATCCCAGCAGTATCTCAAGGTGGCTCTATCCAACACCATGTTCTCTAACATGTGTCCACATTACTGATTTGATATCTCCATATCTATGATCCGTGAAACAAGATCATCGATCAGTCAAATGTGCTAATCTATAAATTATCACTGTCCCACATGATGATATGAGATAAGGGATCATTTAGAATAACATCATGATAATACAAAGAGTTTCACAAATAAGTCACATACTTGCTGATCAATGTAAAAGATAATTATTCAAGGAACAAGATAACCAATTACCCAAAATACATCAGCATAGACAAGACTCCTTCTCTCACATACACTAGTCTCTATCACACAAGTATCTATACCCATAGAGCTCAATTGCACCTCATGCTTAGGCCGCGAGAGAGGTTTCGTCAATGGATCGGCAATGTTCGAATCCGTGTGCACTTTGCACATCTTTACATCACCTCTATCTATGATCTCACTGATAAGGTGATAGCGTCATAGTATGTGCTTAGACTTCTGGTGTGACCTAGGCTCCTTGCCTTGCGCAATGGCACCACTATTATCACAATAGAGGTCCACTGGACTGGACGCACTAGGGACAACACCCAGCTTAGAAATAAATTTTCTGATCCAAACATCCTCTTTTGCAGCTTTAGAAGCTGCTATGTACTCAGCCTCCATTGTTGAATCTATAACCGTTTCTTGCTTGGAACTTTTCCAACTCACTACGCCTCCATTGAGACAAAACACAAATCCAGATTGAGATCTCGAATCGTCCTTGTCGGTTTGGAAGTTAGCGTCGGTGCAACCATTTACAATGAGATCCTCCGTACCTCCGTAGACTAGGAATATATCCTTAGTTCTTCTCAAGTACTTGAGTATACTCTTTACTATCGCCCAATGACATTCACCCGGGTTTGCTCGGTATATGCTCGTAACAGCATAGAAAACATCTGGGCGTGTACAAAGTATGACATACATGATGGACTTGATTGCGGAAGCATACGGGATCACACTCATCTTCTCTAGCTTATCAGGTGTCGAAGGACACTGATTCTTGCTGAGAGTAATATCATGTGACATTGGCAAGAAACCTTTCTTGGAATCCTGCATATTGAACCGTTTCAATACATTGTCAATGTACATGCTTTGGCTTAATCCAATTAGCCTTCTTGATCTATCTCTATAGATCTTTATGCCCAATATGTATGCTGCCTCTTTAAGATCTTTTATTGAGAAACTTTTCTACAACGAAGATTTAACAGCATCGAGCATTGGAATATTATTTCTGATCAACAATATGTCATCTACATATAAGACCAGAAATACAAGTGCGCTCCCACTAGCCTTTTTGTAAATACAAGACTCTTCTTCATTCTTAATGAAACCAAACCCTTTGATCACTTTATCAAAACAAAGATTCTAACTCCGAGAAGCTTGCTTCAGCCCATAAATGGACTTTTGAAGCTTGCAAATTTTCCTAGCATTTTTTGGATCGACAAAACCTTCAGGCTGTGTCATGTACACATCCTCGGTTAGGTTTCTATTACGAAAAGCCGTTTTGACATCCATTTGCCATATCTCATAGTCATAATATGCGGCGATTGCTAGGATGATCCGGATAGACTTTAATATTGCGACGGGCGAAAATATTTCATCATAATCAACACCTTGAATTTGCCTAAAACCTTTCAATCGTGCCTTATAGATGTGAACATTTTCATCAACGTCTATCTTTTTCTTAAAAATCCATTTGCACTCGATAGTTTTGACACCATCAGGTGGATCGACCAAGTTCGAAACTTGATTCTCTCGCATGGATTCTAACTCGGATCTTATGGCTCCAAGCCATTTCTCAGAGTCTGGTCCCATCACCGCTTCCAAGTAGGTCTTAGGTTCATCATTGTCCAACAATAATATGTCATGCTGCCCCGTGGTTAGAAACACAAACTGCTAGGGTGCATGGCTAACCTTTTTAGACCAACGTGGGGCTGGTGTCTCAATAATAGGTTCTATAACATCTTGTATATTGAGTTGTGGTTCAATAGGAGCTGAAACACTTTCCAGTGGTTCTCGAATCTCTTCGAGTCGCATCGTGCTCCCACTAACTCCTTTCGAGAGAAACTCTTTCTAAAGAAAGACACCATTCTGGGCGACAAACACTTTGCCTTCTTCCCGATTATAGAAGTAATATCCTTTGGTCTCCCTAGGATACCCCACAAAGAAGCATTTATTAGATTTGGGAGTGAGCTTATCAGACTTCAAACGTTTTACATAGGCCTCACAATCCCAAATCTTTTGAAAAGACAATCTGGGATGCTTCCCAGTCCATATCTCATATGGCGTCCTCTCTATAGATTTAGATGGAACCCAGTTTAAGGTCAAAGCAGCAGTTTCTAGAGCATATCCCCATAAGGACAATAGAAGATCAGATTGACTCATCATTGACTGGACCATGTCTAACAAAGTTCGGTTCCTCCACTCGGACACCCTATTCCATTGAGGCGTGCCTGATGGAGTCAGCTGTGGAACAATTCCACATTGCTTTAGATGATCAATAAACTCATGGCTCAAATATTTACCTCCACGATCCGATCGCAGAAATTTAATTGTCTTGTCTATATGATTTTGTACCTCATTCTAGAACTCCTTGAACTTTTCAAAGGATTCAGACTTATGCCTGATTAAGTAGATATAACCAAATCTACTAAAGTCATCGGTAAAAGTAATGAAGTACTGAAACCCACCTCTGACCGTATAACTCATTGGTCTACATACATCTATATGTACAAGGGCCAACAATTCATTTGCCCTCTCACTTTTACTAGTAAAAGGCACCTTAGTCATTTTACCAAGTAAACAAGACTCACATGTCTCAAATTATTCAATTCCAAAACTAAACCTGATGGTAGCGACAAAGAATAAATGCCGACGGCCAACACAGCAACTCTTGCACCATTGCCGACGTGCACATCCAATTCGTCTCTTGCACACTTCCTTGTCCTATTTAGTCCCTATAATGATTTGCAAGTATGAATCATTGATCCGGTATCAAATACCCATGAATCACTTGGACAAGTAGTAAGATTAATTTCAATAACATTTATACCTGAAGTGGAAGTCTCACTTCCCTTCTTCTTCGTGAGTTCTTCCAAGTACAACTTGCAGTTCCTCCAAAAATAACCTATCTTACGGCAGTGGTGGCAAGTGTCAGAAGTAGCAGGGCTAACCTTGGACTTTCCAACAGGTTTAGGCTTGGAGTTGAGATCTCATCTAAAGCTTGCGTTTTCTCTTCTTGCTATCCTTCTGAACCATCATCACATGACTAGAGCTTTTTTTAATGCTTTCCTCAGCAGTCTTTAGCATCATATGCAATTCAGTCATGCTTTTCACCATGCTATTCATATGAAAGTTTAAGATGAACGGCTCGAAGCTCGCAGGGAGCGACTGGAGAATCACATCCGTGGCCAACTCTTGGCCAAGGGGAAAACCAAATTTTTCTAGGCTCTCAATGTAACCAATCATCTTGATCACATGAGGACTGACAGGACTGTCTTCTGCTAACCTGCACGCAAACAAAGACTTTGAGGTGTTGTACCTGTCGGCCTGTGCTTGGTTCTCAAACATGCCTTTGAGTCCCACGATCATATCGTAGGCATCCCTATTCTCATATTACTCTTGAAGCTCAGAGGACATACAGGCAAGCATGGGACAACTAACATCAATTGAATCGTTGGCGTGCTTCTCATAAGCCCTCCGATTCGTGGTAGATGCATTATCAGCTGGTTCATCACGATGGGGTTCCTCTAGAACATATTCCTTTTTCTCTTGTTTGAGAAAAATTCTCAAGTTTCTATGCCTATCAATAAAGTTTGTTCCAGAAAGCTTTTCCTTTTCAAGAATTGATCGCAAATTAAAACTGGAAGTGTTACTAGCAGTAGGTGCCATGATCTAGAACAAAAATACAAGTTTTAGCACTATGCTCTGTGAATCTTCTATTAAATAAAAGATGCTCCACTACATGATATATAATCGTTTTCCCTCTTACGACATGTAGTGGAACAAGATCCATATTCAACTAACTTCTATTGAGCTTTGGCATCACTGCTAAAAGTGTAAGCAACCCTTTGCTAATCACATCCCTATGTGACTCTTGTTCGTTGGGGTGGCATCCAATGCCTCGACGCCCAACTCCATGCCCTAAAGCTCAAAACCGTTTTGATAGCTTTGTTAAGCAAACCAATACTATGTTGTGGATGTCTGACATCCACCCTAACTGGCTAAGATAAAAGATGGCACTCCGCTTTGGCAGAACTACCATACAATGATCAAAACCCTTATAGGTGCAGCTATTATAAAGGGCAACAATGACTCTTAATTTTGTAAGGGCAACTATTCTAACATGGTAACGATGCCTACCGCACAGAGAACATGAAAGAATAGTATGACAGGAACATAAGTAAACATCACAGGCAATCATATTAACTATGACATAGTATGGCCCTTCTCACATGGTGATCTCCATCTCCACGGTTCCTGTCCTTCGGGTCATCACGTTCATGCCTCTATGATCTTGTATCAGTCTATTACATCTAATAGTACTATACAGATTACATGAGGACAAGCATCACATGTCAATACACAGGTCGTACAACAATAGAATAGCCTTGGGCTGCAATTAATCATGACACACAGGCCATGAAAATTACATACATGCATCATATGCATCACAAGGCCATACCAGTCACATCATTCTCTGCAAAAACGAGTTAAGCGTAGAATCTATGCGTGACTAAAAAGTGGATCTGGAACTTCTGGCTCTAGGCCCGGAACATCCGTAATCAACCTTCTGTGTTGAATTTATTTTGGCCCGGAAAGCTCCTCCTAGCTTGTTTTGCCGAAGATTTCTTCAACCAAGCCGAGAAGAGCTCGGGGGCTGCTATCGGGGATATGACCCCCGGGTACCCCGCCGTTGGGCTTATCAGACCAAACTAAGAGTAGGCCAAGACTAGCATTGACCGTCCGGTATGGCCCATAAACAGGGGTTTGATTCTGTTAAGGAAAGTTGAGTCTTTATTGGGTAGTTAATCTCTGGATATGATATCTAGAGGTTTATTTGTACAAGAATCCTTATAATTAGGGATTTAGTACCCGAGTTTGATAGGTAATCCAAGTCCTACTCGGTATACAGTCCTAGGTTGTTAGGCTCACCTCCTGGGTATATAAAGGAGGTGAGACCCCTCCCTGAGGATAAACTTTTTAGCATATTTTTTTTGCTTTCGACACCCCAAGCTTTCATAGCTTGATCGCGTCATATTATAAGATCCACCATCATAGTACACTCTAAAACACTAGACGTAGGGCTATTATCATCTGGGAAGCCTAAACCAGTATAAACCTTGGCTCTTGTATTCTAGAGTCGACCATCAGGTTCGAAGGCGTTGCGCTTTCCTTACACACATCTAATCACCACCTTGTGTACATCCTTGGGTGGACTGATCAGTGATTCACCGACACAAATAACATAGAATTCATCACAGAATACATCATCACAAATTGTATTGCATAAACAAAGCGCACATCACAAATTGTATTGTAAACATCATAGAATTCACCAGATTTTATAAGTCAAATTACATCATAAGTTCACAACCAACAAACATTAACCCATTGTATTACAATGGAAATCGCCTCTCGGATTGATGACATGGTCCACTAGGAATGACGCTAACTGTGAATGGATGGCCTACAAGTAATTCTCGCCGTGATTACCTTCAGGTATGTTGAATTACTGTAAAATGAGTTTTTTTACACTAGTCGATGTTTACATAAGTGAAATGTAAATTCAACACAGCAATTAAGTACATGATAATATCTTACGTCGAGCAATTTAAGATCCGCTATCTTTAGAGCCAACATCATATGGTGTGTGACATAAAACCCGCATTAGTTTCTAGGAGGTTGAGTGTAGCACTGTTATAGAAATACACGATTAGTTTGAATGACACCACCAAAACTCTCTCTAGAACCGTATGGAACCACATGGTCTAGCTACGTGGGCCGCACATCTCCGGATTGTCCAAAGTGCATGGACAATTCGGGAGCGTCTTCCTATAAATATGACTAGTTGCTCGGTCATATTTATAATCCCACACTCCCGAATGGGAGACAACGTAATTGGTTGCGTGACTCTAACTCGTTTTTCAAAATTTGTTTAGCAGGAGGTAAGAAGCAAGGGACTCTTGAAAAACCAAAATGAAATAATATGAACGCTCTGAATATAATGAAATATGAATGTAACATAGTACATTAATTTAAAAAGTGAAATAAAAATAATGTAATAAGTACAATGTTATAACGGAGGTACATACAACATAAAATTTAATAACCATAGGAATGTAACATTGAGCATGAATTTCTAAACTAAAACTATTTCTTTGAGACAACATAGACATAACCTACATTACGTTGAATATGATTGCTCTCAGATGTCAGGCTGCCAACTTAAAGGCCTCCTCGCCACTAGGCTATAATTTAATTCACAGGTGTATGTGATAACTAATTCATTAAGTAATAATAGTAAGCAATAATAGTAAGCACGTAATAAAAATCAGATAATGAAAGAACATTGCAGCATGAACAAAATATAGGAACAATAATATTAGTACATAATGAGAGATTATTAAATGAACAAACTTGTCAAATCAAAAAACAAGCCTAATTGTCATACACATCATCATACTAATAGCCTTATCTTCACTGAGTAAATATTCACAAATTATCCACAAAGCAACATATTCATAAATTATGCACATATTCACAAACTCACAAAGTATAAAGTAACAAACCCTAGCCATGTCGGACGAGGAGGAGGACCTTTGGAGGAGGAGGAGTTGCAACCTGAGGCGGCAGCGAGTAGGGTCGGCCACTAGCGACGGAACGGAGGGCGGAATGGAGGCAACGCACAACAGAACGGACAGCAGAACGGAGGCCACGCGGGATGGAACAGACGGCTCGGATGGAACGCAGCATGGGACAGAACTGTGGGGCTGGTGGGGAGCATGATGAAGGCGACGGCGATGAGAGCTACAGTTAGGGTTGTGCGTGAAATGAAAGTGTGTGGTTCACTTCGGGGCCCACCTATTTATAAGCAGGAGTCATCATTGATGGGATATAGTTACTGCTCATCACTGATGTCTTTCCTCAATGATGGGCGGTAGTTACCACCTGTCACTGATGATCAGGAGCACTTAGCACAACACTTATGTGATCACCTATAAAAGTGACCACACAAGTGTTGTGCTGACTGTTCAATGACACCATGGATTAGCTTGTGTGGAATGAAGCTTGGTCCGACGCATCCACACGCCGATGGATGCGTCGAGCCAGGCAACATCCTCCACAAGCCTCCATGGCCAAGAAAGAAGAGAAGTAGGAGAAAAGATTTAGTGTCCTAAAGTCCAAATGTGCCTAGCCAGGGTATTTATAGTGTCTTCACTAATGGCAATTAATGGTGGTATCTACTTATCTCCACTAATTACCTGCAGTAACGAGATACAGTACTGAATTTTGCCAAATTATTAGTGACAGGTGACACGCAATGCCTGTCACTGTCGTTAAGTCGTTAGTGACGGGCAACGACTACCGCCCATCACAAATGACCATTAGTGATGGGTGGTAGTCGTTGCCCATCACTAATGACTTAGCAACAGCGACAGCCATTGCGTGCTGCCTGTCACTAATAATTTGGCAAAACACTTATCCAAATTTGAACTTATTGTCACAAATATGACTTGCCACAAAATTCCATTGCACATATATTACCCAAATCAGTATGACTTGCAGAAATCACCCACATCTCAGTATGTGAACTTCCATTCCACGTATATTACACAAATGAGTATAAGTACATCTTATACTTAAAAGACAAATGTTCATGAAATTACAATGAATAGTGATCATCACAACACAACAATTGTATATATACAATTTAACCTTTACACCTTCTGTTTTCTTACTTCCTTAACGTACAATCCTTCAGAATAGTCGGAGTGCAGGTACGGAGTCTTCTTATCTGGTTTAACCTATGGCATAATTGTGCTAGCGAAAGGAGGTATCTCATCAAACTGATTGTACTCGTCCTCATAAATAACATTTTCAACACCCACAATCCATCTTTTTCCAGCTAGGATAACATGAAGCTTCTTATTTGTCATATCAGGCGCATAAAATACTTGAGCAACTTGTTTAGCAAGCATGAAAGGTTTTTCTTTATAGCCGACCTGAGTTAAATTGACACTAGTGAATCCTTACTTGTTGAGCATAATGCATTTTGTTCCATTGACCCAGCGGCATCGAAACAGAGGTACCTTGAACCCTAGGTATTCAAGTTTCCAAATCTCCTCTATCTGACCGTAATAAGTGCTCTTTACATTATTGTTGTCGTAGGCATCTGTACGAACACCACTATTCTGGTTCGTGCTCTTGCTATCTTGATCAACTATGTAGAATGTATAACCATTTATATGGTAACCTTGATATGTTATAACTGTGTACATAGGGCCTGCTGTTAGCTGCCTGATCGATTCGCTCACTGGGGTGCTCAAGCATGCGATCCGATCTCGAAACCAACTATTTAACATTTTCATGAGTTGTTTTGCGATCCAAGCTTCGGTACGAGACGAGTTCTATGCAGAAAGCATATGATTGTACTCAACGATGTATGGTGACACTTCACTCGACTGTTGCAACACGAGGAAATAAGCTTAGTCTTATGTCTTTGGAGGAGGAGTGATTGTTTGATTGCCCAGGATTCCTTGACTTGCTAGTCTACCCTGATGGTGAGAGTGAGGCACACCAATTGGATTATTCGGGTCTGTGTACTCGACACACCACTCTACTACCTCCTCACTAAGTAACCCTGTGCGACACAACCCTCAGGTGAAGAACGGTTCCTAACAGACTTCTCTAGAACACCCATGTATCTCTCTAACGAGTACATCTGATGCAAGAAAAATGACCCAATAAAGAAAAATTCTTTGACAAGATGTGAGGTGAGATGTACTATAATATCAAAGAATGATGGAGAATAGTACTGTTGGGAAACACAGAGGCTACACTAGCTGAAAACAAATATTTTCCTACCATGCACACCTGGAAACCTTGCTAGAGAGGGACCATAGATCGTTACCTCGGGCACGCAGTGACGGAATTGTGCCCAAGAAAATTCTGGGGGAACTGGAAGTTCCGGCTGTGGCCGGAAGTTCCGGGTTCTGGAGCATCCGGAATATCTGATGGGATTGGAAGTTCTGGGCCAGCCCCAGGGTTCGGTTTTCTGGACGAACCGGAAGTTCTGGCTGTAGCCGGAAGTTTCGGGTTCTGGACAAACCAGAAGTTCCGGTTGGACCAAAAGTTCCGGGTCAGAATTAATTCGATACAGAAGGTCTGTTTCGGAAGTTCCGGGTCCCGAATTAATTCGATACCGAAGGTCTGTTTCGGAAGTTCCAGTTGTAACCGAAAGTTTCGGTCCTGAATTAATTCGATACAGAAGAGTAATTTCGGAAGTTCCGATTACCGGAAGTTCCGGCTATAGCCGGAAGTTCCGGGGTGCGCAGATTAGATCTGTTGGGCTTTTAATTTGGATTAAAAGGCCCATACTGGCACTATATAAAGGAGGAGAGGGTGGCACGCAAGGGGTTGCTGCTATTGCACTACCCTAGCCCTAGCCGCCACCTCTCCTCTCTCCCAAGCAATCACAAAGGTTGTGATCAAACCCTAGAAGCTTCACGAGTGGTGCTAGCACGCTGGCGTGGAGTGTTTCCGTCCCTGTACGTGTGGACTTCGTGGAGGTGCTGCTCGAACAGCAGTACTCGTCGTCTTCTTCGTGTGAAGATCGCTGGGCTTAATCGACTAAGTCGTCGGCTAGCGGGCGAGGCAAGGAGGGAATGAGCTAGGACGCGCTTCCTCAAATCTTCTTCCGCTGCACTAGCACGTCTTGCGTTAGAAGGTAACGATCCATGATCCCTCACGCGCATGGGTTCCTGGGCCAACGGGGTTAAAAATTTTAAAATTACCGGCTAGCGTAGCCTCCCCATGTCCCAACAGTGGTATCAGAGCCTACGTGCGTAGCGTTCGATCTGGATCGATCACGTATAGAGATACGTGGTGGAGATAGATTGGATCTATCATTCTTGTGTCTGGTTTACCGTAAGTTCCGGCTATAGCCGGAAGTTTTGGGTCAAAATAAATTCGACACAGAAGGTTGATTTCGGAAGTTTCGGTTGTGAACCGGAAGTTCTGGTCCCTTCAGCCGGAAGTTCTGGGTCCAGTTCAGTCACATAGATTCTTCGCCTAACTCATTTTTGCAGAAAATGTTGTGACTAGTATGGCCTTGCAAAGTATATGATACTCGCTTGTAATAACATGGCCTGCGTGTCATGGTGATTTACAGCCCAAGGCT
>KE373136.1:32693-55354 GCA_000418225.1 Zizania latifolia | reverse complement strand
ATCCGATGGCATCACCACATTAACTTTCCACTAGGTCTAGGACGACGCTTGTACTAAGCGATACAACGTACATCACTGACTCAACCGGGAGGCTGATTCATTTCGATTTGGCTCCAACTCCCGAGCGATCGCCACATCAGGCACTCGACCCCTTTCTTGCATGAAAGGTAGATCAAGTCACCGAATGTCTAGTTGACACTGTTCGAGAGTTGGCTCTCGATGAGCTACCTGAATAGGTGGCTGTCCGACTCATTTGGCATTTTTCAAGGAGCTTCGAGGATCTCCACCCCCGAGGCTCTCATCATCAAGAGGATTTCCCTAAGCATGCTGGAGGGTGTCTCGCTGGGCGGCTCGCTCGGGCGCACTCCGAGTCCACCGATGGTCGTGTCACGACCCCCGAGTCAAGTTCCTCATGTCACACTGAGTCGACAAGGCGCTGACGCAGGCATCCCAAGAAGAGCAACTGGGGACCTCAGAAGAACGACCGGCGATTCAAGCGCTCAAAGAAGGACTAGCGTGATGACGTTGTGGATCGACAGGACAACACCGAGGATTGACCACACCGACGACAGACTCGTAGGAGGGTGTGGCACAAGAAGACTAGTAAAGATGTCATGATGCATGAAGAGTAGCGGAACGAGATCGAGATGATGGCGGACCAGCGAGGATCATCATCGAGACGAACCACCTTCGAGAGAAGAACTTCAGCCCTACGTCATTCTGAATTTTTTCGAGAACACTGAACATCATCATGATCAGGCTCCTCCCTTTGTCCAGCTATGTACCCTTCGCCTTATATGAAATAAAGTTTAAAGTTTCTTCCTAAGTGAAGCTGTGTTATTCATCTTTATCGACAAATCGCTAGGCTCGGACCCACTTAGGTCAATATGAAACATCACATGTCTAGTTCAAATGATTGTGCCCCTATGAACTAGCTCTAGGTTTGGCGACAGTGACCGCGCGAGTGAAAAAGAGTTGGCGTTAGCGCCCTCTCGGCGCCCGATCGCTTGTTCAGATCCTCAGGAGCTCGAGTCCTAAGCCTCAACTTCAAAAAAGTCTCAACAGCCTCAAGAACTCGTGATGCCTGATGTCAGGTTGGTGCATAAGCGGCATTAGTTTTCTGTGCCTAAGACTATATGGGTATACCGAGGCTCGAGGTTTTGTCCCAGGCGCACGAAGGACTTGATAAAATCCGAAGGCCATGAGAGCCTCGAGGACTTGTTCAGCCTGATGTTGGTAAGCACATGTGTAGCCTAAGAGCCCCACGCTGAGCACTATACGGCCTAGGTTCCTCAAGATAAAAGCGGCACCGGGACTTAAAATTTGCAAGTCACAAAAGATTTCCTTCACTTTGCAAAAAGAAATCAAGTTCTTAAAACAAGTTTCATACTAACTATTCCTAAACTAATGTAAATTATAATACAAGTACTACTCGGGGGGCACTGCTGCTGGTTCCTGGGCCTCAGGGGGCGCCGCCATGGCTACTGGGTCCTCGGGAGAAGGCAAGAACTAGAGATCTCTAGCAATCATGGCGGCGATACCTTCCACCTCTTGTCGGAACACCGCCGCCTAGTCGTCGGTCGTCCCGGTGGGCATCCTGCTCTCCAGCTGCCAAAGGTCCACCAATGGGAAGTGGGACCAGACATAAACCAAGACCTGCTCAGCCCCAGTTCTCATCGTCTTATCGACGAGGAGGCAGAGTTGGGCCTCAAGTCCCTCAACTTTGTCCCAGAACTCCACATCAGCATCATCGACGAGGAGCGAGTACGCGCGCTCGACCACTGCATGGACCTCGACTGCCTCCCCCTCGAGTTCCCCGATACGGACACAGTCTCTATCACGCCTCCCTATAAACAGAACATTGACAAGGGTCAAGATCAAGACACAAAGCACAAGATCGGGAAGACGGCTACTGGCGGATACTTACTCTGATATTCGGCTAACACCGAATCCACCGCTGCCTTCACTATATTGAGGCTACCCCGGAGGATCCTCTCAGCCTCCTTCACCACCTTAGCGACAAAGGAGGCCACCTCGGCAGTAGCTCTTGCGGCCACCGCTTGGCAATCAGCCTCCTCGGCCATTCGGGTGGCATTATCGGTCGTCACCACCGCAGCGCCTGCCAAAGTCTCTACCGCGATGGCCCTCTATGTCAGCTCCATGTTTTGGGCCAAAAGGTTGGCACACTCATGACGGAGTAACTCGACCTTGGCCTCGAGGGCCGCCACATGGTTCATATCCAGCTCATGCTACACTCAAAGCATCTGCGGGACACGATGACTATTGAAGCAGCAGCATAGGATAAGAAGAAATAACCCGAAGAACAAAGGGACTTACCTCGGCAAGCCACGATAACAAGGCAGCGGCTTCCTCCGATGTCGGGCCTTGGACTGGCCCGGAGGCTGCAGCCACCGCGCGAGAGGCCTCAATCTAGCCCCTAGCTCGAGACCATCCACCACCATCGGGGAGGGGGTCTAGATGACTGGAGTAGCTCCCACCGGGAGATCGACGATCTCCGCCTCGAGCTCCGTGGCCTATGTGGCACCATCGCAAATCGCCACTCCCTCAGCCAAGGGATCGATGGCTTGCTCGATGGCCAACCCTTCTACTCAAGGATTGACCGCCGCCACCACTAAAGTCACGAAGGCGTCCTCGCTACCTGGAGCTAGGGCTAGTGGCACCTCCAAGTCCATGGCACCCACAACGGCAGGGGCTGCGCCACCATCCTCAGGAGCCACAGCACCCAATGCCTCGGTAGCCGTGACACCTGACGCCTTGACCACCATGGTCGTGGCCAGTAGTGACTGATCCACCGATGGTCCCAACAGGAGATCGATTCTAGCCACCCTGCAAGTTTCAATATATAAAGATCAGGAAAATTGCAGGAGTAATAATGCACACACAAGCACGAGCCTTACCTCGACGTGATGTGGTAGGTCCTGGTGGCTGGGTGCTTCGGCGTCTTCGCCAGGATGGGGTGAGGGGAGGCCAATGCCACAGTGTCTCCCTCCTCTGTATCGAGGAGTAACCGATGCTTGCCAATCACCGAGGCCCCATCCACCCCACATCGGTGGACTTTAGGAGCGGGAGGGATGGCTCGGCACCACCTCGGATCGGTAGACAGCGAGGTTGGTCGATGCCCCTAGGGTGCTCGAGGAGCGATGCCTATGAGAAGTATGCTGCATTACCCTATGGCTAAGGCACATCACACCACGTGGGTGGTCAGGCATCAGCACAAGCACAAACAAAAACAAGGAACAAGTAAAATAAAAAACCGAAGGCTAAAGGCTTACCTAGGGCCAAGGGTTCGAGATGCAGTATGTTGTGAACCCGAGGTCGGTCAGAAAGCAGGGCTTTATGGCGAAGAAGGAGTTGAGGTATTTGGTGACCTTAGCTCGAGGCATCCAATCGGGTCTTGGAGCGCTCGGGTCAAAGGGCCCGATCATCTAGTAAGCCGCCTCCACCCGGAGCTGCACTGGGAATATCCACCGCAATAAGAAGTAGGTAGTGACCCTGACCTAGGTCAGCCCATTCTCCTAGAACTCCTTCACCAACTCGACCAGCTCTCGGACCTGGTCCTCATCGGCTGAGAGAGCCTGGTCGCCCTAGCTCGTCAAGGGGTCCGGCTTTGGGCCGATGTTCGCCTCGATGACCAGCGAGTGGTTCATCCCATAGAACAACTCTGCCCTCCACTCCTTGTTCGAAGAGGTGATAAGCATCTTTAGGTACTCGCCGAACCTAGTGGTATGAAGATGGAGCGTCACGCCACCGATCGTCTTGGACCCCGATGACTGGCAGATGACGTAATAGTACCAGAAGAGGTTCCAATGTGGATCCACTCCCAGGTATGCTTCACACAGATGCATAAAGACGACAATGTGGAGGATGGAGTTAGAGGTGAGGTGGCCAAGGGCGACCCCGTAATGATGCAGGAGGCCCCAAAGGAATGGGTGCACAGGCAGGCCAAGCCCTCACTCGAGAAAGAACTTGAACAAGACGATCTCGTGGGTATCTGGTGTTGGGAACTCTTCGCCCTTTGCCACGTGCCACCCGGACACTGCTTGCTTTGGGAGAAATCTAGCCACCACCAAGTCACGCATCTTGCTTCCAGACATCTCAGACTTCTCCCACCCTGACAGTAGAGGTGGTGGAGGCGGCGGTGGTAGAGAACCCTTAGAGGCCATCGGCTTCAGTCGAAAGAGGTGGCGAGCTTTTCTGTAGCAGACTGCGTAGCCACAATGATGATCTAGCTAGCGGGGAGCCAGCAGATGAAACGGAAAAGAAGAAGGGAGTGGAGGCAGACGGTTGTAGAGGGCAAAGATTCAAACTGGTAGCATACGGCTTAGTGATGAAGGAAATGGCTTAAATACTCCCGCAACTATTGCCCTAGTGCAAGGCGCAATCGCCATGATTGAGGCGCCCCCTCGGTCATCACGCCCGTTATGGCCGAAACGGCCTAACGGTTGCGCTTCTCCACCCACCGACTGTGCCCGCGCGTAAGCCTGTTAGAGGCGGAACGTCCCCTTTGTCGCTTCGAACTACCGCATATTAATTGCAGATGGAGAGGGCTAAAAAGAGTCTTTTTGGGCGCACTGGTGAAGTCAGCGACATTTGGGTTCACCTATGCCCATGGGTCCCATGCCTAGGGGCTCACGTGCTCGAGGTGCCTCACGCCCGGGGGCTCGCCTGCTCAAAGATCTATGCACCCAAGGACTCATGCGGCCCGGGGACTCATGCGGTTGAGGGTTTGCAAGCCCGAGGGCCCGAATGGTCGGAGGTTCACATGCCTGAAGACTCAAGATCAACTATGCTCGAGGCCACCATGGTCTCGAGACTTCAGCCACGGCCTCCTCCCAATGAGGCCTCAACACCAACGATCCTAGAAGATAAATTCATCAACCAAGTTTCAAAGGGTTCGTCGAAGGTTTTATCAGGAGACAAGAAGTTCTAGAAGGCTTTTCTTACAGGTTATTTTTTTACCCTCGAGCTAAATGTTTCATTTAACTTGAGGCTCAGGGGCTACACCGTGTGGGTGCACCTCACACGAAAGAAGGAAATCGAAGCTTTTTTCAATACCATAGAATTCAGCAGAAGTATCAAGGTTTCAGATTAAAGGAGAGCTCCTCCCAACTTGTTTTGTCGAAGATTTTTTTAAACAAGCTAAGAAGAGCTTGGGGCTGCTGTTGGGGATGTGACCCCTAGGTACCCCATAATTGAGCTTATCAATCTAGACCGAGGGTAGGCCAAGTCCAACATTATCGTCTGGTATGACCCATGAAGGGGGGGTTTAGTCCCAATAAGGAAGGTTGAGTCCTTATCAGGTGACTGAACTTCAGATATGGCATGAAGAGATATGTTTGTACCAGAATCCATGTAATTAGGGATTTAGCACTCGAGTTTGGTAGGCAATCCTAGTTCAACTCGAGATAGAGTCTTGGGTTGATTGAACTCACCTCCTGAGTATATAAAGGAGGCGAGGCACTCCCTAGGGACATCCAACCTAGTCATTTAGCATCATCATATTTTTCTTGCTTTCGACGCCTTAAGCCTCCAAAGCTTAATTGCGTCGTATTGTAAGCTCCACCATCATATTATACATCAAAATACTGGACGTAGGATTATTATCCTCTAGGAGATCTGAACCAGTATAAATCTTGGCTCTTATGTTTTAGAGTTGACCATCGAGTTCGAAGGCGCTGCGCTTCCCTTACACATATATAATCACCACCTCGGGTACCCCCTTAGGTAGACTGATCGGTTATTCACCGAAATCAACATACGTAGTAGCTTACTTTGAGTCTACCAAACGCTACTCTATAACAGGGTGGTTATAAAAGTAGTCATCGGGTTTGCTATGAAATATGTAGTGGGATGTGAGTGATCAAGATGGAATTTGCCCCTTCGTACGGGAGAGATATCTCGATGTAATAGATTATGGAAGTGCATTGCCATGCTGAGGTGATTAAAGAGTTAATCATAGGTTATAATCCAATAGAGAGATCGAGAGAGGATCGAGCTATTGATAGGATAGCACAAATCTCACCTTGTGCTCGATCAATATCGTGAGACAAAGGGACATGTACATGAGAACTTTACAAGGTTTAGCCGATATAATCTTTACGTATACTTGGGTTAATATGTCTTAGTAGAGGCTGCTATTAACGGAGTATTGGAAAGGAGTTTCCACACATTAACCAAGCTATATGTGAATCTACAGAGTCACACACTTAATGGGTTGGAACATTGGATTCGAATAGGATTCTTATTGGGCTCAATTTGGATAGAGATACAAACGGTTTCGATAGAGATCCGAACAGATCAGATAGGAATCCGAGTAGAGTCCTGGTTAGGTCTGGTAGAGCCCAAGCTAGGACGTCTATATATATGAGGGCGAGGGTCTCTCGACATATATGCCTTTACGTGTGACTAACATGTTAGCCACCACGAGCAAAACCCTAGTCATCGCCTCTCCCAAGCTTGACCACCTCGCCAACCACCCAGGTTTTAGTACACCATCAGCCGGCATTTCTACCCTAGATGTGTGGATACCAGTAGAGACATCGCTTTACTACTATGTTCATCGGCATCGACAACATTGATCGGATCGGCGTTGTCATCGACTCATGGGAGATCAGTCGAGGAACCCCGTTCGAGCGAAGGCTTCTTGAGGATGCTGATCGGCTTTCCGATCATATAGGCGTGTACGTGTTGGATCGACTTGCTACTCCAACTCTTCTTCCGCCGTGGTGCGCGCTGAGTGGTAACGATCTATAGTCCTAGTGTGTGCGGTAAAAAAAAATTATTTTTAGCTAGCGTAGCATCCGTGTTCCCCAACAGCAACCTCCAGCCCATGAGGAGTAGTTTAGATAGCTGTAGAAAATAGAAGTAGAGGATTAGTCTTATACAAATGATTGTTTTTTTCTTGTAAAAAACTTGTCGTGACTTGAAAATGAATGAAGTCTTCTTTTGTCAAATTTGAGCCACCAAAGTTGTTTGCGTCCGAAAGTCCTCGATATAGCCATATAGCCCTTAGCGCACGGATCTAATGCTGCATGCATATGTCTCGGGCATCAAGCATCACCAATATTCAGGACACTTTGAACATGGTTTTTTAGTTAAGTCTTTTGCCATACCATGGTCGAGTTCTAAGCCTCCGGTATAGCTGTATAGTCCTTGGAGCAAGGATCTGATGCCATGTACACGTGTACTGAGCGTCAGGCCTCATGAGTGCTCGGGGCTTTTCAAACAGCAAGGGAAGTTTTAAGGCTAAGGAGTCAAGCCCCTAAGGATCTTAGTAGTTGGTCATGTACCAAGAGGGGCGCTGCTGCCAGCTCTTGTTCACCCACACGGTCGTCAGCGTCACACCTAGAGCTGATCATAGGTGTACGACCGGTAGGCTAAGTGTATGATACTTTGCATTGAATCCTGAGGTGTCGGGCCTTACTTGTCGGTGAAGAAAGTCTTGAGAAGTTGTCTCGATGCTGGAGATATAGCACTCGACTACGGGTGCACAGCTAAAAAGCTTACCCTTTCCTTGGCTAGGTGCATGCATGGCAGCCCAGAGCTGATCATAGGCGCCCAGTTGAGCAGGGAATAATCAGCGGGGTCGGCGATAGTATGGTGCTCGACTGCAGGTGTACAGCTAAAATGTTTACCCCTTTCCAGGCCAGTTGCATGCATGGAGACCCAGAGTTAACCGTAGTTGCTTAATAAATTCAAAAAAAACTTTATAATAAAATAGAATATAATACTTATATTTATTTTATAGCATTGAAACAATCTCCTAGTGGCAAAGGACCTACACAATACTGATAATGTACATTTATGGCCTCAGACCATTTCAGCCCATCGCCCCATCCACAACTAACGACCTCAGCGCGGGTGGCTCCTGTTGGCTTTGCTCGTTGGCTGGAATCGTATAATGGGATGACGACGAATCTTTTTTTAGATACATTGCTCGGTTTTTCGTACCAAGGCAAAAGAAAGAGATTGCGAGCGACAATCTACATTCTACAGGCTGCATCGCACGGATCCGCATCTGCTCCTCAACACAACGGAAGATGCTGCTAGCCTGCTATAAACTCTGATTGTTGACAAATGCAGGCATACCACGTGATGTTAACCTCTTTACCTCTCTGCTTAATTAGCCGCGTGTGCTGCCGTGCGGCGCCAACGAGTGGGCAGAGTCGGCATGGCCACATGGAACTCCTCCATCATCCTGCCCCAGCCGCCGCCGCGTCATACCACCGCGGCGCCCGCGTTCAAGCAGTCCCCTCTCTGCCTGCACCGCCGCCGCCACCATACCTCCCTCCGCTTTCCATGCGCCCCGCCCTCCTCGGACCCGGCAGTGCTCGCCGACGACACCGACAACGCCGCCGCCTCCTCCTCTCTCGACTCGAGGCCCCGCCGCATTGCCCTCTTCGTGGAGCCTTCCCCCTTCGCCTACGTCTCTGGCTACAAGAACCGCTTCCAGAACTTCATCAAGTACCTTCGGGAGATGGGTGATGAGGTATGCATCTTTAAAATCTCTTTTCCCATTCATTCATTCGTTAAAAAAAACCAATCTTTTCCACATCCATCAGCCCCCTTCCCTATTCTGGTCTGGTCATTGTGAATTCGCTGTAGGTCATTGTGATCACCACCCATGAGGGCGTACCTCAAGAATTCTATGGAGCAAAGCTAATCGGATCATGGAGGTACGAATGCCCTGACGCCCTCTGCTAGATAAATTGTTACTACCCTATCCTATCCTTGATAATCGTCTCCTCTCTTCTTGTCCACGGAGAGCAGCAACCAGTTTTCCATCACTGCTCGATCTTGTCTGAAAACAACCTCTGTAATTATTGACCACAAACAGCATTCTTGCTTTCTGCTTCTACGCTCTCAGACATATCTTGCTTCCAGCTTCCCTTGCCCGTGGTACCAGAAGGTTCCACTTTCACTAGCCCTAAGTCCTCGGATCATCGGAGAAGTTGCCAGATTTAAGCCTGACATCATTCACGCATCTTCCCCTGGGATAATGGTAATTTCTACATTAATACTAGCATACCTAATGCATCCCGATAGACCTCTTGATATGCCGCTAACTGCTTCTGCTTCTCCACAACAGGTATTTGGTGCCCTAATAATCGCAAAGTTGCTATGCGTCCCTCTAGTAATGTCGTATCACACCCATGTTCCAATGTGAGTTTCCTGAGCTAATAATATAAGGAAATGTTTATGCCTTTCGTTAGAATAATGAAGGGAAGTCACCACTGTTGGCTGCTTCCATTCATGTGGCAGTTCTACACAAGGCTTGAAAAATTTAGCGGTATTCTTTTTACTCACTATCAAATCACTGATTTCAAAAGTGAAAAGGAAATAAACATAAGCGCTTGAAGAAAACAGAATTGCATTCTTTATCTCGGCTAACATCGCTGGAACACGGTCCTAGGCTCCTAGGAAAGAATTTCATTGATGATTTTATCTATTTGGTTTATATCCTAAAAGAATTATGGCTTTATCAGCATAGCACACTGATCCTTCATACTTTATGGCAGTTATATACCGAGATATACTTTCAGCTGGCTTGTCAAGCCCATGTGGTTGATCATAAGTAAGCTTCCAGTCATTTACTTTGTGTATACAACCTTTACAATAATAATAGCCAACTGATGCATTTCTTGCTCACTAAAGAATTCTTGCACCAAGCTGCGGATCTCACACTGGTACCATCAGTTGCTATCGGCAGGGATCTTCAAGCTGCCCGTGTTACAGCAGGTTGTCATAACTATACATATTTTTCATCATATTTTACTTTTACCATTTTATTCTGATGGTGTTACATAGTTGTCTTACTCTATTCTGATGGGGCATATTTCCAGCCAACAAAATACGCCTTTGGAACAAGGGTGTTGATTCAGAAAGCTTCCATCCTCGTTTCCGTAATGAAGAAATGCGTGCAAGGCTAACGTATGCAATTTCTTTTCTTTTCTCAGTTGGCCCTTTTGCCGTGTAGATTCAATGACGCTAAATTGCTACTGGTTGTTGCCTAGAAAGTAGTGTTGAATTGAGCAAATATTTTTGAGTGTGTCTAACTGCAGTGTTTATGCATTCCCTTTTCTACCATTATTCTTTTCTTCTAGTAATGGTGAACCGGAAAAACCACTGATATTGTATGTTGGACGCTTGGGAGTTGAGAAAAGCTTGGATTTTCTTAAGAGGTGAGGTCATGTTGTGAATTGTGACAATTTTTTTAAATTCTACAATGCAAACTGAGAGGTGTACTGTGGGAACCTTCACTATTTGCTTATGGTCTTTCCACAATGTTTTGTTGGCATGCTTTTTCTTTCTACTGACATCTCTCATTATTTCTTTACTTGAGCTATATCTTTTGCTAAGCATCCTTAGCTGCTGACCTCAGTTCTTTCTCTTAGGGTCATGGACCGACTTCCAGAATCAAGAATTGCATTTGTTGGAGATGGACCATTCAGGTGAACATTGTTATCACCTGTTCCTTTGTTTTTGCAGAACCAAGTAGTTAGGGGCATTGTTTCATTGCGACACTCGAGTTAGTCAAATTTGATCTCCCATGGCTACCATTTGGTTCTTCCAACTGTGTTGGTGTGCATGTGCCACACTTTGTAACACACTACCACATATCAGACTCTTTCTTGCACAGTTCGAGCACAGTTCTGTTTGTCTATTTCTTAGCCATAAAAAGGTGTTCTTGGAACAATTTAGCCAAAAAATGCAACCAAACATAACAGCTCACTTGAGGAAACATTCTTGTGAGGTTCTGTTATGGTAATGGGCTAGGCCCATATAGTGAGTTCGGCAGGATAAATTAGAAATAATTCAAATAAAGATAGTGTATTATCTAGTAAGTTAGTAAGCTAGAGATTTGATATTAGATTAGTTTTCATAATAGTAGTGATTAGTTCCTTTAATGTCAAATTAGTTCTCCCTACTCCCTACATATAAAAGGACCTCATGTACTCCATTATGAAGCAATCAATGAATTTCTAAAGCTAGTTCTAAGCCTTAGAGTCTCTCTTTGCTTGACAGGGAAAAGCCCTGCTGAAGCTACTAGAGGGTGAGTGCCCTATTCCCGGTTTTCGGACCCTTAGAGTATTGAGCCCATAACAGGTTCCTAATATTATGCTAGTTTTTTTTTTAAAAAAAATCTAGGTGAACTTGATCATATATCATTCCACATGTAGGAAAATTGGACTTAAACTAGGAAATGAAATGCACAATGTGAATTGTGTTTGCAGATTGCTGTTTATTCATGTATTGGATATGTAAGTTGAGTCTCGGCCATTTCTGTGCAGGGCTGAACTTGAACTGATGTTCTCAGGAATGTCTGCAGTGTTTACCGGTACGTTACAAGGGGAAGAGCTATCACAGGCCTACGCCAGTGGGGATGTGTTTGTGATGCCTTCTGAGTCAGAAACACTTGGTTTTGTTGTGTTGGAAGCTATGTCATCTGGAGTTCCTGTAGTTGCTGCTCGAGCTGGAGGAATACCTGATATTATACCAGAGGATCAGGAGGGTAAGACCAGCTTTCTGTACTCACCTGGGGATGTTGACGACTGTGTTGGCAAGATTGAACGTCTCTTGATATGCGAAGAGTTGCGAGAGACAATGCGGAGGGCTGCCAGAAAGGAGATGGAGAAGTTCGATTGGAGAGCAGCGACAAGGAAAATTCGGAACGAGCAGTACAGTGCCGCGATTTGGTTCTGGCGCAAGAAGAGGGCACAGCTACTAGGACCCATCCAGTGGGTGGCACGGAGGTTGTTCAGGCCTACGCCTGCACCTTCCACCACGAATCAATCATAAATTCATCGTATTCGTACTGGTTGATTGCATCAGTCGGAAACAAGTCAATCAAATTTAAGGTAGTTAATATGTCCCTGTGATGTGAATACGTATGCTGAGGCGGATTGGATAGAAAGAAAGTCACGCGTGCAGGCTTGCTGCTTTGTAAGTCGGATATATCAAGTTTGTTGAAGAGAAATTCGAACGCCTTTGCTTTCCTTCAACACAAGATTGTTCCCAGGGCTGGTCCTAAGATTTTTGGGACTTAGGCGAAATAAAATTTAGGGGTTATTATACTAATATAATATTTTCTTAGATTTAGAAAGTAAGTCGTTTTGGACATGATTTCAGATACTAATGAGTGATTAATTAGTGTGTATTTTTTTTCATATTAAATATAGTGCAAGAGTAAAGATAGAGCGGGAGACGAAGCCGAAGAGGAATTATTGCACCATTAGAGATATAGGTGTCTAAAATGTATAACAAAATGTAAAACGAATTGTTTTTGGATAACTTTAGATATAAGTCTAAAATGACTTGCTTTATAGAACTGAAGGGAATACTCAAATTTATATACATATATCTGTGAAATCTTACCAATACACAATTAAAATACATCTAAAAACAATATCAATCTCATCCAACAATTGCTTCTTAATGCATAAAGTTATCAAACCATTTAAATTCTCTTGAGACATTGTAGATCTTAACAATTTTAATTTTAAGAAACTTGTCACAGTCACAGACATAGTAAAGAAAATATGATTCTGTTAAAATTTACGAAAAGAAATAAGTATCAGACTTATTAGACTAATCAAGCATTCAAACCCAAAATAATACAAACATACTCACATACATACACACCCTATACACATATAGGGGGCCCTCTGAAAAATGCGGCCTAGGGCGGGACACTGCTGCCCCCCTCCAGGGCCAGCCCTAATTGTTCCACCTCGAGTACTTTTGTCTGCTCACGCTCACGCTTCGAAACCCTAAATAGCGTTGTCATGGTTTGGATCATGATAGGATAAACACCGCCGAAAGAATAGCCAGACGATGACGGCTACTAGAAATGAGAGGTAGACTTAGGTTGAGAAGAAGAACATTGGGATGAGAGATTAGACTAATTATTTCTTCATTGATTGATTGATCGCTGATCAATACCACCCTATATATAGAGCTTACAAGATTTTATCTCTTTAACTAACTCTAATCTAATATGCTATTTTAAAGGAATAACTAATCTAATCTTCAATCTCTAATTGCTATAGTACCTATAGGTACCGTTGAAGTTGTTGGAGAACATGGAGGCTACGCTAGTCAAAAACAAAACTTTTCTAGCGCGCACACCAGGATATCTTGCTAGAGAGAGACCATAGATCATTATGTCTGGCACGTAGAGCAGTGGAAGAAGTGTTGGAGTAGCGAGCCGATCTAATACGAGCGTGCCGATGTAGTCGGGAAGCCGATCAACATGGTCAGGAGTTTGCCGATCCGATCGAGAAGACCATGTTCGATCTCCTTCGAGCTGATGACACCACCGATCTGATCGACGATGTCGATGTTGATGTGAAGCAGTAAATCAACGCCTCTACTAGTATCCACAAATCTAGGGGTGAAACGCTGGTCGGTAGTGTACTAGCATTCGGGCGGTCGACGAGATGGTCGACCTCGAGAGGTGGTGGTTAGGGTTTCGTGGTGGCCAACAACTTAGCACGCACGAAGGCATAGAAGCATTAGTATTGTTTTCCTGCGCCCTGCACCCACATATATGCTTGGGGCCTTTCGGGCCCAACCAGGACTTTACTGAATCTCTATCCAAACCCTTTGGATCTCTATCCAAACTGAGCCCGATTCGAATCTGATGTTCCAACCTGTTAAGTGTGCGACCCTATAGGTTCACGTATAGCTTGGTTAACATATGGAAATTCCTTTATAATACTTCGTTATTAGCGGCCTCTAGCAAAGTATATTAAACCAAGTATACGTAAAGATTATATCGGCTGAACCTTGTAATGTTTCATATGTACATGTCCCTTTGCCTCACGATATCAATAAAGCACATGGTGATATTCACTACTACAGAAAACCCTATTAGTGATGGGTAATAACCTTTATTAGTGACGAATAAGTCTCCCGTCACTCTTATCGCGTTAGTGATGTAACATCATTAGTGACGGGTGTTTACTCATCACTAAAGGGTCAACCTTTAGTGATGGGCGGTAATATTCGTCCGTTACTAAAGGGGGGCCTATCGGCTCACCTGTTATGCCCATTTAGTAACGGGTCGTAATGTCACCCATGACTAAAAGACCATTTAGTGATGGGTGATTATTGTCACATGTCACTAATATTATGGTTATTTTGAAGAAAAAAAAATTAGGCTGTATTCTGAATCAAAACCAGGATTTGGCAACTAATATATCAAACATTCCAAAGCACATCACAGAACACAGACAATTCATCACAGAAGATTCATAACCAAATTAATATCACATATATTAACTTCTAACTCGTTATCTCGGAGAAATTGCATGGCTAAAACAAAGTTTCATAAGAGCATTCCCTAACTTCTAACTTCTAGCTAACTTTTAACTTCCACTAGGCATTCCCTAAGAGCGATATCAAGAGCTTCAATAGGGTCCTGCGGAGATTCTCTCTGTCTACCCGTCATGAATTGTTTAAGATTGTACATGTCTAGTTTTGCAGCCACTTTTATGGTCACCCTGTACTCCTTTTCCCTGAAGAAAAAAGAATCAGTACAAGATGCACAATGGTTATCAGTGGAAAAAGGAAGATGGATAGGAAGACATCATACCCCAGGTTTACACCACATACATGACAACCTCAATTGCACCATTATTGATGTTGAAATGGAAGGTGCATACTGTGTCAACTTCTAACGCGTTATGTCGAAGAAATTGGCTAAAACGAGTAGTTAGGTAGCACCGTCCATCCGTGGATTTATGCATCGTAATTGGAACTGCCTCAGACCCTGCTGCTGTTACTTGAATCTCGGTGGTCTGCTAGTGTAGGTGAGGTGTGATGTACTTCTCATAGTACTGCCTTGAAAAGTACTATAACAATAAAATTTGAATAAAGCTAGTTAGACAAGACCAAGTGCATAGATGATCGAGTTAACCACCGATATATGCAAAAAGTTTACCATCGACTTTTTATTGATGATCGAGTTATTTATTGTGCAGACATATAACCGAGTCTCAAAGGATAAACCTGCCGAGATGTCTTGTAAGAGAGTCTTCCTTGCTAGAGTTACATCTGTTGGATTGCCAAAATAATAGATGTTCTTCAATTGGTCCTTTTGGTTGGTGTTGACCTCCCTGGCTACCTGCTTCCCCTTCTTCTCCGTAACATTGCTAGGACCCTCCCCTAACATTATAAAAAACTAATTTAAGTACATAAATAAAATATGCATGTCTAGTACCTGAACAGTTTGCTATAGATACCACTATCGTTGTCCTCCACTTTTATGGCCGTTGGGGCCTTCTCATCACCAAAGTTAGTGTAAAATTTGGTAATAGCAGTCAATGGGGCATATCCCATTGTTATTGTAACATAGTCCCCATGTGTTAGACCGGCTCTTTGACTAAATTTGGGTCACCCTTTGTGGAGGCATATCCTACCTCCGTATCTCGCAACCTCAACCTCTATGGTGCATCCATCTCTTGTTAATATCTTAAGGGTGTCACCAGCGTGAATGTTATTGATATCGTCAAAGTTTTTTGATAGAAACTACAACAGTAAGATAATATCGCATCAGTTTATTAGTTTTATTAGCATATAAATAGAATATGCAATGTACAATGTATAAACCTGGTGACGCCCACCATTGACTTGATGATTAATCTTTATGAAGCAACTGTTAGAAACATAAGTTGGTACCATAGGGATCCGCCTACTAGTGGAAGCATGTTGTCCGGCGGGAGTGCCCTGTTGATTACTTGGGAGGCTTGCCATGTCCCTAATTCATGTTATAATTAACAACGATAAAAAAAATACAATAATACTTGCGTAAACCCTAATAAACAATCCCTCATATTTATAATAGCCTTCTCTTCATTGAGTTATTCACAAAGCAACATATTCACAAAGCAACATATTCATAAAGCAACATATTCACAAAACAACATATATATTCACAAAACAACATATTCACAAAGTAACATATTCATAAAGCAATATATAAATTCACAAAGCAACAAACCCTAGCCTCCATGGAGGAGTAGGAGTAGGAGGTTGAGAAGGACCTTAGGAGAAATATGCACAAGACGAGGCGGTGGTGAGGAGGGTCAGCAATGGAAGAGGAAACCGGCGGAGGAGGCCATGATGGGACGAAGACCGGTGGAGGAGGCCACGACGGCGGAGGAGAATGACGGCGAAACATCTGGAGCGTGACAGCGAAACGACTACGGAGGAGAAGGCGTGGCCGCTAGAGTTTAGGGTTCTGCGTGATATGAAAGCGTTCTGTTGGCGCCCGTCTATTTATAAACATCATCAGTAACAGGCGATAGTTTCTACCCATCACTAATGATCTAGCTATTAGTGATGGACAGAAACTACCGCCCGTCATTGGATCAGTAGTGATGGGCGACAGTTGCCGCCCATCACGCCCATTAGTGACGGGTGGTAATTCAACCCATCACTAATAGGGGTGCCCCCTCTTTAGTGATGGGCCAAATTACAACCCGTCACTAATAATGCAACATCACTAAAAGTGTATTAGTGACAGGCATCAATCATCCATCAGTAAAGCTCCGTCACTAAAGACTATTTTTGTGGTAGTGATTTGTGCCATCCTATCAATAGCTTGATCCTCTCTCGATCTCTGAATTGGATTATAACCTGTTATTAACTCTTTAATCACATCGGCATGGCCATACACTTCCATAATCCATTACATAGAGGGGCCCAGAGATATCTCTCCTGTTAAGGAGGGGCAAACTCCATCTTGATCACTCACATCCCACTACATGTTTCATGATAGACCCGATGACTACTTTTATAACTACCCAGTTACGGAATAGCGTTTGGTAGTCCCAAAGTAAACCACTATGCATGTTGGGAACTATAGAGATCTCAAGTCTAAGGACTTTACATAAACACTATTGAGACCAACTAATGATATGCGGAATCTCAACAGTGCCTCATAATGGGTCTATCCAACATATGTTCTCCAACATACGTCTATGTTATTGAGTCGGTATCTCCATACCCATGATCCATGAGACTTGATCATCTATCAATACACATATCGATCTCAGTCATATCTATTTCACATATGACCTATATCCGATCAGGGATTATTTAGAAATAGTCACATTACGAGTCTTATGAACAAGTCCTATACTTGTTGATTCATAATGACAGTCCATTTCAAGGAACAGTAACTTTATTTCATAAACGTAGTATGTCACGTATAACATATCCATGTTGCCTCTAGGGCATAATGCTAACAATCTCCCACTTACTCTAGAGTCAACTATGTAGGTATCTAATGCCCATAGACCTAGTGTGCATCTCATGCTTGAGCTATAAGAGGGGATTTATCAACGGATCTAGAACATTTAGATCAGTTTGTACTTTGCATATCTTTACGTCTCCCTATCCACTATCTTGCGGATTAGATGATATCACCGAAGTATGTGTTTGAATTTTTGGTGTGACCTAGGCTCCTTAGCTTATGCGAAAGCACCACTATTATCACAATAGAGGTCCATCGGACTAGAGGCACTAGGAACAACACTAAGCTCAGAAACAAATTTCTTGATCCAAACAGTCTCCTTAGCAACTTTCGAAGCAGCTATGTACTTGGCTTCTGTTGTAGAGTCAGCTACCGTCTCTTGTGTAAGATCAAAATACGCTAACTATGACAACCAGAGGAGGGTGAATGAAAGTTGCCTAGAGGGGGGAGAATAGGCAATCTGAAATTCTCAATAAAAATTGTTAGTTGAAACTTCTAGGGCCCAGACTATCCGGACTTAATCGGATACTCTAGGTGCAGGATGAAACTAAAAATTGTCCGGGGTCTAGATTATCTGGGTATAATCGGATGATCCGGGCACAACAGATCTAAAAAGATAACTAATGCAGAAACAAACTAACTAATGAACTTTAAAGCATAAATTCAATGTAACTTATACTTGCTAGTAAACAGATAGATCACCAGTAAATATAACTAGCAAGAACAATGATAGACACAATGATTTTTCATCGAAGTTCGGATCCAACGATCCTATATCTTCGTTGAGGAAAGCCCAAAGGGCCGGGTCTCTTTCAACCCTAATCCTCACTAAGCGCTCACCACTACAAGCCTTGGTTTTCCACTAGGTTACCTCTTTGAAGCCGAGGCGAAGCCTCACCCACAATCCTTAGGTGCTCGCGGATCGACGCCTAGCCGTCTAGGAGACATTGATCTGTAAGAGTAACAAACCCATTGACATGATCCAATGCCATATGCTCAAGAAACAGCAAAGATCATCAAGCACACACCAACACAACTCCCAAAGAGTGGATCAATCAAGAACACGAGGAGATTATGTGGAGAAATCTCAATTCTTCCCTCAAGATCTAACCAAGAATCAACACACTAGGAAGAGAGAGAAAATATGGTAGGGCTGCTAGGGTTTGCAATCACGTGCCCTGATTATGGAGAGGGAGGGTATTTATACCCCTATTCCAAATCTGGCTGTTAGGACAATAAATCATGCACTGTTCATCCAGACAGTCCGAGCTTAACTGGATGATCCGGACCAAATAAAAATTGAAACAGAACCAGTGTTTCGGACAGTCTAGCTTAAATCCGGATGTTTCGGGCCAAAAATAAGTCCAACCAGAGAGGTATTTCTGGACCTTCCGACCAAGGTCCGGATGCTTCGGGCCACGGAATAAAATCCAATAGAGACCAATTTTTGGACCATTCGGCCAAAATCCGGATGTTCCATCCCCAAAAATAAATTCAACAGAAACATGATTTCGGACCATTCGGACAGGTTCGGATTTCTGGGCTTCAAAGAAAATCTAAACAGAAACATATTTTCAGATTGTCCATTCATGATCTAGACAGTCCGACTTGAAAAATAAATCAAACAGAAGCCTGTTTTTAGATTGTCCGGCTTGAACTCGGATAGTCTGACATGCAAATAAAATCCAATGGAAGGGTATTTTTGGATTGTCTAGATAGAATCTGGACAGTCCGACTTGAATCCAGACAGTCCAACTTTGCTGGAAAGCCAAAATCAACTTAGAGACATTCCAAAAATTTTAAGAAAGATTTTGCTTTGAGTACTTAGCCTTAGATCATTGATCAACGCATCCCTCTTGATAGTACGGCATACCTAGACTCAAGAAAATATAAAATAAACGTAATTTGCACATTTTGTGTCTAAGTAAAACTAAAAGAATGATTTCTTCAAAAATTGATCGAGCTGCAATGCCACTTTAGACTTCGATATCTGCATTCATCTTAGCAACAATGTTAGTAGTATTTGATCCCTATTTTCATTAATACACCAAAACAAATTAGGGACCTAGATGCATCAAGATGCACTTTCAATCTCCCCCTTTTTGGTCATTGATGACAATATGATCAAAGAAGTGAAAACAAATTGCATGAAAATGAATATACACATTGAAGCTCCCCCTAATCGAGATGAACAAAATTAACCATAAAGCATAAGTAATGTTCATTACATCCCATCATCCATGCCAACACATAAGAGTAAAACACTATTACACCACATTGTTCATGACACGGATTACAAAGATGGAATCAAAAAAACATGAAATCTTAAAGCTAAGCAAATTGCAACGACTTCAACGACTTCTTGGGCAATTCTCCCTCTTTGGCATCAAAGACACCAAAAAGAGAGAAAGCAGCAGACGGCTCACTCAGAGTCTTCCTCGCTCTCAACAATATCATCATCACCATCATCGTCGTCTGACATTGAGGAAGACTGCTGTGGAGGCTGCTGCTGCTACTAGGACGACCCTGCTCTAGATCCAAAGAAGTGTGTAGGACCGAAACTAGCGACCAGAGGGGGGTGAATGGGCGCAAATAAAATTTGCAGCGGAAAAATCAAACTTCTGAAAATTTCCTCAAACTCAAGTGTCCGACTTGCAAGTGACTCAATGAGATTAAGCACAAGACTGTGCAATAATAGTCACACAAGACAAGTCGAAACACACAACCTCCACAATGCAATTTCACAAATATCCCGACAGAAAATCAATTCAAATACTTTATCAATGCGCATCAACAAGATAGACAAAAGCTTAGGCGATAAAGACAATATACAATAGTCTAACTCTCAACAGTAAACAAGTACTCAAATCACAACTAGTGCATCACCAACATTCTCATGCAAGTGAACAAATATTTATCATTCACAAGAACACATAACAAAATGTCCACAGAACAATCTGAAGATTTAACTTGCAAGAGAATATTTAATCTGTAACGTGCAGCGAATAATCTTCAGAAGCATTTAATCAAACACCTCATGTGCAGTGCAACAATCTAAAAACATTTCATAAGACAAGTTATGCGTGAGGATTTATACTTTCGGCTTGACGAAGAAACGTTCGGAGAAGCGTAGCTGTTGCAGGGCACTGCTGCTGCGCCTTGCTATGCGCGCCTGCCTACACTTGCCTTGCGCGCTCGCCTGCTACAGATCGACCCTACAGCTGAGCCGAGGGACGCAGATCACCAGCCGGATGGAGGGGAAGGCAGGAGGAAAAGCCAAGACGGCGGCCCGTATCAGCCCTAGCCACCGGCGGCTAGGGTTCTTGGATTTTGGGGGAGTCTTGAGGTGGAAGAAAGGTGGGAGGCACACCAGAAATTTCAAAATGATTTGCATTAAACTCCAAAACCTCAAGTCCTTACATGACATGGCTGCTATTTATAGCCCCTTGGGCTAAGCCAAAAGACCAAATTAACCCTATTCTAGAGTATTCCTAAAATACTAGCCCGAGGGGCAAAAAAGTAAAATTACAGACTTAGATTTATTCGGTATGGCGATTCAACTTGGCCGTCACGACACCGCTAAATTTTGACGGATAGCACACTTTTCGTTAGTTTTGACGGTTTTAAGCTGAAGCCGTCAAAGCGTCCGGTGCCCCCGCACCGTGCACCCGGATTGGGCCAGTCCGACCCAGCGGCTCTTCAGCCCTGCGGTCGGACCCCCGTGTACCTGGGTCGCACCGGTCGGCACTGCACCGGATCACACCTCCTTCTCGCCGCTTCAACTTCACGCACCCGGATTGGACCGATACGCCTCCGCGACCCCTCTGTCCGGCCGACGCCCGTCCGTGTACCTGAGTCACGTGCAAGCTCCATCACGGTCGAGTTCCACTCTCCTCTTCACTTCATCTTCCCAGTTGACAAGCACTCATCATCCTCATGGTGTCTACCATGACTCCTCAAAGTGGGCATAGGGGTCGGTGCAGCCAACGAAGTCATTTTTCTCATCAGAATCAGACAAGGGCTCCATGGGAGGCTAGCCTGATTGTTGAAACAGCTGATTGATCACCTTGTTCTGCCTCTCAAACTCCTTGATCTGCCGCCGACTATTGTTCCGGCACATCATGAAGATGGTCGACAAAATCTTCTTGATTGGCGAGCTAAAGGAGCTAGGCTATGGTACTGATCTTTGAGGAGCACGCCGAGGCCCAGTAGAAGGAGACGGAGCTGCTGAGGAGGACTGCCCTGAAGGCGCTCTGGAAGGCGGTGCCTGAGGAGTGTACCCATGGTGCTCTACCTCATGAACTATCTTCCGATGGGTGACTCTGTCAATCATGAGTTGAATGTACGGGGGGCGTACACACAACTCTTGGTGGGAGAGATAGAAGTGGTCCAGATCTCACTCCAGAGAAAGTGACACACACTAAATACCCCACGGTCTTCCCTCGTGACCGACAGTAGATTGCGGGCATTGCCCAACAATGAAGTCCTGTCACTGAGCTTTGGTAGAAGGGTCTTCTGGAATAGGTTATTCAGCACTGAGAAAAATAGGGAGAGACCCTCTATCTTGCCTCCAAAAACTGAACCCGGCTCATACAAAAAAGGTACTGCATCAGCCTCAAGCACGGGTTATTGATCCAAGCGGAATGCTGTGAGGTCATTTGCGTCCAAACCAAGAATAGCAGCGAACTCACTGAGTGTGACCTCGTACTCGACTCCTTCCAGCCTCCAATGAAAAGTAGGCTCACCGTTGTCCATGGTCTAGAATAGAGTGGAGTAGAACTGGCAGATGGCTTCTTCGCACTAGTTCTGCTTGATCTCTATGAGGCCATAGAGATTCTTGACCTAGTAGATGCGGATCACTTGGTTGAAAACTGGGTTAGCCTTTTTCTTCATAGTAGCCCAGTTGATCTACTTCATCTCGACCACTGGGTTCCTCTTGGGCAGCATGACACTATTGTATTAGTCCTGCTGGAAGCCCGAGTGTAAACGGTAGTCTGAAGCATCCCTCACATATATCCGGGGATCCTCATTTCTCTCCTTCCCTGCCTCAAGGGTCCGCCTCATATAGTTCACCTCAGATCTTGGAGTGACCTCGTCGGCCAATGAGGGTTCTTAGACTTTTCTCCGAACAAGCTGAAGCATGTCATCACTGTGGCTTGATTGCCCGGTGGCAGGCTACTTGCCTTTGTGTCTGCCTTGAGGTAGAGGAGGAGGCCGCACTGACGAGGCGATAGGCACTTAGATGCCGATGTCTGGGAAACGGTGCGCTTTTGAAGCAAGCCACTTGAAATGGCCTCTTGAAGCTGGCCCTGCACTGACAGCAAGGCACGCGGCGTGGGCGCGCACGGTGGCATGGCAGCACGGCATGGACGCGCCCGGC
>KE373136.1:11349-25171 GCA_000418225.1 Zizania latifolia | reverse complement strand
GTGACGGGTAGAAACTACCGTCCGTCACTGGATCGTTAGTGACGGGCGATAGTTGTCGCCCGTCACGCCCATTAGTGACGGGTGGTAATTAAACCCGTCACTAATGGGGGTGCCCCCTCTTTAGTGACGGGCCAAATTACAACCCGTCTCTAATAAGGCAATATCACTGACGCGTCCAAAACAGTCCGTCACTAAAATTGTATTAGCGACACGCATCAATTATTCGTCAGTAAAGCTCCATCACTAAATCTTGTTTTTGTGGTAGTGATAATTTTTCAACTGTAGGGTACCTTGTTTCGACATCTAATAACCATCAGCTTAAGTAAAACACAACGTGCTCTTTTCCTTCTAATTCTTATTCGACACAGACCCGATGCTTATGTCATCAACCGACAAATATAACTTGTAAGGCTTACCAGGCTTTGGTGGGATTAGCACCGGAGGAGAGCTTAAGTACTTTTTGATTTCATCAAATGCTTTCTAATGTTTATCAGTCTAGATTAATTCCTCTCCCTCTTTTATTCTAACAGTGGTGTGAATGGTTCCAATCGGCCTGACAAATTCGATATAAATCAGTGGACGAAGTTAATCTTGCCAATTAATGATTGTAGCTCTATTTTATTCCCTGGCGGTATCGTCTTCTTGATGGCTTGAATAATGTTCTGACTTATTTTGATTCCTCTTTTCTGAACCATAAACCCCAAAAACTTTCTAACCGATATGTCAAAGGCATATTTCTTTAGGTTCATGCGAAGACCATATTTCTTTGCTCTTTCTAAAACCCTTCTTATATCGGCTAGATGTCCTTCATCATCCTGTGATTTCACGATGACATCGTCGATATAAATTTCCACCAGAGAACCAATCAAGTCATGAAATATATAATTAATTTCTCTTTGATATGTCGCCCTAGCGTTCCTTAGATCGAAAGTCATGACGACCCACTCGAATAAGCCGATGGCACTGGGGCACCTGAAGGCAGTCTTCGAAATGTCTTGTTCTACCATGAATATCTGATTATACATGGTATTTCCATCCATAAAGCTGATAATTTATGTGCTAATGCTGTATCGACCAGCAAGTCTTCGATCAGCATTGGGTACTCATCTTTTGTTGTGGCTTTGTTTAGGTCTCTAAAATCTATGCATACCCTCAGCTGGCCATTCTTCTGCCATACGGGGAATATATTTGATACCCATTCCGCGTATTGGCATGGCCTTATGAAAATTGCTTCATATAGTCTTGTGATTTCGGCCTTTATGTGGGGATACATCTCTGGCTTGAACCTTCTCTAACTTTGTTTTACTGGCCAAAATATTGTTTTTATTGGTAGCCGATGTTCTACGATCGATCGGCTAAGTCTAGGCATTTTATGATATTCCCAGGCGAAACAATCCCGAAATTCCTTTAGTAATGCAATCAATTTTCCTTTTACAGAAGAAGGTAACTTAACACTAATGTACGTCAGCCTCGGCCTATCTCCTGGTCCGATGTCTATCTCTTCTAATTTATCGGCTAACATAAATCCTTTTCTGAGCTTTCCCTCTTCATCATCTATTTCTCTAGACATCAATCCTCGCCTAGAATCATCTCATTGATCGACTGTAGGCCAAGATTCGATACCCTTAAAAAATCCCCTTCACAAACTCGTCCAGAAAGGCAATCCATCTTCTCAAAGTCGAGCGCATTGGCCATTGACATGGCAACTAATCTATCGGCTTGGATGACTTTAACCTGATCACCTTGCCATTTCATTAAACTCTAGTGCATTGTGAAAGAAACACAGCAATTGGCATGAATTCAGTCCCTTTCTAGTAATAGGCTATATGAACATTTTCCGTCAATCACAAAAAACATGGTCGATAGCGTTTTACTTCCGACCGTGAGCTCAACTTTCAAGACGCCTTTAGCATCTGATAAATTACCACCAAAGTCTTTCAATACCATGTTGGTCTTTATGAAGTCTTCATTTACCTTACCAAGTTTGTGGAAAGTGGAGTAAGGCATTATATTAATGGCAGCTCCTTCATCGACCAACATCTTTTTCATTGGCTTGCCATCAACATGTCCCTTGATTTATAAGGGCCTCAAATGCCGATGCTTATCTTCCTCTGGCTTCTCGAAGGTCACCGGGTGCGGCTATAGTAGTAGTTGTGCAGTCGATTCCTCTTCGTCTTCATCATATGATGGAGGTGCCCTGTACTCTGCTGGCAATACAAAGACCATGTTTACCTCTATCGGCTTAACTTCTGTATCGGCTTTCTTCTTTGGGCACCATTCTTTTCTCACCCAATGTTTACTCTACTAGTATTCCTCATATTCTCCCATTAGCTATTCCCGATGCCTCTGACAATGGAGCCACCTTTTCTAACTCCGCATTAAACCTTTCGGGCACCATCGGGGTTTTTGCACAGCGTTCCGATCTCCTTGCCATCTATCTTCATTTTGAACGCACCAATCATCAAAAATCTCCTTCTCTTGCTCAGGCGACCCCAATCGATCTCTTAAAGGAATTCGCTTCCTTGGGGGCCGACCATCGGAACTAATGTAATCTTGGCTAATCTTTTTGGCGCATTCTGGGCAATCCTTGATAGACGGTAGTCTCATATTATTTTTTCAATAGAAACAAAAGAAAGTACACTTCCAATATGGATCAACCTTCTCATCGTGCCCATATGGCATGGCACGTTGCTCTCTTTCATGACTCCGATGAGCCTTGACATGGTGTCTTAAAGTTCGGCTTTCTTCAACATGGAAGCTCGGTGAGCCAATATGCACTATGTTCATCGGGAAAGGATTTCCATCAATCTTCATGGGCTTTGTTGTTTCATCAAACTTTATTCTCCCCTGTTAGACAGCGGATTGGATCTACTAATGAACGACTTTGTACTCATTTGTGTTGTGGGAGCTAGTATTGTGCCACTTATAATATTTCCTTTTCTTCAATTCTTCTGCCGATGGAATCACATGATTCGGCGGGAGTTGCATCTGCTTTTCCTTCAATAACAAATCAAAAATCTTATCCAACTTGTTAATATCAAAATCATACTTCTATTCTTTCTCAGCGGATTTAACCCACGGATAAGTCTGGCCCATTCGGCCAAAGTGATATCACCACCGGAGTCTTCCTGCTCTGAATCCGATGAATAAAATTGCACCTGAGCTACTCACTTTTGCGTCTTTTCTTTGCACATCTCTTGAAATCAGCTTTCATGGATTGATACCCTCTGTGCCAGGTGTGACAGGCTGTCAAACTCCTAGGAAGAAAACCTCTCCCTAATCAGCACCAAAAGGCCTTGAAATGCTAATTCGGCCAACTAAGCGTCGGTCAGGCTGAGGCTATAACATCGGCTTCTTACATCATAGAAGCGCTGAATATATTCTAGCACCAATTCATCCATACACTACTTCATGGCCGTCAGGTCTATCAACTTCATCTCCTAAATCCTGGCAAAGAAGTACTTATGAAATTGCTTCTCTAAATCGGCCCACCCCTTGATCGAATTCGGTGGCAGTGAAGAAAGCCAAGAGATAATGGAAAGAATCTAACTCTGAGCGCCTCCTCAGCCGATGCCTCTTCTCATTGTGCGAGGAAATGGCTGATATGCTCCACCGTCAAAGTACTGTCCTGACCAGAAAATTTCAAAAAATCCAGGACTATACCTGTTTGGTAGCGGCACTCTGTCGAACTAATCTGGATATGGCTGCTGATACATATAACTCTGCTCTTTCAGCTTGAGCCCAAACTGATCCCTCATAATCTCTGTGATCTTGAAGGCGAAATCATCTTCTTTTGGCATCGGATAATGTTGTACCGGCATCGCAACCCTCTCTTGATGCTGGTAATTATTCTAGGGCACTGTTCCTTCAAAACCCATCTATTGCCATTGAGGCCCATAATAGGCTGTGTGAAGGTACCCCGGCAGAGGTGCACTCGCCAGAGGTTGATATGCTTGTGGCTGTGCATGAATCGGTATCGAGGCTGGCGGTATGAAGCTTGGCACCGTGTTGCGCTCCAACCTGTACGTCACTGGTGGTAGGAGAGTTGTCATCGGCGGAGGCAAGCTCATAGTGATGGGCGTCGATGACCTCTACGGAAAATAGACCGGCCCTTGAGACAATTCTTGAGCAATGGATCTATCCACCATCTTCTTGATCAATCCGTGCAGAGTATTTACTAACACACCGGACTGATTAATAAGTCCATGATTAACCGCCTCATTGACTGTGTCCTAGAATGATCTGCGTGGGCTCTGATTGCTAGACTCGGCTTGTAGAGCTGGAATCGGTAGTTGGGTCTTCTGGATCGCCCCATGATAGCTTCTGGAAATCTGCAATAGTCTGCTGTACCTCTTCCCTCTGTTCATCGGTCAGAAGTTCCATGGTGACCAGTATGATAGCATTGTTGATAGTCTCAGCCTCCTTCCTAGTCATGGTGCTGATGAAGAAGAGTAGTCTTGAAATCTACAATGTGGTCCCACCGGGCATGCCAAAAAAGCATGTTGACATAAAAATCGCATGTATTCTTATGTCTTCACACATAAAGGCTTGAGAGAGTCTGCTTAGCTCTAGTGTAGGTCCTAAATAACCCAGATGTGTCAATAGGCATTCTAGTCAATTTGACGCTACAATTGATAAGGAAACAAACGTTAGATGTTCTAACGCTATCGGCGATGACATATCGTCATCGGCTTCAATAGCACATGTGAAAACCATGATGCATCGTGGAAAGCATATGAGGTACTATAAATCCTGCCAATCAGCTCTGGTGTTAATACTCCAAGATACCAATCTCTATTGTTCAAACCAAACCAATGCAACGCAAAGATATGTTGCCAAGAGGATTACGAGTGAGATTAAACCGATTCGATAGAATAACAGATAAGCCATCAGTTAAAACTCCGATGAACAATGGGCCAATAGATCGAACGAAACCATCTCGTATGCATCCCTATCAACGCCATGGATCAGACCTAACCGAGACAGTATCCCATTGATGATCGTCATATGATCTAATCTAATATGATCTACCGAACCGCCATGATTGGCAAATACATGGATCTGAGCAATAAAGCACAGTATGAGAAAATGAATCAATACATTAAACCGATAACTAGCAAACCTACTCAACATGATTACAGTATCGGATCTAACCGAGAAAGCCATAAACACATCAATAAGTTTACCAAATAGGCTATCTCCGTCGAAGTCAGAGATCGGACTCAATCGATGCAGCCATGACTCCAGTGGGGAAGCACCCTAATGCTACATATCTAAAGTTGGTGATGTGCCGAAGGGTTAATTGGTTAGTTATGTGAACTCCTTTACAATGACCCCGGGCTTATATATTTATAGCTGGGTAAACACGCTATCTATAGATAACACAGAATCCTAACTAACCTATATATTGGCTAACTAAATGATAACTAACACAAAGTATCAGCCCATGCAACATGCAGCCCATCTTCGTCCGTTAAGCCTCTATCAGTGGCCCATCGGCTCTGCTACCTTGTTCGTTAAGCTGATTGCCTAAACAATTTTGGTGTCAACAGCGCCGATGTGGTCGGGAAGCCAATTAATGTCCTCGAGAAGCCGATCAACGTCGTCTCGAGGTAGCCGATCAAGGTTCCTGAGAAGTAGCCGATGACGTCCTCGGGAGATGGATGCTCCGATCGAAAAGTCCTCGCCTAAACTTGAGCCGATGACGCCATCAATCCAATCAGCGATGTCGATGCCGATAAGAAGCAGAATAGCAACACCTCCACTGGTATCCACACATACAGGGTGGGAACGCTGGCCAGCGATGTACTAACACTCGGGCGGTCGGTGAGTTGGTCGGGCTTGGGAAGACGACGGCTAGGGTTTGCTCATGGAGGCTAACAGATTAGCATGCACAAAAGACATATATCACACGATCACCTCGCCCTCTTATATATAGACGTCCTAGTGTCGAGGATATGAACCTCGAGTTCCCCATGATGGGCTTATCAGCCTAGACTGAGAGCAGGCCAAGTCCAGCATTGGAACTCGGTATGGCCCATTAAGGGGGTTTGGTTCCGATAAGGAAGGTTAAATCCTTATTTGGGAATCCTTATAATTAGGGAATTAGCACCCGAGTTTGGTATGTAATCTTAGATATCAAAGAAACTGACTTAGGATAGAGTTCTAGGTCATCGGGCTCGCCCTTGACTATATAAAGGGGGCGAGGCACTCCCTAGAGACACCTAATCATCGAATCATCTAGTTTCAATTGCTTAGGCTTATAGTGCATTGCTTTGTAAGCTTATACATCATATAATATACCAAAACACTGGACGTATGGCTATTATGCTTCGGGAGGTCTAAATCAGTTTAAATCTTGGCTCTTGTTTACAAGAGTCGACCATCAGGTTCGAAGGCGCTGTGCTTCCGTTACACATCTATTCACCACCTCAGGTACCCCCTTAGGTGGACTGCTCGGTGATTCACCAATAGTTGGCATGCCAGGTAGGGGGTCACAGCAACCTTCGCTAGGATCCGATGGCATTCTCTTTAGAGTTTCTCGTGCTGGTCAGCTCCGTCTCCATGTTTGGGAGCTTGGCGTTCACCAGCAATTCGGTAGGGCAGCATGTCCTCTCACCACCTGTGCCAAGCATTGTCCTCGAGCCAGCCAGCTCAAGGGGATCAGCTTCGGTCCCTGAGCGGGCTAGCCATTCTGGCTCTGGTCAGACTCTGACCAGCCTCGAGCACTATGTCATTTTCTCTAGCAAAAAGGGTCGGGTCGTCTGACGCTGGTGCGCAGAAGTCAGGATCACCAGCAAGCTAGCGGGCGATCCTTGGCCAAATAGTCCTCAGTTCCCTACCAGCCTCATCATGATGGCTGAGGGAGATGCATCATCTTCTAGTACTGACCAGCGCAGGTGTGCCGTATTAGCAAGGATCACTCAGGAAGACAGAATCGGCCACAACCTTAACGACAAATTCACCTTAGAATTCGACGGTCAGAGAGTCTTCAAGACCCCCGCCACCAATCTAGTGGCGATCGAGAGGGCTCTCGGCTCCCTCCTCAATACTCTGGAGTTACAATGGGCCAAGGCTTTAACTCAGGCGGTGGCCATGCAGATCAATACTCCGATGCCCGCTCTGGTCTGACCTCACTCCCCTTCTCCTTAGGAAAAGGAGGATGATGACTTTGATCAGTACTGACCGTCCCATAGTTAGACCCCTTCGGGCGATGAGCCACGCAACAAATGAAGGGATCCCCTAGCGATACCAGGGAGACAGAACAACATGATATGCTCGGAAATATCCAAATGGACAGACGATGGCCAAAGTACGGGCGGTGGGAGCCACAACAGCAGCAACAGTTCTAGTAGCGATGGGAGCTGATAGGGCCATCACCATCATCAAGGGAACAGAAGTCAAGGCGATTATGGTGGCTTCCCCGCGTTCACGAAGTGACTCAGATGAGTGTGATGGCCGAAAGGGTTCTGTCCGACTGGAATCGAGCCCTGCAATGGCAAAACAGACCCCTTGCAATGGCTGCGGTTGTATTATACGGCCGTCAACATGGTAGGGGGCGATGAGAAGGTGATGACAAATTATTTGCCAATCATGCTGTCGTCCTCCACCAATAATTGTTTCTATAGTCTGCCAAAGAATTCAATCGACTCTTTGGCACAACTTCTCTTGGCTTTTATCAGCAATTACCAGGGGACATAGCAGAAGCCTGGCACCCGCAACGATCTACAACAACTACGATAGAAGAAAGACGAGTCTCTCTATAGTTTTATTCGAAGATACTCCGAGAAAAGGACCACCATCATGGATGTTAAATAATAGGATATAATCAACTACCTCCTCGACACCTTGCACCACTCGTCTGAAGTACATGGGGTCCTCGTGAGGAAGAAACAAACCACAATAGCATGCATGATCTCCATCACAGAAAAGTACACGGACAATGAAAACGCCCAAAGAGAAAAGATGGAGCGCTCTTGTCACGAAACTCGATCATAGCGAACAAGGGAGGACCGCCCTCGGTCTCCCCACCGAGAACATGATCGACCAAGGACTTGTCGGGCCAAATAGGATCAGAAAAAGACAGAAAGGACCATTGCGGCAGCCTACAAATCAAGGCGGTGAGAGGATGAGTCAATGCAAGGAGAGCTCGACAAACCCTGTCCGTTTCACCACAAGGGTAATCACACGATGCGCAAATGCTACTCCTTATAGGACGCACTGGTTAAGCAGGCATGAAGCAATCCCTGGTAGGACAGATGATGTCGGGAGAAAGACGACTGTCCTAGGAAAGACGGTCAGCCCCAGAGCGACAATGACTTTCAAGAGCAGCAAAAAATGGTTAACATTATCTATGGAGGACCCTCCTCGACCGAGACAAAGCGGCAACAAAAAACCTTGGACCGGTGCGTTAACGCCGCTGGGTTCAAAAACATTCAATGCCTACGATGGTCGGAAGTCTCGATTACCTTCAGCCGAGAAGATCGGTGGACCAACATCCTAAAGCCTAGACGTTGGCCGCCGGTTGTCGACCCGATATTCTTGAAAGTGCCCATGAAGAGGGTCCTAATCGACGATGGAAGCAGTTTGGACATCCTTTTCTACCAATCCCTAACCGACGTTGGCATCTCAGTCGACAGCCTTCGAATGGAGAATACCATGTTTTATGTTATAATACCCGGGAAAGGATCAGTACCCCTTGGCTCGATCACCTAGCCTATCACCTTCATTTCCTAGGACAATTTTAGGACAGAGCACGTGATGTTTTGGATTGCCGACTACGATATTACATTCCACGCCGTCCTTGGAAGACCCTCCATCTCAAAGTTTATGGCTGTCAGACATTATCCCTATCTTATACTCAAGATCCTAGGTTTAAATGGAGCTATCTCTGTACGGGGTAACATTGGCACATCTCATGCCTTTGAAAAAGACAGTCTCGCCCTAGCTAAAGCCATCGATCTATCATCTCCAATGGAAGAGACCCTCAGGCAGGTCAGGAAAGATCCCCAAAGTCCAAGAAATCCCAGCCAAGGCTTCCTCCCCCAGTGAGATCTCAGCATCACCATCGAGTACAAAGAAAATCATCCTCTCTGATGACGACCCATCAAAAATCATGGTCATTGGAGCAGGGCTCGATCCCAAATAGGAAAGCATGCTCGTCAGCTTATTGTGCTCCAACATGGACATATTTGCATGGAAGCCCTTCGATATGCGGAGGGATCCTTAGGAGCTGATTGAGCACGAACTCCATGTGTTCCCAACCGCAAAACCGACCAAACAAAAACTACGAAGATTTACCCAAGATAGAAAAGAGGCAATCAAGGCCAAAATCTCTCGACTATTGGCGGTTGGTTTCATCCGAGAAGTTTATCATCTGGAGTGGCTCGCCAATCCCATATTGGTAAAAAAGAAGACAGGACAATGAAGGATGTGCGTCGATTACACCGACCTAAACAAACATTGCTCGAAAGATCCCTTCAGGCTGCCTCGGATCGATCAGGTTGTAGACTCAACCGCAGGATGCTAACTCATGTGCTTCCTTGACTGCTATTCTGGGTACCACCAAATTGGCCTCAAAAAAGAAGACCAGGAGAAAACTTCCTTCATCACACCATTCGACGCATATTGCTACACCACCATGTCTTTTGGACTCAAGAACGCAAGGGCAACATACCAGTGAGCCATCCAGCGATGCTTGTTCGATCAGATCGGACGCAATGCTGAAGCATACATCAATGACGTAGTAATAAAATTAAGGGAAGATAATGATCTAATCAGCGATATCGCTGAGACATTCAACAACTTAAGAAGATTTCGGTGGAAACTCAACCTCGACAAGTGTGTTTTTAGGGTACCGTCCGGGCAGTTGCTCGAGTTCATCATCAGCAATCGAGGCATCGAGGCCAACCCGGATAAAATAGCAGCGATACTCAAGATGGAGAAGCCCAATGTTGCAAAGAAAGTACAAAAGCTCATGGGCTGCATGACTGTCCTTGGGAGATTTATTTCTCGGTTAGGGGAACGAGGGGCTCCATTCTTCAAACTTCTAAAAAAGGAAGATGACTTTCAATGGACGGAAGAGGCCAACGAAGCTTTCATAGTTCTAAAAAAAATCCTGACCTCACCACCTGTCGTCACGGCGCCAAATCCAGAAGAAGTTCTCGTTCTGTACATTATCGCCATGACCAACGTCGTCATCATGGCCATCATGGTGGAACGACCCAAAGAGAGATGCATCTTTCCAGTCCAGCGACCAGTGTACTTTATCTCAGAAGTACTTGGACTCTCAAAAACAAGGTATCCTCAAGTACAGAAGCTCCTCTATGCCATCTTGCTTACCACTCAAAAGTTGAAACACTCTTCTAAGCCACAAAATTGTGGTAGTCACGAAGTATCCACTAGGCGACATACTTCACAATCATGATGCCACCGGGCGGATCGTGAAGTGGGCAGTCGAGCTAAGCGAGTACACGATGGAATTTTGGTCCTGCACCGCCATCAAATCCTAGGCTCTCGCTGACTTCATCGCAGAGTGGACCAAGATCCAATTGCCACCAAGACGGGAGGAAAATGAGTACTAGAAGATGTACTTCGATAGATCCCTGAACATAGAAGGAGCCGGTGCAGGGATACTCCTCATGTCCACGAAGGGTGAGAAGTTACGCTACATGCTTCAACTCCTATTCAAGGCCTCCAACAACGCTGCAGAATACGAGGCCATGTTGCATAGGCTCTGAATAGCAATTTTTATCGGTGTCAAGTGACTCATGGTTTATGGGGACTCTAAGTTAGCCATCAGCCAAGTCAACAAAGATTGGTCCTACAACAGCGACAAGATGGATGCTTATTGTGCTAAGGTCTAAAAGCTCAAAAATAAGTTTTTTTGACTAGAATTCCACCACATCCCCCATGACGACAACATCACCACCGATGGCTTGGCACGATTCGGGTCCTCTCGAACTCCAGTTCTATCAGGCGTGTTCGTCTAAGAACTCACCAAGCCATTGATAAAGACTAACGACCCCGACACCCCCGGCACCACAGCTGAGGAAGCCGTAGCTATGATTGAAGACCTTCGACTGGTGACAACCTTTCATAGATTATATCTTGAAAGACACCACTCCGGAGGACAAAGTCACAGCTGAGCACCTGGTCCGGTGCAGCAAACAATATGTCATCATCAGCGACAAACTATACAAGCACGTGGTCTCGACAAGAATACTTCAAAAGTACATCTTACCAAGTGAAGGCCTTCAAATCCTAAACGAAGCACACTCGGGAACATGTGGCAATCATGCTAGGGCAAGGACATTGGTCGGCAAAGCCTTCTGATTAGGATTCTACTAGCATTCATCCAACAGCGATGAGAAGGAACTGGTCAAAAAGTGCATCGGATGCCAATTCTTCGCAAAACAAAACTACTTACCAGCACAGGCTCCCCACACAATTCCACCAACCTGGCCCTTTGTATGCTGGGGGCTCTATATGGTCAGACCTTTTCAGAAAGCTCCGCAAGGGATCGACAGACTAATGGTGGCTATCGACAAGTTCACCAAATGGATCGAAGTAATGTTCTAATCCACTAAGTTTGATCAGAGGCGAAGTGGATCCTTGCGTGGGCAATGGAGCAAGAGTTGTTGTGGTTGCTGTAGGCACCATTCCATTGTCTTTACCTTCAGGATTAGTTTTAGAATTAAATAATTATTCTTGTGTTCCATCTCTATCTAAAAACATTATTTCTGCTTCATGTTTCCAAGCAGAAGGTTATGACTTTAGATCTATGACCAATGGTTGTTATCTTTATTTCAAAGAAATGTTCTATTGTCTTATTCCATTAGTGAATGGATTATATGTTTTAAGTCATGAAGGATCTCACATCTATAACATTAATATGAAAAGACAACGTCTTTATGATTTGAATCCCACATTTATTTGGCATTATCGCTGAGGCCATATAAATGAGAAACGTATGGAGAAACTCCATAAAGACGGTCTTCTCGACTCTTTTGATTTTGATTCATTTGAGACATGTAAATCTTATTTACTTGGCAAGATGACAAAAGCACCTTTTACAGGACAAACTGAGAGGGCAAATGACTTATTAGCACTCATACATACTGATGTGGACCAATGAGTTTAATAGCCAAAGGTAGCTTTTAGCACTTTATAACTTTTACCGATTAATTTAGTAGATATGGGTATATCTATCTAATGAGGCATAAGTCCAAATCATTTAAAAGGTTCAAAGAATTTTAGAATGAAGTATAGAATCATTTAGACAAAATAATCAAGTTTCTACGATCAGATCATGGAGGTGAGTACTTGAACATTATCTATATGTAGCTCTATCACGAGCGACTTCTCGGAATAACATCAAAATACTTACCACTTCAGAAAAAACTTCGGAGTAACAAACAGAAACAAAAACACAACACAAAACACAAACACAAACACAAACACAAACACAAACACAAACACAAACACAAACACAAAACACAAATAAAACACAAAACACAAACACAGAACACAACCACAAAACACAAACATAAACACAAATACAAAACATAAACACAAACACAAACACAAACACAAACACAAAACATAAACACAAAACACAAAACACAAACACAAACACAAACACAAATAAAAACACAACACAAACACAAGACACAAACAACAAACAAAAAACAACAAAACACAAATCCAACACAACACACAAAACACAACACACAAACACAAACACAAAACAACACACAAAACAAAACACACAAACACAAACACAAACACAAACACAAACAAAAACAAAACACAAAAACACAAAACACAAACACACACACAAAACACAAAACACAAACACAAACACGAACACGAACACGAACACGAACACGAACACGAACACGAACACAAACAAGAACACGAACAAAAACACAAACACAAACACAAACACAAACACAAACACAAACACAAACACAAACACAAACACAAACACAAACACAAACACAAACACAAACACAAACACAAACACAAACACAAACACAAATAAAAACAGAAACACAACACACAAACACAAACACAAAACACAAATAAAACACAAAACGCAAACACAGAACACAACCATAAAACACAAACATAAACACAAATATAAAACACAAACACAAACACAAACACAAACACAAACACAAACACAAACGCAAAACCAAACCCAAACACAAAACACAAAACACAAACACAAACACAAACACAAACAAAACACAAAACACAAACACAAACACAAACACAAACACAAACACAAACACAAACACAACGCAAAACACAAAACACAAAACACAACACACAAACACAAACACAAACACAAACACAAATAAAACACAAACACAAACACAGAACACAACGACAAAACACAAACATAAACAAAACACAAACACAAACACAAACACAAACACAAACGCAAACCCAAACCCAAACACAAAACACAAAACACAAATACAAACACAAACACAAATAAAAACACAAACACAAACAACACAACACAACACACAAATATAAACACAAAATAACACACAAAACACGACACATAAACACAAACACAAACACAAACACAAACAAAACACAAACACACAACACACAAAACATAAAACACAAACACAAACAACACAACACAACACACAAACACAAACACAAAACAACACACAAAACACAACACACAAACACAAACACAAACACAAACACAAACATAAACAAAACACAAAAACACAACACACAAAACATAAAACACAAACACAAACAAGAACACGAACACGAACACGAACACGAACACGAA
>KE373135.1:1075517-1087529 GCA_000418225.1 Zizania latifolia | reverse complement strand
TGCCCCGACGACGGTGGCCCAACTCCGGCGAGCACAGCACCGACCACGCTGGACTGCTTCTTCTCCACCTGACGGTTTGATGTATGGATGCACACCAACTGTTTGATGTTATTCTTGTATGGTGCTTGAAGTGATTTCTGCATGCCATATGTTTGTTGAAATGCCTGTGACATTTTTGTGATGTATTCAAGGTGTTTGATGAATTGTCAATGAAGTCACACATCAAGTGTTCGATCATTTGCGCATGAGTGCTTTGTACGTGTCTTTTTTAATAGAATGTATGTTGCACTCGTGGATGCATTTTGATTGATCGTTTAACACTTCTCCTTATTTTGAGCAATTCCTTTTCGGCTTCTATTTTTGGTGGAGATTGTATCAACTTGCTTCGTGTGGATATTTTTGCATAGCCTTGAGCTGAGTCTCTTGAAGCCACCCGCAAGTTCGATACAAGGAGTTGAGGAGATTTTGTTTTTATCTGTGGTTTTTGTTTTGCGTCCATTCACCCCCCTCTGGTCGCTAGTTTCGATCCTACACTTGTCTCTAGGGCATATTACCATCAATCTCCCACTTGCACTAGAGTCAATACTTGCAAGCATTAAATCCCATCCCCTTAAGTGTGTGACCCGATAGGTTCATATGCAAACGGCCGCTACCCGGAAACCTTTTCTGGATTGCACCATGCTCCCACTAACTTCTTTCGAGAGAAACTCTTTCTCAAGAAAGACACCATTTCGGGAGACAAACACTTTGTCTTCTTCCTGGTTATAGAAGTAATATCCTTTGGTTTTCCTAAGATATCCCACAAAGAAGCATTTATCAGATTTGGGAGTAAGCTTATCAGATATCAAACGTTTTACATAGGCCTCACAACCCCATATCTTTAGAAAAGATAACCCGGGATGCTTCCTAGTCCATGTCTCATATGGCGTCCTCTCTATAGATTTAGATGGAACCCTATTTAATGCGAAAGCAGCAGTTTCTAGAGCGTATCCCCAGAAGGACAATGAAAGATCAGTTTAACTCATCATTGACTGGACCATGTCTAACAAAGTTTGGTTCCTTCGTTCGGACACCCCATTCCATTGAGGCGTGCCTGGTGGAGTCAGCTGCGGAACAATACCACACTGCTTTAGATGATCAATAAACTCATGGCTCAAATATTCACCTCCACGATCCAATCGTAGAAATTTAATTGTCGTACCTATATGATTTTGTACCTCATTCTAGAACTCCTTGAACTTTTCAAAGGATTCAGACTTATGCCTCATTAAGTAGATGTAACCAAATCTACTAAAGTCGTCGGTAAAAGTGAGAAAGTACTGAAAACCACCTCTAACTGTAGAACTCATTGGTCCAAATACATCTATATGTACAAGGGCTAACAATTCATTTGCCCTCTAACTTTGACCAGTGAAAGGCGTCTTAGTCATTTTGCCAAGTAAACAAGACTCGCATGTGCCAAATGATTTAAAATCAAATGACTATAGAAGACCATCTTTATAGAGCTTCTGCATGTGCTTCTTATTTATATGACCTAAACGACAGTGTCAAATAAAAGTGGGATTCAAATCATTAAGCTGTAGCTTCTTCGTATTAATGTTATAAACAGGTATATCCTCAAGATTCTGAGGAAAACTATTCTAACATGATAACGATGCATACCGCATACAAAACATGAAAGAATAGTATGACAGGAACATAAGTAAACATCACGGGCAATTATATTAACTGTGACATAGTATGACCCTTCTCACATGATGATCTCCATCTCCATGGTTCCTATCCTTCGGGTCATCACACTTCAAGCCTCCATGATCTTGTATGAGTCTATTACATCTAATAGCACTATACAAATTACATGAGAAGAAGCACCACATGTCGACGCGCAGGTCGTACAACAATAGAACAACCTTGGGCTGCAATTAACCATGACACGTAGACCATGAAAATTACATGCGTGCATCACATACATCACAAGGCCATACCTGTCACAACATTCTCTGAAAAAACGAGTTAAGCGTAGAGTCTATGCGTGACTGAAAAGCAGACCCGGAACTTCTGGCTCAAAGCCCAGAACTTCTAGCCGAAGCTCGAAACTTCCAGCTCAAAGCCCAAAACTTCCAAAATCACCCTTCTGTATCGAATTTATTTTGGCCCAAAACTTTCGGGTCAAACCCGGAACATCCGAAAGTAACCTTCTGTACAGAATTTATTTCTGCTCGGAACTTCCGGTTCAACCGGAACTTCTCAACCCGGAACTTCCGGTCCAACCAGAACTTCCGAAAATGACATTCTGTACCGGGATTATTTCAGCAAGGAAGTTCCTGCTGGAGCCCGGAACTTCCGAAAATCCAACGCAAGAACAATAGATCTAATCTATTTCCACCACACATCACCTATATGTGTATGATCTAGATCGAACACTATGCACGTAGGCTCTAATATCACTGTTGGGGAACGGGTAGGCTACGCTAGCAAAAAAATAAAACTTTTTCTACCCCGTTCAACCCAGGAACCATGCGAGTAATGGGATCATAGATCATTACCTCTAGTCGCGAGACGTGCTAGGGCATCGGAAGAAGAGTTAGGGAAGCGCATCCACGATCAACTCTGCCCGGCTTCATCAAATCATCGGCGGCGAAGATGATGCAGCCTTGCGATCCTCACGTCGAGATGATAAGCGCCACAATTGCAGCGGTGCCTCTATGGTATCCACACGTACAGGGATGGGATCACCTCATGCCGGTACGCTAGTGTTGGGTTATGGAGAGGCTACGCTAGCACTAAATTCAAAATTTTTATCCCTTTTGCCCAGGAACCATGCGTGTAATGTGATCATATATCATTACCTCTAGCCACGAGACACGCTAGGGCAGCGGAAGTAGAGTTGATGAAGCACATCCTCGATTGGCTCTGCTCAGCTCCACCCGTTTATCGGCGATGAAGACGACGTAGTCCGGCGATCTCCACGGGAGAAGATTAGCACCATAGTAGCAGCAGTGCCTCTATGGTATCCACACATACAGGGATGAGAGATATGGATTTCTAAATGGATTAGGATTCCAAAGGTTGTTATTTTCATGGCTCATGGTGGCAGCCATGAGCAATTATACATAGACTAGAGGGGAGAGCAAAACAAAGGTACAAGGAACAAGAGAAAAATTAGGGTTTAGCCTTTTGCTCTCCATCTAAAACTTTGTACATGATTTGATAAGGGGTGCTTTGGATTGCACCTTATAAACACTCTTATGTAATAAAGATTCATCTCTAAGCATCAAGGAGTGTGGTATCACGTTCTTTCTCTTAATGTTCATCGGTTTGCATAATTCTGGTATATTCTGTGATTTTGCTTTTACTTGTAATTTAATATGAATTGATTTATCCAAAACCTTGCCCAGACATTGAGAAAGAGATCTGCAAAGTTTCATTGGTAAATTTCTCATATTTTAGAAGTAATTAAGGTTTTAATTTTCAGTATAGATCTGCTCTGTTTTTACGCTGCTGCAACTCTCAGGGATCATAACTTTTGATTAGAAACTCTAATTTGAGTAAAATCTCTGGAGAAAGTTTCATATTGAAGTCTAGTTTATTATATTAAAATTTTAGATCAATCCAAGTTCACTTTGTTGGGGGAAAGTGGTATGTTCTTGTTATTGTTGATGATTTCTCTCGACACACTTGGGTTTTCTTCTTGGCATCTAAGGATGAAGTTTTTTGTCTTTTTCAAAACTTGGTTCTTAGACTTTCTGTTGAACGCCCGGGAGTACTTAGAACAATTCGAAGTGACAATGGTACTGAATTTAAGAATTCATCTTTTGAGTACTTTTGTGCTAAAGAAGGCATTGAACATCAGTTTTTCTCACCAAGAGTTCTACAACAAAATGGTGTTATTGAAAAAAAGAATAGAACTTTGGTTGAGATGGCTAGGACTATGCTTGATGAACATCAGACTCCTAGAAAGTTTTGGGCTGAAGCAATTTCTACGACTTGCTATATTTCAAACAGAGTTTTCTTGTGATCAAAGTTGCCCAAAACTTCTTATGAGCTTCGTTTTGGACATAGACCTAGTGTCTCTCACTTGAGAGTTTTTGGGTGCAAATGTTTTGTGTTGATATCTGAAAATTTGGATAAATTTGAATTAAGATCTCAAGATGGCATTTTTCTTGGTTACCCTGCTCATACTCAAGGATACCATGTATTTGTGCTAGAAACTAACAAGATTGTGGAGACTTTTGAAGTCACCTTTGATGAGGCTAGTCCTAGTAATAGACCCGACATTATAGGTACAGGTGCACAGGTTTTGGGGGAGGATTAGAGCATCTTTGGCGATCAACATCCTCCTAAACAAATAATTGGTAATCTCTATGAGCGTGTCACTTGTTCTAGGTTTGCGTCTCCTGACTCTCATGCTCATTCAGCTTTTATTGCTTCTTTTCAACCCAAAGATAGTTCTCATGCTCTAACTGACAAATCGTGGATCAATGCCATATATGAAGAACTTGAAAACTTTGAACGTAATAAAGTCTAGAATTTAGTTGAACCTCCTCAAGGACATAACATTATTGAAACCAAATGGTTTTTTTGAAATAAACAGAATGAGGACGGTTTAATTGTTAGAAACAAAGCTAGACTTGTTGCTCAAGGATTTACTCAGGTGGAAAGTTTAGATTTTGTTGAAACTTTTGCTCCTGTTTCTAGAATTGAAGCCATTAGACTCCTTTTAGCATTTGCTGCATCTAAAGGTTTTAGATTGTATCAAATGGATATTAAAAATACTTTTCTTAATGGTTTCATCAATGAAGAAGTTTATGTTAAGCAATCACCTGGTTTTGAAAATCCTAAGTTCCCAAACCATGTTTTCAAGTTGCCTAAAGCTTTGTATGGTTTGAAACAAGCACCGAGAGCATAGTATGATAGGTTGAAAACTTTTCTGCTTGAAAAAGGTTTTTTCTATGGGAAAAGTGGACAAAACTCTATTTCTTTTCAAGCAAGGAAATGATCAACTATTTGTATAGATTTATGTGGATGATATTATCTTTGGTTGCTCATCTCACGCTTTGGTTTCCAAGTTTTCTGAGACTATGTGCAAAGAGTTTGAGATGAGTATGATGGGCGAGCTGACGTACTTTTTGGGACTACAAATCAAACAAACAAAAGATGACACTTTTTTTCATCAGAGTTAGTATATTAAGGATCTTCTTCGGTGTTTTTACATGGAAAATTGCAAGCTAATTTCTACAACGATGAGAGCTACATCTACTTTGGATCTTGACGAGGATGGTGAGCCTATTGATCAAAAAGAATATCACAGCATTATCGGCTCACTTTTGTATCTCACCGCATCGAGGCTAGACATTCAATTTTCTGTTTGTCTGTGGGCTCGATTTGAAGCTTCTCCTCGTGCTTCACATCGTAAAGCTATCAAGTGTATACTCAGGTACCTCAAGTTTACTTAAGAATTTGGCATATGGTGCTCTACTTTCTCAAGTGTTAGTTTAAGAGCTTTTTCTGATGCTGATTTTGGAGGTTGTAGAATTGATAGAAAGAGTACTAGTGGTACATGTTATTTCTTGGGAACATCACTTTTTGCTTTGTCATCTAGAAAACAATCTTCTGTTGAATAATCCACTGCAGAAGCTAAATATGTTGCTACTTCTAGTTGTTGCTCATAAGTTCTTTGGTTTATTTCTACACTTAAGGATTATGAAATGAACTGTATTCGTATTTCACTTTATTATGATAACACAAGTGCTATAAATATTATAAAGAACCCAGTGCAACACTCTAGAACAAAGCATATTGATATTCGATATCATTTTCTTAGAGATCATGTGGAGAAAGGTGATGTTGTGCTTCTTTTTATTGACACTAAGTTACAATTGGTAGACATTTTCACTAAACCTTTGGATTCTTCTCGCTTTGCTTTTCTTCGTGGGGAGTTGGGTGTTGTTCATCCAATGGGTTTATTTTGAGGGGGAGTTTGCTGTTTTATTTGCACCATAATGCATTCATGTTAAATTTTGTGCATTATTTGTATTCAAAATAAAAACAAAAAGAACAAAACATTGAGCTTTAATTTTTACCTTCAGTCAATCTTTGTGCTTGCTAGCAATATCTTGTGAAATTGATGGATCACTAGACTTGCTTTCATATCTTTTAGTCTTTTTATGAGCCTATGACATAGTTTTTGAGGGATATGACGCATGACACATAAATATTCAAGTGAATGATAAAGAAATATGTCGTGCTGACCTGGTGGCTAGTTTGAGTTAAATATGCTTACATATGTTCTAGCTGTGTTTATTTCACCATGATAGTACTATAGCTCGTGCAATGTCAAATCTAAATGAAAAAGAAAAAGAAAGTGTGCAAAAGCACAGAAAGTTCAAAAAGAAAAGAAAGTGTGCAAAAGCACAGAAAAATCAGCATTCATGAAAAAATGTTTTGCCTAGGTCGTCTCACAAGACTGCTTATCATTGCACTTTGATATGAACTTGGAGATGATCATAGATGACCAGACGATTGAAATGGGGACAGCTTGTATGTGCAAGAACCTCACAATAGGTCGTGTGACTGAAGCTCAGTTGGCACCATCTGTCTCTAGATCAGTGGTCGCTATGCTGAGATAGGCACTTGTGAAAATTTCATACAAAAGTTGTATCTATCAAATCTGAAATTTTCAATGACTATAAATTGCACTTTTAAGAGCACTAAGCGTTGTTTTGGTTTTATGGACGAGGCTGAATTGTGTGTGAGGTATTTCTCTTGAATTGGTCCAAGTAAAAGCCAACATTATATATCATTGAAATTATTCAATTTTAGTATCGATTTGAACTTGAGAATTGTGCCTTAGTTTCACTATCAGGCTTTTAGACTTGATTGTTAGCTGGTTGATCTATCTATTTTATTTATGTTGCAAAGCTTGTCATGTGGATTGCTTTTGGTATACTTCAAAGCTCTTAAACAAAAAATGGTGTTCTCATGATAAATTTCTCTCTTTTGCTTCACTTGATGAAATCATTGTCAAAGGGGGAGAAATATTTAGGGGAGAATTTGGTTTTTGATACAATCATTGTCTTTTGCATCTTTTGCAATCAATTTTCAAGAGAGTTTTATTTATTGTACTTTGAAAAAGGTTTTGGGGAGAAAAACTTGTGCTTATGCTTATGCTTTCGAAAATCAAAAAATTATTTGTGCTTTTTTTTAATGGTGTTGCTAATGTGTTCATCAAGGGGGAGATTGTGAGATCATGTGTATGATCATTGATTTATGATGAACAAATTGATTTTGATCTTGACATGTGTTGAACGAATTGGTTTTGATTGGTTTGAGTGATCAGACTCTTTGGTCGAATTGTCGAGCACTCTTGTCGGGCACTCAGCACTTAGCACTCAAGAAATAACCCTCGAGGAATTTCAGCTATCGAGAGTTTTCAGCATCCGAGAAATTTTAACACTCGGGATTTTGGATTGCTCGGATTTTTTATGTTCGAGTCAGATCATATTCTTTAATTATTTATTCCATAAATAAATCATGTTTATTATTAATTGGAATGTTTGAGTTAGGTTGGAAAGAATTGATTGGAATAATTGAGTCAAGTTGGAAAGAACTTGTTCTCGGGAAAAGAGTTTCTTGGTTTGTTCATGTACAGACATTGCTTAAGGGCGAGTAGTGATCGATGATGGGATCGGAGCTAGGCTCAGGGAGCAGTTAAGGTTTAGAATGGTCGAAGATGTCATGCAAGATGCTCGGGCTAGAGGATGCTGCACGTGAAGATGAGGTTTCTAAATGTCATACGCGGGGATGTGTACGAATGTGGAAAGGATGCGAGGTTTCTATATGGCATACGCGGGAGGTGTGTAGATACGAAAAGGAGGCAAATTTAGAAGGAGTTAGGATTTAAAGGATTCGTAAAAGATATAGATTCCTAAATGTATTAGGATTCCAAAAGTTTTTATTTTCGTGGCTCGTGGTGGCAGCCAAAAGGGATTATAAATAGACTAGAGGGGAGAGCAAAATAGAGGTACGAGGAACAAGAGAAAAATTAGGGTTTAGCCTTTTGCTCTCTATCTAAGGCTTTCTATGTAATTTGGTGAGGGGTGCTTTGGATTGCACCTTGTAAACACTCTTATGTAATGAAGATTCATCTTCAAGCACCATTGAGTGTGGTATCACGTTCGTTCTTCTTAATGTTCATCGGTTTGCATCATTTTGGCTAATTCTATGATTTTGCTTTTACTTACGATTTAATACGAATTGATTCAGCCAAAACCTTGCCAAGACATTGAGAAAGAGATCTGTAAAGTTTCATTGGTTAATTCCTCGTATTTTAGAAGTAATTAAGGTTTTAATTTTCATTACGGAACTGCTCTGCTTTTACACTGCTGCAACTCTCAGGGATCATAACTTTTGATTGGGAACTCGGATTTGAGTGAAATCTAGGAAAGTTTCGTATTGAAGTCTAGTTTATTATGTTAAAATTTCAGATCAATCTGAGTTACGATTTTAAAGTTACGCTCATTTTACCGTACCTTGGTCAGGCTGTTTTCTGCTCTCGGTAGTGCTCTCGGGAAATTTGCTGAGTCCTCAAGAAAGCCCTCAAAAAATTCAAGAACTCATCAAGAAATTTCCTGAATCCTCGAGAATTTTAGTCTGGTCAGGAATTTTGCTGATTGGTCAGGAATTAGCTTTCTGATTTTATTTTTGGTGTCAGTTTTAGGGTACTACAACCATTCACCCCTCTTTAGTTGTCGTGGTTAGCGTATTTCGATCTTATAATATCAAATTTGTTAGGCCGATTGAAACCATTTATGCCATTGCTAAGAATAAAAGAGGGAGAAGAATTTATTTTGACCGATAAACATCAGAAAATGTTTGATGAGACCAAGAAATACTTAAGCTCTCCTCTAGTTTTGATCCCGCCACGGCCTGGTAAGCCGTACAAGTTATACTTGTCGGTCGATGATGTAAGCATCAAATCAATGTTGATTTCGGAGTTAGAAGGAAAAGAGCGCGTCATGTTTTATCTAAGCCGATGATTATTAGACGCTGAAACGAGATACCCTATAGTAGAAAAGCTGTGCCTATGCCTTTATTTCTCTTGAACTAAATTGAGACACTGTATTTTATTGATGCAATGAATGGTTGTATGCAAAGCCGATGTCATCATGTACATGCTATCGGCTCCAATTTTAAAAAGGATTGGCAAATGAGTATTTGCATTAACAGAGTTTGATTTAGAATATGAATCGGCTAAAGCGGTCAAGGGCCAAGTCATCGCTGACTTCATTGTGCAGCACAGAGATAGAGCAGTAGACTATGTGGAGCTGATACCATGGATACTTTTCTTTGATGGATCAGTTTGTACGCATGGATGCGGCATCGGGCTAGCAATCATATCGCATCGGGGGCAAGTTTCGAGTTGGCTTACACTATTAAGCCTTACCACACCAATAATCAGGCGGAGTATAAGGCGGTCCTCAAAGGGTTGAAGTTGTTAGCCGAGATAGAAGTCGATGTCATCGAAATCATGGGTGATTCTTTGTTGGTAATTAGGCAACTCTCTAGAGAGTATGACTATGTCGGTGAATCATCGACCAGTCCACCCAAGGGGGTACCCGAGGTGGTGATTAGATGTGTGTAAGGGAAGCACAATGCATTTGAACCCGATGGTCGACTCTAGAATACAAGAGCCAAGGTTTATACTGGTTTAGGTCTATGTCCAGTGTTTTAGGGTATACTATGATGGTAGATCTTATAGTATGACGCTATCAAGCTATAGAGGTTTAGGGCGTCGAAAGTAAGAAAAATATGTTGAAAAGCTTGTCCTTTGGGGGCTCTCACCTCCTTTATATACTCAGGAGGTGAGCCCAACAAGCCAGGACTTATATTGCCTACCAAACTCAGGTGCTAAATCTCTAATTACAAGGATTCTAGTACAAATAAATCTTTTGATATAATATCCAAAGCTTAATTACCTAATAAGGACTCGACTTTCCTAATCAGAATCAAACCCCTGTTTATGGGCCATACCAGACTATCAGTGCTGGTCTTGGCCTACCCTTGGTCCGATCTGATAAGCCCAACTGTGGGGTACCTAGGGGTCATATCCCTGACAGCAGCCCCCAAGCTCTTCTTAACTTGGTTGAAGAAATGTTCAGTAAAACAAGTTGGGAGGAGCTCTTCTTTAATCTAAAACCTCAGCGTCTTTGTCAAACTTTGATGTCTTTGAAAAAGCTTTCGATCTCCTTCTTTCGTATGAGGTGCACCGTATAGGTGCACCCACACGGTGTAGCCCCTGAGCCTCGAGTTAAATAGAACATTTAGCTCGAGGGTCTAAGAATATCCTGCAAAGAAAATAATCCTTTGGAGATTTGCTTCGTAATCTTGTCTTCTGTCATCATCGAGACCTTGATGGAAAAAGGTCATGCTTGAAATCTTAAACTTGCGATGAACTTGGAAGAAAATTGGTCTCGGATCTTTGAATAAATTGGCGTCCTGTTGCCCGGGCCTCTCATCCATCCAGATGCCCGAGAGGTCGAGGCACATTGAGTTTGTAAGTTCTCGAGGATTTCAGTCCCCGGGAACTCACACTTCGGATCTGGCGAGCCCCCGAGCACGAGAGTTCTCAAGCACACGCGAGCCCCCAAGTATGGGACCCACCAGCACAAAAGGGTCTCAACCGTCGCGGACTTCACCCATTGTGCTAGAAAATGCCGTTTCATAATTCCTTCTCCCGTCCGTAGTTAATGCGTGGCAGACAAAAAAGCTAAAAAGATATCCTGCCTCTGATAGGGCCACGCGCAGCATGCAGAGCACTGGTGGAGATAATGCGGTGAGAATCGCTTCTCCTTCTCTGCCATAAAGCACATGCGATAATCGGAGCTGCGTTTGCTGTGGCCGCAGGCATGGGTAGTTGGGGGAACGCCTCTATTTAAGCCAACATCCCCCCTCCTGAGTCTCGCACTGAGTCCTCCTGGTTCTTCCTCTTCTGCTTTGAGACTCCTTCTTCATCACACCTACAAGGGAGAGATTGTCGATGTTGTTTGTTGCTCCATGGATCCGTGATGTGCTGGCTTAACCGTGGAACTAGCTACTCTGATCTCAAGCTATCAGGTTTGTCTGATATGATGATCCCTACATGAATTTGTTTCATCTTCACTCATGTAGTGCTTGCCTCTTGGCTTTGTCATCATAGCAGGATGTCGTATCTTTCTTGAGTCCTCTTGGCAGCGTGGTTCTTTCTGCAAACATGCTACTATCTAGCGCTCTTATGCTGCCTGTCTTGATGTCCGATTGCCAAGTAGAGGCTTGATCCTGCGGGAGGAGCTAGAGACGTCCGCAAACGTAGGCACCCTATGAAGGTATCTGACCCCACCACTAAGGTTGGGCCAATACTGCTCTCCCTTTGTGCTGGTTTATTTAGAGGTCCAGATTATTTAGGTTTATCCAGATGATCCGGGCACTACAGATCAGAAATAATATGAACCACAGAATATGACCTAGCCAATGAACTAATACATCGAATAATCAATGAAACTTAACCTTGCTAGTTAATGAATAGGACAAAAGATAAATAACAACTAACAAGAATAAAGATTGACACAATGAATTTTTACCGGAGTTCTGATCCCACGATCCTACATCTCCGTTGAGGAAACCCTAAAGGGCCGAGTCTCTTTCAACCCTAATCCTCACCAAGCGCTCACCGCTGTAAGCCTTGGTTTTCACTCGTTACCTCTATGAAGCTAAGTGTAGGACCGAAAAGGCGACCAGAGGGGGGGGTGAATGGGCGCAAATTAAAAACGCAGTGGAAAAATACAACTAACTATCCCCAAAACTTCTAACAACAAGAATATCAGCTTTGCAAGTGACTTAAGAAAGCTCAGCACAAGATTGTGCGATAAAGATCACACCAGGCAAGCTGATATCTCAAAGACCTCCTCAAAAGCACTCTTCAAGAATAGCAACAGGTATTCAACTCAGAACCTCTAACAAAGATCTCTACCAACA
>KE373135.1:1053866-1064082 GCA_000418225.1 Zizania latifolia | reverse complement strand
AGGAGAAGGAAACAAAAAGTGGAGACAATATTCAGAATTTTTCTTTGATTCAAATTGCTCAAGGGACTACAAGGGATGGCTAGCCCTTAAATAGCCCCATGGTTCAATACAAAAGACACAACTACCCTCATCTCGAAGGTTCGGTACCGACTCCGGCCCACAGGGCAAAAACGTAAAATAACCCTACAGATATTATTCGGTGCCGCTACTTTTCGTAGCCGCTACGACACCGCTAGAATTAACGGAGAACACGTTTTTCCGGTAGATTGACAGTTTTGAGCCAAAACCGACAAAGCGTCCGTCGCCTCCGCACCGTGCACCCGGATTGGACCCGTTCCAACCCCACGGCTCTTCAGCCCGGCGATCGAACGTCCGTGTACCTGAGTCGCACCGGTCGACACCACGACGGTTCCCGTTTCTTCACTTGCCGCTTCAGCTCCGTGCACCCGGATTGGACTGGCACGCCCTCGCGACCCCTCTGTCCGACCAGCGCCCATCCGTGTACCTGAGTCGCACGTGAACTTCGTCACAGTCAAGTCTCTTTATCTCTTTTTCTCTTCTCATCTTCTTTCCTCGTTGACAATCACTCATCATCCCCATGGTATACACCATGGCTCCTCACTAAGGCGATGCCTTGTATAAACTTGTCCGGTCACCCACAATCCTTGGGTGCTCGTGGATCGATGCCTAGCTATCTAGGAGGGATTACCTCTAAGAGTAATAGATCCGTTGATGTGATCAAAAACCGTGTGCTCAAGATTTCTCATGAAGATCGAAACGCACACAAACACCACAACTTCCAACAGGATGGATCAACAAGAACTCAAGAAGTTTGGTGAAGAACTCTCAATACAACTCTCAAAGATCCAATCAAGATCAAGCACTAGGATGAGAGAAAGAGACTACAAAAGGCAAGGTTGCTAGGTTTTTGGAAAACGTGCCCTGATTATGGGAGAGGGGAGATATTTATACCCCTTTCTCAAAACTAGCTGCTAGATTAAAAATCATGCACTGTTCATCCGGATGATCCGGACTAAACCGGATGTTCCGGACTAAAAAATAAAAGAAACAGAACGATTGTTTCGGATAGTCTGGCTTTTACCGGATATTCTAGACCAAAAATAAATTCAAACAGAAAGGAATTTTTGGACCATCCGGCATTGATCGGATGTTCCGGGATTCAGAATAAAATCCACCAGAAAGCAATTTTCGGATCATACTCCGACTCACAAAATAAATTCAATAGAATGAAATTCTCGGATCATCTGGATGGCTTCGGATGTTTCGAGCTTCAAAGAAAATCCAAACAGAACAATATTTTTGGATTATCCGGCTGAACCCGGATACTTCGACATGCAAAATAAATCAAAACAGAACACTATTTTTGGATACTCCAGACTAGTTTGGATTATCTGGCTTTGCATAAAAATCTAAATTCAACTTAGAAAAGTTCCAAAAGCTGTCCAAAAATATTTTTCTTTGAGCACTAAGTTTTGGAATACTATTCAACACATCCCTCTTAATAGTATGACATACCTAGACTCAATTTCATATGAAATATAACCATTTAGCATATTTGAGCCTAAATGGCACTAAAGAGGATGATTTCTTCTAAATCGATTGAATTACAAAGCCACTTTGATTTTCGATATCTACATTCATTTTAGCAACAAGGTTAGTAACATTTGATCGCTATTGTCATTAATACACCAAAATAAATTAGGGGCCTAGATGCATCAAGATGCACTTTCAATAAGTCCTCGAGCGCTTAAGCCTCCGAGCGCGGAAGATCTTGAGCATGTGAGCCCCCGAGCGCGGGAGGTCCTCGAGCACCGATGGAACCCAAACATTGCAGGCTCCGCTAGTGCGCACAAAAAGTTGCTTTTTAGTCTTCTCCATCCGCAATTAATGCGCTGCAGACAAGGGGACAGAAGGGGCGCTTTATTTCTGACAGGGCCATGCGCAGATGTAGGCCACAAGCATAGATAAAGAGGCGAAACTATCTTGTCCACCTCACCATAAAGCGCATAGTAACTGAAGTGACGTCCCCAACGGTGGCCATGGCTGATGTCACAGCTGAGGTGGCGCTCCTATTTAACCCGTAGAATCCCCTTCATTCCTATAATGGAGATTCTCCACATCCCTATGTGCTTCTTCTCTCCCCTGTTGGGCCTTCTACCATAGCTCTCTGTCATCTTTCTTGATCTCTAATCCACCGGGCGAGGAAAGGGTCATCATTGTTCCTGTTAATGTCGCTTGTTACCCCGAGGATCTACGGTGTGTTGGTCCTCTCGTTGACCATGGACTTTATTGGCCTAGGTATTGGGAGTCCATGACCTCATGTTTGTTGATCTGTTCATCCCTATCTGGATTTGCTTTGTCTTCACTACGTGATGTGAGATCATTGACCTAGTGCGACGCAGGATGATACTGCACCAGCGCCAGAGCTTTCCTCAAGTGTCATCCTTTTCATCGATGTCCAACCTTTAAGTTGCTTCCATGCTACTTACCTTATCGCCTGGATGCTAGGATAAGGAGTTGATCAGGCATAGGAGACAGATGTCACCTGCTGAAGTGGGCGCCTTGGCTCTTGATGTTAGGACCGCTCTATTTTTCCTCTCGGTGAAGAAGGCGGTGTCCCTTTGTGCTGGTCTCTCAGAGGTGATGGCGATATACTCTTGACCATGATAGGTTGATGCTGCATCGTGTAAAGCTGATGCAGTCATGGTCTCCGAGAACCTCTGTACCGATGGCGGCTACGTTTGCTTTGCAGAATGTTGTCTCTGGCCATCTTTACATTTTTCTCTTCTGTGGTATGTCTGAAGGGGGTTGTGTCCCCTTCTTTGAAGTAATATAGTCTCTATAAAAGTGCTATGCCCCCTTCTTTGATGTAATGTAGTCCCTGTAAAAGATTAGTTTTGAAAATAAAGACGATTCTATATCCTTGCCTTGCATGATTTTTGCTGTGCCTTGTGCATTATCACCCACACGATGTATCGGTGAAGTTGATGAAGATGCAAGATTGTGGGTGTCCGGCTAAATAGTCTACCCACTTCTAGGTCCGGTTGTATGCACGGCGACCATGTGGCGCCCAACTCGGAGGGGGATGTAGTCTGCATAGGTCAGTGAGGTCAGAAAAGATGCATGATTGTAGATGTATGACTAAAGATCCTACCCTCTCCTGAGTCTATTTGCATGCACGGTGGCCATCTGGCACCCAACACGGAGAGGGATATAATCGTCATGGGTCGATGAAAAAGATGCTCGACTGTGGGTGTACAGCCCTAAAACTTACCCCTTCCTAGCCAAGTGGCATTTCTGGGGGGAAGTAGTCAGCGAGGTCGGCAAAAAAATATGCTCGACTATGGGTGTACAGCCTGACGGCTTACCCCTTCCTAGGCCAGTTGCATGTCTAGGGGAGGGAAATAGCCAGTGAGGTCGGCGAGAAAACGTGCTCGACTGTGGGTGTATAGCCCTAAGACTTACCCTTTCCCATCCCAGCGGCATGTCTAGGTAGGGAAGTAGTTGGCGAGGTCAACAAGAAAATGTGCTTGATTGTGGGTATACAGCCCTAAGGCTTACCCTTTCCCATCTTAGTGGCGTGTCTGGAGGAGGGAAGTAGTCGGCGAGGTCAGGGAAGAAACAGCGCCACAGGGTCGATGGATGTCTAAACACAATTTAATGACAAAGAAGTAATAGAAATTATTTTACAGAATGTTGTTAGGCATAAAATCGACAGAGGTGCTCGATGTTCCATGAGTTTGGTACTACTTGCCTGTCTTCTCGTAATAGCCTGTAGGCCTCTAGTCTTGTTACTTTGGCGATGATAAAAGATCCTTCCGAGGGGATAGAAAGCTTGTGCATCTCGATGATTGATTGTACCCGACGAAGTACTAAGTCACTGACCTTAAAACTTCTGCTTTGTATGTTGTGGTCGTGATACCACCAAAGGGCCTATTGATATCAATCTGCATGTACAACTACTGCTATCCGAACTTCCACGATAGAGTCAATGTCTTCAGTCCTGGTTTGTTCTGTTGTATATTGTCATAGTGTTGTACTCGGGGGGGCTTATGTAGCATGTCCACCGGCAAGATTGCCTCGGAGCCATAGATGAGGAAAAAGGGAGTCTATCCTATACCCCTATTTGGTTGCGTGCAGAGCCTCCAGATTACTACAGGGAGTTCCTGTAGCCACCTCCCGGTGTATTTCTATAGAGGTGAAGATTCAAGTTTTGAGGCCTTGGAGGATCATCCCGTTGGCACGTTCGCACTGCCTGTTGGCTCGAGGATGTGTGACCGATGTATATTTGACCTCAATCAGTCTTTCTTCACAGAAGTCCTAGAAGTCATTTGAGGTAAACTGAGTCTCAAGGTCAGTTATGATTTGATTTGGCACCCCAAACCTGTATGTGATGCCTTCGATGAATTTTGCTGCTTTCTTGGCTGTGCAATTCTTTAGTGGCATTAGCTCTCGATTTAGTGAACTTGTCGATAGCCACCAGTAGCCAATCAATTCCTTGGGGGGGCCTTCTAGAAGGGACCCACCATATCAAGCCCCCAGCAAGCGAAGGGCTAGGTTGGTGGGATTGTCTGAAGGGCTTATGCTGGCAGATGGTTCTGTTTGGTAAAGAATTGGCATCCTGTGCACTTTTTAACTAACTTTTTGGTGTCATTGTTGGCCATCGGCTAGTAGAATCCCGATCAAAAAGCTTTGCCAACCAGAGTTCTAGCCCTAGCATGATTTCCGCACATTCCTGCGTGGACTTCATTGAGAATCTAGAGGCCTTCGCTCGGTAGGACGCACTTTTGGAGTATTCTTGTTGAGGCTGCGCTTGTATAGCTTATCTTCGATGACTACGTATTGTTTGCTTCATCATGCCAAACGTTTGGCTAAGGCTTTATGTTCCAGAGTTGTGCCCTTCAGGATATACTCAGTGAAGGGTCACCGCCAATCGTCGGGGTCTACGGCCATAGCAACGATTACCAACGAGCCAGTGGCTTGGTTTTCTTCGCCTTTGATTGATGGTTTGGTGAGTTCCTAGACGAACACACTCATGGGGACTATAGCTCAAGAGGAACCGAGACATGCTAGGGCATCGACTAATGAGTTATCATCATAATAAGCATCCATCTTATCGCTGGTACAAGACCAGTCCTTGTTAACCTAACTGATGGCTAACTTGGAGTTCCCATAAACCATGAGTCACTTTACCTCAAGTGATACTGCTATCTAGAGCCCGTGTAACATGGCCTCATATTCGGCTGCGTTGTTTGAAGCCTTAAATGATAACTGTAGTGCGTAGCATAGTTCTTCCCCCTTTAGAGATATGAGGAGAATTCCTACGCCAGCCCCATCTATATTTAGGGAGCCATCAAAGTACATTGTCCAATACTCTTTTTCTTCCCGGCTTGGAGGTAGTTGAATCTCGGTTCATTGTGCAATGAAGTCGGCCAAAGCTTGTGACTTGATAGCGGTACGGGACAGCCTATTTGACGATTCGTCCGGTGGGCTCCCGGTTGTGGAGTATGTCACCTAAAGGGTATTATTTGACTACCATAATTTTGTGGGCTTGGAAGTATTGCTTTAGTTTCTGCGCAGTGAGTAGGACAACATAGAGGAGCTTTTGTACCTGAGGGTACCTTGCCTTTAATAAGCCGAGAACCTCTAAGATGAAGTATACCGACCTTTGGACCAGGAAGACATGTCCCTCCTCAGGTCTCTCGACCACAATAGCTATGCTGATCATGTTGGTTGTGGTGGCGATGTAAAGGAGGAGGACCTCCACTGGGTTTGGTGCTATGAGTATCAGAGGTGAGGTCCAGAATTTTTTTAGTGCTAAAAATGCCTCATCGGCCTTATCCGTCCATTGGAAGTTTTCTTCTTTCTTCAGGAGCTTGAAGAAAAGAGCTCCTCTTTCCCCTAGTCGAGAGATGAACCTCCTGAGTGCTGTCATGCAACCTGTGAGCTTGTGGATCTTCTTAGCAATATTGGATTTGTCCATCTTCAATATGGCTATTATTTTGTCAGGGTTTGCCTCGATTCTCTAGTTGCTAACGATAAACCCTAGTAGTTGCCTTGATGGAACTCCAAAGATGCATTTATTGGGATTGAGCTTCCATCGGAACTTGCGAAGGTTCTCAAATGTTTCAGCGATGTCGCCAATGAGATTATCTTCTTCCTTTGACTTTATGACCACATCGTCAACGTAGGCTTTGATGTTGAGGCCGATTTGATCCGAGAGACACCGCTAGATGGCCCACTGATATGTTGCCCTGGTGTTTTTAAGCCTGGATGACATTATGGTGTAGCAGTATGCCCCAAAGGGCATGATAAAAGATGTTTTCTCCTGATCCTCTTTCTTGAGACCGATATGATGATACCTAGAGTAACAATCGAGAAAACACAGGTGGGAGCATCCGGCTGTCAAGTCCATGACTTGGTCAATTCGGGGTATTCCAAAGGGGTCCTTCGGGCAGTGTTTGTTTAGATTGGTGTAGTCGATGCACATCCGCCATTGTCATGTCTTCTTTCTTACCAAGACTGGGTTAGCGAGCCATTCGGGGTGTTAGACTTCACGGATAAATCCTGCTGCCAGAAAGCAAGCGATCTCAGTCTTCATCACTTCCTTCCTATCTTGTGCAAACCTTCGTAACTTCTGTTTGACTGGCTTGGCGGTCGGGTATACATAGAGTTTGTGCTCGATCAGCTCCTGAGGAACCCTAGTCATATCGGAGGGATTCCATGTAAAGATGTCCATGTTGGAGCATAGGAAGCTGACGAGCGTGATTTTCTATTTGAGGTTGAGTCCTACCCCAATGGTTGCGGTCTTTGAAAGGTCGGCCTCGGAGAAGACTATTTTCTTGGTGCTCGAGGGCACAGTCGAAATATTGGAGGAGGATGAGACTTTAGCTGGTACCTCTGAGGCTTTAGGGGGATTCACCCAGACCTATCTGAGTGTTTCCTCCATGCGAGCTGATAGGTCGATGGCCTTCGAGGCTATCTTTCTCACATGCACGGGAAGTGCTAATGTTTCCCCACACAGAAATGACTCCGTTGGGCCCCGGCAGCTTGAGCACGAGATAGAATAGTGTCCCATAGCCATAAATTTGTATATCGAGGGTCTGCTAAGGACAGCATGGAATGGGATGTCGTACTCTGTGACTCAAAAAGTTATGTGCTCAGTCCTGAAATTATCTTGGGAGCCGAACGTAACTGGCAAGGTGATCAATCCAAGAGGTACTGAGCCTAGCCCAAGTATGATGCCGTAGAAAGGGAAACTATCATCCTTTCAAAGGCTGTTGACTGAAATGCTAAGATTGTAGAGGGATTGGTGGAGCAGAATGTCCAACCTGCTCCCACCGTTGATCAGGACCCACTTCATACGCACTTTTAATATCACCAGGTCAACGACTAGCGGCCATCTCCTGAGCTTTGGGATATTGGTCCACTGGATAGCCCGGGTGAAGGTGATCAGGACTTCTAACTACCTTAGTCATTGAATCTCCTCGAACCTGGCAGCATTGACCCAGTGATCTAGGATCTTCTGTTGTCGCTTGGTCTCGGCCAACGAGAGGCCCCCAAAGATGATGTTGACCGTCTTGTGAGGTTGCTGAAAGTCATTGTTATCCTAGGGTAGATTGTCTTTTCGCGGGGCATCATCATCATCTCGGCATCATTTGCTTTGGTGAGGACTGTTTCCAGATTCTTTAACCAATGCATTTTGCAAGGAATAGCATTTGTGCATGGTATGATTTCCCTTAGGATGGAATGGGCAGGGCCTATCCAACTCTTCCCTCATCGCTTCGTCTTCTTGGCGCCTTGAATTATAGGCCACCGCTATAGTTTTTTCTATCTTTCTTTTTTGATCCTGCTTGCTTCGGAAGGATCTTGGTGGATCGTCTTCCCATCGGGGGGATCGAGGGCGATCGTCCCTAGTTCGGTAGGGCCGGCTCTCGTGGCATCAACGCTCTATTTTCTCTCTTCGAGCGTCTTCACTATCAGCATATCTCTCTACGATAGAGATCATACACGCTATGGTCATCGGCTTATTTCTCACGAGGGCCCCGTGTAACTCAGATGTGTGGTGCAGGGCTTCGATGAAGTAGTTGATTATATCATATTCTTTGATGCCAATGATTGTGGTTCTTTTTTTGGACAAACTCCAGAGAGATTCATCCTCCTTCTGTCATAGTTATTGTAGGTCATATTGGGTACCAGGTTTCTGCCAAGTCCCCTGATAATTATCGATGAAGGCTGAATGAAGTCGTACCCAAGTGCTAATGGAATTCCTGAGCAGGCTAGAGAGCCAGTTATTAGCAGACGTCGAGAGCATGACTGGTAGATAGTTAGCCATTACTCTCTCATCGCCGCTGGCCACATGGATGGCTATGTAGTAAAGCCACAGCCACTGTGAGAGATCTGTCTTGCCATCGTAAGGCTCAATCCCTATCAGGCATAATGACTTCGGCCATCTTACTTGCCTAAGTTAGCTCGTAAATGCAGGAAAGCCACCGTGATAGTCTCGACTTTTGCTTCTTCTGTGATTCCTGTGATTCTGGCTTCTAGTACTGTGGGAGCCGGTATCGCTGATGTTGCCAATGTTGCTGCCATCGCCGTCGATATAATCTTGGTCATCTGTCTTGTGAGATCATGTGTGTGATCATTGATAAGTGATGAATAAATTGGTTTTGATGTTGATATGCGATGAACAAATTGGTTTTGATTGGTTTGAGTGGTCGGGCACTTTGGTTATGTTGTCGAGCACTCTTCTTGGGCACTCAGCACTTCGCACTCGAGAAAATTTAGCACTCAATAAGTTCAGCCCTCAAGAGATAGCCCTCGAGGAATTTCAGCACCGGGAATCTTAGCTTTGGGATTTTGGATCACTCGGATTTTTGATATTTGAGTTGGATCATGTGCTTAAATTGTTTATTCAACAAATACTCAATGTTTATGACAGATTGGAATGTTTGAGTTAGGTTGGAAAGAAATGATTAGACTGATTGATTCAAGTTAGAAAGAACTTGTGCTCGAAAAAAGGGTTTCTTGGTTTCTTCATGTGCAGGCATTACTTGAGGGTGAGTCGTGGTCAATGATGGGATCGAAGCTAGGCTCGGGGAGTAGTTGAGGCTCAGAACGGTCGAGGATATCATGCATGATGCTCGGACTAGAGGATACGGCACGTGAAGATGAGGTTTTCATATGTCGTACATGGGATATGTGTGAATGTGGAAAGGATGCGAGGTTTTCATATGACATATGCGGGATGTGTGCAGATATGAAAATAGAGGAAAATTCAGAGGAAGTTAAGATTTGAGTATTCGTAAGGGATGGATTCCTAGTTGGATTGGGATTCCAAAAGTTGTTAATTTGGTGTCTCATGGTGGCAGCCATGATGGGACTATAAAAAGACTAGAGGGGAGAGCGAAAGAGGTGTCCAAGATGTACGAGGAACAAGAGAAAAATTAGGATTTAGCATTTTTCTCTCCATCTAGGGCTTTGTTCATGATTTGGTGAGGAGTGCTTTGGATTACACCTTGAGGAGCAATGGTGAAGACTGTGGGCCTCATGGCTCTCAGATGATGAGTGATTGTCAACGGAAGAGTGAAGATGAAGGAACTCCCTTGAAGAGGGGCACCTCGAAGGGTTCTCTGAAGAGAGGGGCTTTGAGGAGAGGATGACTTGCCGTGGCGTTGGTCGGTGCGACTCAGGTACACGGATGGGCGATTGTCAGGCTGAAGGAGTCACGGGGTCGTGGTGGTCCAATCTGAGTGCACGGCGCAAGGGCGGCAAGCGCTTTGGCGGTTTCGGCGCAAAACTGTCACCCTAACTTAACGGAGCAAGTTACGGTGTTATCTTCTAGTGGTGCCGTGGAAGCTACGCAAAGTCCGGCATCGAATAAAAATATCTAGAGTCAGTTTTTACGTTTGTGCCCTACGGGCTTTGAGTCTGTATCCGGAAACCCTAGGGGTAGATGAGTCTTTTCCTCAGTCCGCTCGGGCTATATAAGGGGATGTAATCCACCTTGTACACTTGAGGATTTTGAGTTAATTGCAAATCATTTCTAGAATTTGGTGTTTGTCCTCTCACCTTCTTCCCCCTCTCTTCTCCCTCCTTCCTCCAACCCTAGCCGCCGGCTGCTTTTTCCCTTGCAGCCGCCGGCCTCCACCCGACCAGGGCGCAGCAGCCCACTCCGGCGCACTCCCGGCGAGGC
>KE373135.1:1011309-1032147 GCA_000418225.1 Zizania latifolia | reverse complement strand
ACAATCACTCATCATCCCCATGGTATACACCATGGCTCCTCATCCTCGGGAATTTAGTCTGATCAGGGATTTTGCTGATTGGTTAGGAATTAGCTTTTTGATTTTATTTATGGGGTTATTTTTGCGGTACTGCAACCATTTACCCCCCTCTGGTTGCCATGGTTAGCATATTTCGATCTTACACATCCGTCTATAGATTTTGGAATGTATCATGTTCCATCTTCTGGGTGGCAGCATGAGACAATTGCCAAGTGGACTGTCGACCGGTAGAGCCCCGCTGTGTGACAATGGTACTGACCCAAGCTGTTGTTCTTGTCTTGCAGGAGAGGCATCGATGGTCGGGTCAGAGCTGGGGTTAGGGCGTTAATTTGCATTGCAACTGCCTGGGTCAAAGCTTTCGCTCATCGGAGTTCTAGAGTCTCGAGGAGAGAGCCGAGAGCCCTCTCGATTGACACCAAATCGGTGGCCAGAGTATTGAAGACCTTCTAACCGTCAAACTCTAGGGTGAATTCATCCTCAAGATTTTGATGGATCCCCTCCTCCTACTCGATCCCAGCGGTTATGGCATATTTGCGCCACTCACTGCTGGTTGGGGATGCCTCCCCTACAGCCATCATGATGAGGTTGGTCCGGAATCATGGATTGTTTGCTTGTCGATCATCTTCGAGTCCGCTGACAGACTCGACCTCTGTCCATTGGCGCCGAACAACCCGACCTTTTTTGCTGGAGAAGACGACGTAGTGCTCGAGGCTGTTCAAATGCTAGGTACGGCTTGATTGGCCGGGCTATTTAGGAGCCGATGGGAGATCTGTTCTTCCCGACTAGGCTGAAACGTGAGTACTGCTCGGTGAAGGGTTTGATAGGACTAGTCGTCCCATTGAATCCCTGACAAACATCAAACTCCCAAACATGAATACTGAGCCGGCAGATACAAGAAAATCCGAAGGAGATGCCATCGGATCTTGGTAAAAGCGACATGATCTCCTACCTAGCGTGCCAACTATCGGTGAATCACCGAGCAGTCCACCCAAGGGGATACCCGAGGTGGTGATTAGATGTGTGTAAGGAAAGCGTAGTGCCTTCGAACCCGATGGTCGACTCTAGTGAACAAGAGCCAAGGTTTATACTGGTTCGGCTCTCCCGGAGGATAATAACCCTGCATCCAGTGTTTTGGTGTATAATATGGTGGATGAGCTTATAATGCGATGCAATTAAGCTATGGGAGCTTAAGGCATCAAAAGCAAGAAAAATATGATGGTGCTAGATGACTAGATGGTCTGATCCCCTAGGGGTGCCTCGCCTCCTTTATATACTCGGGAGGTGAGCCTAATAACCCAGGACTCTATCTCGAGTCGATTTAAGATTGCCTACCGAACTCAGGTGCTAATTTCCTAATTACATTGATTTTGGTACAAATATATCTTTATATACTATATCCGGCATTCTGTTACCCGATAAGGATTCAACCTTCCTTATCGAAATCGAACCCCCCCATGGGCCATACCGGACTGTAATACTAGACTTAGCCTGCTCTCAGTCCGGACTGATAAGCCCAATCGTGGGGTACCCAGGGGTCGCATCACTGACAGGGATAGGCTTCAAATCCCGATGACGACGGAGGACTTCTTTGGCAGAAGATGCAAATCCCTGCCATTCAGCTTCAATCTTCTCCGGTAGTTCCGTCAGTCATTGGCGGGAGGAAGAGATCAGTCTCCTCCATAAGAAGCTGAGCAATCTAACCTTCAACTTCGGCTGGCTCGGCTTCCAAAGCATCAAGGGAAGCTTTCTTCTTTCCAAGCGCCTCCTGGCCGGCCTGGATGATATGCTGCTAAAAGCAACACTCAGCACAAGGGGCAATCCGCTCCTCAAGATGCCGATAGTAGAACCGATGACCTTCAAGGTAAGTCCCCAGGGTTAAGACCTCCATTAGCTGCCGAGGAAGCATGCCCGTTATATCAGCAAGCCGTGCCCTGATGGGCCCTAAATCGATCATAAGAACGTCAATCGGTTCCTGGAGCTGACGTAGAACATCAAACAGCACAGTGTGGGTATCTGTAGAGATCAGCTCAGCAACAGGGGTTTTGGCTTCGGCTACGACATCGTCCACAACAAGTTCACCAAGGTCGAAGGAAAACAGGTTGGCAAAAGATTGCAATGAAATTATGAGCCCATGAGGGCAATTGAAAGACAATGGAGGAAAAAGCATTATTAACAAAAGGGTACATTAGGGAGATCGGCAGCAGCAATTGGGTCAGTGATATCCGGAAGAGCAGCATCATCGACATCATAGGGATGTGTCTTGTGAGTAAAGTTGTGCACCTCTGATCAGAGTAAAACTATTCGAATAGCCGTGCCCACAGTCAAGGGCGACAATGCAATGTCACTCGTGATTAGTCCCACTATTATTTAATTAACCTAATGTTACTTTCGGTTTAACCTAGTTAGCTCTGGTTTAGAGTGGTTTGATTGGTTTTTGGGCCTGACAACTTGTGGTAAGAGTTATTCAGTGATTGAATAAAATTCTTTTTAAGGTTCCAACTTAATTAGAACTGCTCTTTAAATTTTCTCTCTTTTAATTCTGTTTTTACACAAATGAGCCATATTATGCCATCCTTTATTATCCCTGTGCATTATAACTATTCCGCTTGGATGGCTTGCTGAGTATTCAAAATACTCACCTTTGCATTCCCCCACCATTAGAAGAGGAGTTCATCAGCGAATATGATGGTGGTGCCTTTTGAGCTTGGCCCAGTCAAGTCTGCTTATGGAGTGGAGTCATCGCTGCATCAATAAAGTTTTGTTTAGGAGTTATTTATGATTGTCATTAATGTTTTGAGCTTCTAATGCCACCTCAATAATAAGTACCTTATTTATTTTGTCATGAATAATTATGCTGTTGATTTCCAATAAATTGTCTATTGTGTGGCTCGGCTGATTCCTAGACGAGGGTATTTCTAAGAAATCATAAGAAAATAGTTGGAGTTTCTAGGCATGACAAGTTGGTATCAGAGCTACCTTGATTGTAGGAATGGCCAAATGGTTAACCTTAGGAGCTAAAAACTATTTTTCCAGTTATACTCCTCTCTTCTTTTCAAAACATGCTTCTTTTTCTAGAAAAAGTTGTGCTGATTTTATTTTATTTTCTTCCTTCATGATGAAGGGTTTAGTCAAAGAGTTGAGGCATATGGCATTTTTCTGTAGATATCAGGAGGTTTCTACATATGCCCAAGTCAGGTCAATTACCCTCGGAACAGTAGAAATGGCTATTTCCATGATGAGTGAAAGAGAGACTATCCCATCAATGATAGTTGAAGTAGAAGGAAGGAATTTCAGCCATGCTTATCAAGAAGTTGCGTATGCTATGAATGGAGAGCTTCGAGAGTGTTGTGCCAACAAGTTGATAGAGTCGGAGTACAAGTATCATCCAATGAAGACTCATCAAGATGATTATGTAGAGTATCCACCCAATGGTGCAGAAGATAGTGCTACGATGGTCAGGGTGACGAATATGCTAAAGACGATAGATGATTGTCACAAGGATGCACTCATTAGAGCACATGAGCAGGAGAATAGGAACCGACAGAACATTTGTCAGTTACAAAACCAAGTGGACATGCTGTGCAAGGAAGTTGCTGCACTGAAGGAAGAGTCACCACCAGGAGGTGCAAGGATCCATCATACCACAAGGAAGCGAGTTCAGATGCCTCCCAAGATACAAGTGATCAAGAGGGTGCACGAAGAGGAGGTCATCATCATCGAGAGTGATGAGGGTAAAAATGAGGAAGATGGAGTCATGGAGGAGGAAGAGCTAGAGTTTTCTTTTGATCCAGCCACAGAGGAGCCTAGCCCTTAGAGTCCTTATGTACCCTTAGTACATTGTGTTAGGTGTTTGTTTTGCTCAAGATAAATACTTGTTAGCTTTTACTTATCTGTAGTGTGTGGTTTGTATAGGCCATTGTGATACATCTGCACTTAAGAGTTTTCTCTTAGAGTCCAATAAAAATCATAACAAAGTTCAAATCAGAATAAGATATTTTTCTCTTTTCTCTTCTCTCTTTCTAAATTCTGCATATCCCCTCTTTCATTTGTTCTCTTCAGCAAGATGGTTCAGACTCGTCACGTCAACTCTCAAGAAGGTATGAAAGAAGCCAGTGATCGAACAGCGGATAGCCTCAGCCACAGCATCAGCCTCACCTTTCTCCTCCTATGCTAGAGAACCTGACCTTACCGCATGTGCTTGCTAACAAGAATCAGCTCATGGCTATGTTGAGGAATCAGATGAATGCTCAGCAGCGTGTACCGCCTGTTCAACCCCCACCTGCACTTGTCCTAGCTCAAAACAAGTTGTCAGAGTTTCTCTGTGTGAGGCCACATGTTTTCTCTAGCACTACTAACCCAGTGGAGGCTAGTGACTGGATGTTCACTATTGAGAAGAAGTTAGAAGTGTTGCAGTGCACTAATTAAGAGAAGGTTGCTTTTGCTTCCCACCAACTTCAAGGTCCAGTAAGGAGGACATGTCTACTATAGATACGGTATCTGAACAACATATAAACCTACTGACCTTGTAGGTCTAATTACAAGAAGCATGTCTAAGAAATTAGCGAAAGAAATAGAAGTCCAGGCTCTTGATGAGGATAGTCAACATGTAGCCAGCAGCAATTCAACACTCCTGCATGAATGGAGACCAAGAGAACCATTAACAGAAGAGCTTATAAATACACAAGAACAAGCTAAGAAGGACAAAGAACAATTTACACCATTTCAAGGACCAATTATGAGGAGTCAAGCAAAGAAAGTAGAATAAGAGGTGAACTCGTTCTTAGCTGATACATATTTTAATATTAGTGTGAATTTCGTACTGCCTAAATCTTGTACTTTGCTCTTGCTTAGGTTTATTGGCAAAGAGGAGTCTTGTTGGATTTCAAATGCAACAACTCACTGATTGCGAGCTCAGGAAAATGGTCTGGTCGGCTATTACTTTTTCCTCCACGGTGTTACTTTATACGCTGGTCCAAATGGCTATTACTTTTCTCCACGGTATTACTTTATAATGTATGTAATAGTCCGGTCGTCTATAACTTTTCTTCCATGATTTTTCACCCCATGTCTGCTGATAAATCTTCCAAATTCTAGGAGATGGGCGACCCAACCTGTCAGGATTCAATAGCCATAATGTATATGGTTAGAAAGATAATCAAGTCTACTTTCACCTCCAATAAACGGATCATCTTTTGGACTTTCCAATAAAAAGTTATGGCTATTTTAATGAAAACTGCACAGAAGCTGAACTGGGTGCGTGAGGCTGTTCGGGAATTCTTCCTGGAGACCTTTGAGCTGCCAACTTCTCAAAAAACTTAAGAGTCTTTTGATACCCAGCTAGAAGGGTTATTCCTAGTATAAATGCACCTTATTGTCCTTACAAGGGAGGACTTTTTGGCTTTTGCATTTGCATTCTATTTTCAAAACACTACTCTTTTGATAATAAGAGTTCTGGCGAGTCTTGAGAGATTTACTCCATTTGTTCTTTCGAATCCTGAGGGAGTTGTAGAATGCTGAACTGTGGTTCATCCCATTCATGCCTTCATGTCTATACCGCATGATTGCATGGGCTGGCTTTGTCGGTACGTGGAAGGGTGATTGTCTCGGTAGTTTGTCACATGTGCAATATCTCATGGTGCACTGCCTCTTCGTCAGGTCACGTGGTGACACTTGTGCCAAGTATCAACATCCACCATGAAGATCAGGCCACAGAAAGTGTTCGTGCGCACCTTCGTGTGCGCGTCCTCATCATCCAGCTGGAGAATGGTGGAGTCATTTCAAGGAGAACAGAGATTACTTGGGCAGATTTTTCAGCTAGTTTCAGGAAGGTACATATTCCTGATGGACTAGTGGCTCTAAAGAAGTAGAAATTGCATACCATCAAGCAAGGGAATCATTATGTCACTTAATATCTGTATGAGTTTAATCATTTAGCCTGCTATACCTGATGGAAATATGCCCAAGAGAATTCTGGGGGAATTGGAAGTTCTGGGTTGAGGCCAGAAGTTCCGGGTTCTGGAGCAACTAAAAGTTTCGGTGGGACCGAAAGTTCTGGGCCAACCCCAGTTTCGGTTTCTGGAGGAGCCAGAAGTTCTGGGCTTGCTTGAAAGGTAAATTCTAGACGAACCGGAAGTTCCGGGTGGAACCAAAAGTTCCGGGTGAAACCGGATGGGTTAAAATAAATTAGATACGGAATGTTATTTTCGGAAGTTTCGGGCCTGGACCAGAACTTCCAGGCCAGATGAACAGATTAGATATATTGGGCTTTAATACTGATTAAAGGCCATGAGAGAGCACTATATAATGAGAGGAGGGTCTATGACGAAAAGGCTGCTGCTGCTAAGGCTGTTGCTGTTGCCCCTACCCTGACCCTAGCCGCCACCTCTCCCCTGGCCTCACCTGCTGTGGCCGCATCTTCCCTAACCTTGCACACGGTACTAGCATATCGGTATGAGGTGATCTTATCCCTATACGTGTGGATACCATGGAGGCACCGCTGCTACTGTGGTGCTGATCTTCTCGTAAAGATCACAAGGACATATCGACTTCGCCACTAACAATTGGATGGAGCCAGGCAGAGTTAATCGAGGACACACTTCCCCAACTCTTCTTCTGCTGCCCTAGCGCATCTCACGGCTAGAGGTAACGATCTGTGATCCTATTACTCGCATGGTTCCTAGGTTGAACGGGGTAGAAAAGTTTTATTTTATGCTAGCGTAGCCTCCCCATTCCCCAACAGTGGTATCAGAGCCTACGTGCATAGTGTTCGATCTGGATCATGCACATTTAGGTGATATGTGGTAGAAATAGATTAGATCTATTGTTCTTGCATTGGATTTTCGGAAGTTTCGGGCTCCAGCCGGAACTTCCGGGCTAAAATAATCCCGGTACAGAATGTCATTTTCGGAAGTTCCGGTTGGACCGGAAGTTCCGAGCAGAAATAAATTCCGTACAGAAGGTTATTTTCGGAAGTTCTTGGCCTTGAGCCGGAAGTTCCGGACCAAAATAAATTCGATACAGAATGGTGATTTCGGAAGGTCCAGGCTTTGAGCCGAAAGTTCTGGGCTTCGACCGGAAGTTCCGGGCTTTGAGCCAGAAGTTCCGATCCGCTTTTAGTCACGCATAGATTCTATGCTTAACTCGTTTTTGCAGAGAATGTTGTGACTGGTATGGTCTTGTGATGTTTATGATGCATGCGTGTAATTTTCATGGCCTGCGTGTCATGGTTAATTGCAGCCCAAGGCTATTCTATTGTTGTACGACCTGCGTGTCGACATGTGATGCTTCTTCTCATATAATTTGTATAATGCTATTAGATGTAATAGACTGATACAAGATCATGGAGGCTTAAAGCGTGATGACCCGAAGGATAGGAACCGTGGAGATGGAGATCACCATGTGAGAAGGGCCATACTATGTCACAGTTAATATGATTACCTGTGAAGTTTACATATGTTCATGTCAAACTATTCTTTCATGTTCTGTGTATGGTAGGCATCGTTACCATGTTAGAATAGTTTCCCTAAGAAAATTAAGAGTCTTTGATGCCCTTTTCAATAGCTGCACCTACAAAGGTTTTTGATCATTGTATGGTAGGTCTGTCAAAGCAGAGTGCCATCTTTTATCTTAACTAGTTTGGATGGATGTCGGACATCCATAAGCATAGTATTGGTTTGCTTAACAAAGCTATCAAAATAGTTTTGGGCTTTGGGGCATGGAGTTGGGCGTCGAGGCATTGGATGCCACCCCAACGAACAAGAGTCACATAGGGATGTGATTAGTAAAGTGTTGCTTACCTATGTCACTAATTTTCTAGCAACGATGTCAAAGCTCACTAGAAGTTAGTTCAATATGGATCTTGTCCCACTACATGTCGTAAGAGGGAAAATGATTGTATACATGTCCCACTAAATTTCTGCGATCGGATCATGGAGGTGAATATTTAAGCCATGAGTTTATTGATCATCTAAAGCAATGTGGAATTGTTCCACAGCTGACTCCACCAGGCACGCCTCAATGGAATGGGGTGTCCGAGCAGAGGAACTGAACTTTGTTAGACATGGTCCGGTCAATGATGAGTCAATCTGATCTTCCATTATCCTTCTGGGGATACGCTCTAGAAATTGCTGCTTTCACCTTAAACAGGGTTCTATCTAAATCTGTAGAGAGGACACCATATGAGATATGGACTGGGAAGCGTCCTGCGTTGTCTTTTCTAAAGATTTAGGGTTGTGAGGCCTATATAAAATATTTGACGTCCAATAAGCTCACTTCCAAATCTGATAAATGCTTCTTTGTGGGGTATCCTAGGGAAACCAAAGGATATTACTAAATTTCAAAGGATATCTGCTCGTAACACTTAGAGCATAAGAAACATCTGGGCGCGTAAAAAGCATAGCATACATGATGGATCTGATTGCGGAGGCATACGGGATCACACTCATCTTCTCTAGCTCATCAGGTGTCGAAGGACACTGACTCTTGCTGAGAGAAATACCATGTGACATTGGCAGGAAACCTTTCTTAGAATTCTGCATATTGAACCGTTTCAATACCTTGTCAATGTACATGCTATGGCTTAATCCAATTAACCTTCTCGATCTATCTCTATAGATCTTTATGCCCAAGATGTATGCTGCCTCTTCAAGATCTTTCATTGAGAAACTTTTTCTCAACGAAGACTTGACATCATCTAACATGGGAATATCATTTCTGATCAATAATATGCCATCTACATATAAGACTAGAAACACAAGTGAGCTCCCACTAGCCTTTTTGTAAACACAAGTCTCTTCTTCGTTCTTGATGAAGCCAAACCCTTTGACTACCTCATCAAAACGATGGTTCCAACTCTGAGAAGCCTGCTTTAGCCCATAAATAGACCTTTGCAGCTTCCAAACTTTCCTAGCATTCTCTAGATCATCAAGACCTTCAGACTGTATCATGTACATATCCTCACTCAGGTTTTCATTAAGAAAAGCCATCTTGACATCTATTTGCCATATCTCATAGTCATAAAATACGACAATTGTTAGGATGATCTGGATAGATTTCAGCGTTACGACGGATGAAAATGTTTCATCATAATCAACACCTTGAATCTGCATGAAACCTTTCGCCACCAATCGTGCCTTGTAGATGTGAACATTTTCATCAACGTCTATCTTTTTCTTAAAAATCCATTTACACTCGATAGTTTTTACACCATCAGGTGGATCGACCAAGTTCCAAACTTGATTCTCTCGCATGGATTCTAACTCGGATCTTATGGCTCCAAGCCATTTTATAGAGTCTGGTCCCATCACCGCTTCCGAATAGGTCTTAGGTTCATCATTGTCCAACAATAATATATTGCGCTGCCCAGTGGTTATAAACACAAACTGCTCGGGCGCACGACTCAACCTCTCGAACCGACGTGGGGCTGGTGTCTCGACAACAGGCTCTGCAACATCTTGCATGTCGAGTTGTGGTTCAGTAGAAGCTGAAACACTTTCTAGTGGTTCTCGAACCTCTTCGAGTCGCACCGTGCTCCTACTAACCCCTTTTGAGAGAAACTCTTTCTCAAAAAAACACCATTTCGGGTGACAAACACTTTGCCCTCTTCCCGGTTATAGAAGTAATACCCTTTGGTTTCCCTAGGATTCCCCACAAAGAAGCATTTATCAGATTTGGGAGTGAGCTTATCAGACGTCAAACGCTATACATAGGCCTCACAACCCCAGATCTTTAGAAAAGACAACCCGGGACGCTTCCTAGTCCATATCTCATATGGTGTCCTCTCTACAGATTTAGATGGAATTCTGTTTAGTGTGAAAGCAGCAGTTTCTAAAGCGAATCCCCAGAAAGCTCAGTTTGACTCATCATCGACCGGACCATCTCCAACAAAGTTTGGTTCCTCCGCTCAGACACCCCATTCCATTGAGGCGTACTAGGTGGAGTCAGCTATGGAACAATTCCACACTGCTTCAGATGGTCATTAAACTCATGGCTCAAATATTCACCTCTACGATCCGATCATAGAAATTTGATTATCTTGCTAGTATGATTTTGTACCTCATTTTGGAACTCTTTGAACTTTTCAAAGGATTCTGACTTATGCCTCATTAAGTAGATGTAACCATATCTACTAAAGTCATCGGTAAAAGTTATGAAGTACTGGAATCCACCTCTAGCTATAGAACTCATCGGCCCACATACATCAGTATGCACAATGGCCAATAATTTATTTGCCCTCTCACTTTGACCAGTGAAAGGCGTCTTAGTCATCTTGCCAAGTAAACAAGACTCACATGTGTCAAACGATTCAAAATCAAATAACTTCAAAAACCCATCTCTATGGAGCTTCTGCATGCGCTTCTCATTTATATGACCCAAACGACAATGCCAGACATATGTTGGATTCAAATCATTGAGTCGAGGTTTCTTCGTATTAATGTTATAAACATGTGTATCCTCAAGATTCAAAATATATAAGCCATTCAACAATGGACAAACACCATAGAGCATACTATTCGAAAATATCGAACAACACTTGTTCTTCATTATGAATTCAAAACCGTATTCCTCTAAACATGACGAAGAGATAATGTTTCTGCGCAAGGTGGAAATAAAATAACAATTATTCAATTCCAAAACTAATCCTGAGGGTAGCGACAAAGAATACACGCCGACGGCCAACACAGCAACTTTTACACCATTACCGACGCGAACATCCAATTCATCTCTTACACACTTCCTTGTCCTATTCAATCCTTGCAACGATTTACAAGTATAAATCATTGATCTGGTATCAAATACCCATGAATCACTTGGACGAGTAGCAAGATTAATTTCAATAACATTTATACTTGAAGTGGAAGCGAAAGTCTCACTTTCCTTCTTCTTCTTGAGTTCTTCCAAGTACAACTTGCAGTTCCTTTGCTAATGACCAGTTCTATACACAAACAAGGACTTTGAGGTACCATACCTCTTGGCCCGAGCTTGGTTCTCAAACATGCCTCGGAGTCCCACAATCATATTATGGGCATCCCTGTTCTCATCTTGCTTCCGAAGCTCAGAGGACATACCAGCAAACATGAGACAGCTAGCATCGAGTGAATCATTGGCGTGCTTCTCATAAGCCCACCGATCAGCTGCAGATGCATTATTAGCTGGTTCATCACGATGGGGCTCCTCTAGAACATATTCCTTTTTCTCTTGTTTGAGAACCATTCTCAAACTTCTATACCAATCAATAAAGTTTGTTCCAAAAGGAATTAATCGCAGATTAAAAATGGAACTGTCCTTTGCAGTAGGTGCAAAGATCTACAACAACAATGCAAGGTTCAGCACTATGCTATGTTAATCTTCTATCAAATAAAAGATGTACCACAATATGTAAAATGATCGTTTTTCCTCTAACGACACATTGTGGGATAAGATCCATATTCATCTAACTCCTAGTGAGCTTTGGCATCACTGCTAGAAGATTAGTGACATAGGTAAGCAACACTTTGCTAATCACATCCCTATGTGACTCTTGTTCGTTGGGGTATCAAATGCCCGACTCCCAACTCCATGCCCCAAAGCCCAAAACCATTTTGATAGCTTTGTTAATCAAACCAATACTATGCATGTGGCTGTCTGACATCCACCCTAACTGGTCAAGATAAAAGATAGCACCCTGCTTGGGCAGACCCACCATCGATGATCGAGAACCTTAGTAAGTGCAGCTATTGGAAAGAGCATCAATACTTAATTTTTTGAGGAAAACTATTCTGACATGGTAACGATGCCTACCGCACACAGAACATGAAAGAATAGTGTGATACGAACATAAGTAAACATCACAGGCAATCATATTAACCGTGACATAGTATGGCCCTCTCGCATGGTGATCTCCATCTCCATGGTTCCTGTCCATCGGGTCATCACGCTTCAAGCCTCCATGAACCTATATCAGCCTATTACATCTAATAGCACTATACTAATTACATGAAATGAAGCATCGCATGTCGACGCGTAGGTCGTACAACATTTGAACAGACTTGGGCAAAAATCAATCATGACGTGCGGACCATGTTATTACAAGCGAGTATCATATACTTTATAAGAATATACCAGTCACAATATTCCCTGCAAAAACGAGTTAGGTGAAATCTAGACGTGACTGAACTGGACTAGAAACTTCTGGCCAGTAGGCCTAGAACTTCCGGTCGAAGGGCCTAGAACTTCCGACTCAAGGCCGGAACTTCCGAAATCAATCTTCTAAATCGGATTTAAATTGGCCCGGAACTTCCGGGTCATACTCGGAACTTCCAAAAATAACCTTCTGTACGGAATTTATTTCTGTCTGGAACTTCCAGTCCAACCGGAACTTCTGAACCCAGAACTTTTGGTCCAACCGGAAATTCTGGACCCAGAACTTCTGGTCCAACCGGAACTTCCAAAAATAACATTCTGTATCAAAAATTATTTTGGCCCAGAACTTCTGGTCCAACCAAAACTTCCGAAACATTCGACGCAAAAATAATAGATCCAATCTATTTCCATCACATATCACCATATGTGATCGATCCAGATTGAACACTACGCACGTAGGCTCTGATACCACTATTGGGTTATGGGGAGGCTACGCTAGCGCTTAATTTCAAAAATTTACCCCATTAGCTCAGGAACCATGTGTATAATGGGATCATGGATCATTACCTTGAGCCTCGAGACGCGCTCGGGCAGTGAAAGTACAGTCGATGAAGCGCGTCCTCGATCTGCTCCTCATAGCTCTATCCGTTCGTCGGCGGCGAAGTCAGCGTAATCCGGTGTTCTCCAAGGAAGAAGAACAGCACTGATGCAGCAACGGTGCCTCTACGGTATCCACACGTATAGGGATGGGATCACCTCGTGTCGGCGTGCTAGCACCACTCGCGAGATCCGAAAGATCAGAGGAGAGGTGGCAGCTAGGGTTCTCAACCAGGAGCAACCGCAGCAGCAATCAGCAGCCTTTTCGTGCTTGCCCCACCTCTCTTTATATAGTACCCCATCATGGGCCTTTAATCTGTATTAAAGCCCAACAGATCTAATCAGTTCGCTTGGCCAGGAACTTCTGGCTATGGTCGGAACTTTCGGACCCTGAAACTTAACTTCCGGTTTCCCCAGAATTTTCTTGGGTATAATTCTATCAATTACTTCTATAACCAGGAAGAAGGCAAAGTGTTTGTTGCCCGAAACGGTGTCTTTCTTGAGAAAGAGTTTCTCTTGAAAGGAGTTAGTGGGAGCACAGTGCGAATTGAAGAGATTTGAGAACCACTAGAAAGTGTTTCTGCTCTTATTGAACCAAAACTCAATATGCAAGATGTTGCAGAACCTGTTGTCGAGACACCAACCCCACGTCGGTCGAAAAGGGTTAGTCGTGCACCTGAGCGGTTTGTGTTTCTAACCACGGGGTAGCACAACATATTATTGTTGGACAATAATGAACCTAAGACCTACTCGGAAGCGGTTATGGGACTAGACTCTGAGAAATGACTTGGAGCCATAAGATCCGAGTTAGAATCCATGCAAGAAAATCAAGTTTGAAACTTGATCGATCCACCTGATGTTGTCAACACTGTCGAGTGTAAATAGATTTTTAAGAAAAAGATAGACGTTGATGAAAATGTTCACATCTATAAGGCACAATTGGTGGCGAAAGGTTTTAGGCAGATTCAAGGTGTTGATTATGATGAAACGTTTTCACCCGTCGCAATGCTAAAGTCTATCCAGATCATCCTAGCAATTGCCACATATTATGTCTATGAGATTTGGCAAATGGATGTCAAAACGGCTTTCCTTAATGGAAACCTAAGCGAGGATGTGTACATGACACAGCCTGAAGGTTTTGTCGATCCGAAAAATGCTAGGAAAATTTTCAAGCTTCAAAAGTCCATTTATGGACTGAAGCAAGCTTCTCAGAGTTAGAATCTTTATTTTGATGAAGTGATCAAAGGGTTTGGTTTCATCAAGAATGAAGAAGAGCCTTGTGTTTACAAAAAGGCTATTGGGAGCGTACTTGTATTTCTAGTCTTATATGTAGATGACATATTGTTGATCGGAAATGATATTCCAATGCTCGATGCTGTTAAATCTTCATTGCGAAAAAGTTTCTCAATGAAAGATCTTGGAGAGGTAGCATACATATTGGGCATAAAGATCTATAGAGATAGATCGAGAAGGCTAATTTGATTAAGCCAAAGCATGTACATTGATAAGGTATTGAAACGGTTCAATATGTAGGATTCCAAGAAATGTTTCTTGCCAATATCACATGGTATTACTCTCAGCAAGAGTCAATGTCCATCGATACCTGATGAGCTAGAGAAGATGAGTGTGATCCCATATGCTTCCGCAATCGGGTCCATCATGTATGCCATGCTTTGTACACGCCTAGATGTTTCCTATGCTCTAAGTGTTACGAGTAGATACCAATCAAACCCGGGTAAACGTCACTGAGCGATAGTAAAGAGTATCCTCAAGTACTTGAGAAGAACTAAAGATATGTTCCTAGTCTAGGAGGTGCGGAGGAGCTCGTTGTAAATGGTTACACCGATGCTAGCTTCCAAATCGACAAGGACAATTCGAGATCTCAATCTGGATTTGTGTTCTGCCTTAATGGAGGCACAGTGAGTTGGAAGAGTTCCAAGCAAGAAACGGTTGTAGATTCAACAACGGAGGCCGAGTACATTGCAGCTTCTGAAGCTGCAAAGGAAGCTGTTTGGATCAGAAAGTTTGTAGTTTGTTTCTGAGCTAGGTGTTGTCCCTAGTACGTCCAGTCCAGTGGACCTCTATTGTGATAATAGTGGTGCCATTGCGCAAGCCAAGCAACCTAGGTCACACCAGAAGTCCAAGCACATACTACGGCACTATCACCTCATCCGTGAGATTATAGATAGAGGTGATGTAAAGATATGCAAGGTGCACATGGATTCAAACATTGTCGATCCGTTGACGAAGCCTCTCTCACAGCCCAAGCATGAGGCGCACTTGAGCTCTATGGGTATTTGATACTTGTGTGATAGAGTCTAGTTTATATGAGAGAAGGAGTCTTGTCTATGCTGATGTATTTTGGATAATTGATTATAATGTTCCTTGAATAATTATCTTTTACATTGATCAGCAAGTATGTTACTTATATGCGAGACTCTTTGTTTTATAATGATGTTATTCTAAATGATTCCTAATCTCATATCATCATGTGGGACAGTGATGATTTATAGATTAGCACATTTGACTGATTGATGATTATGTTTCACGAATCATAGATATAGAGATATCAAATCAGTGATGTGAACACATGTTAGAGAACATGGTGTTGGATAGATCCACATTGAGATACTGCTGGGATTGTTACTCTTGATGTGCCATCAGTTGTCATCTCAAATGGTGTACCTGTAGAGTCCTTTGATCTGAGATCGTTATTGATTCCAGAATGTGTAGTAACACACTTAGGGGCTTTTAAACGCTATTCTGTAACTGGGTTGTTATAAAGGTTGCTTTCGGGTATGTTATGTAACATGTCGTGGGATGTGAGCGATCAAGATGGAATTTACCCCTCCTAAATAACGGAAGAGACGTCTCTAGGCCCCTCGAGATAGTTGGATTGAGAAAGTGCATTGCCATGCCACTATGATTAAAGAGTTAATCATGATTAATCCACTACTTGATCGAGTAAAATGTTGACTATCACAAGGGTGCCATGAATCTCGTCTTGAGCTTGACTGATGTCGTGTGGTAAGGAATTGGTGCTTGAGTATATCAAGGTTCAGTTGATATGATCTTTTGAATGCATTCGAGGGTCAATATGTACTGCTAGGTACCGCTATTAACTAGAGAGCCGGAAAAGGTTTCCAGGTAGCGGCCGTTTGCATATGAACCTATCGGGTCACACGCTTAAGGGGATGGGATTTAAAGCTTGCAAGAATGACTGATGTCGTAGTGTAAGTGGGAGATTGATGGAAATATGCCCAAGAGAATTCTGGGGGAACCAGAAGTTCTGGCTTGAGGCCAGAAGTTCCGGGTTCTGGAGCAACCAAAAGTTTCGAGCCAGCCCCAGTTTCGGTTTTTGGGGGAACCAGAAGTTCTAGTTGGACCGGAAGTTCTGGGCCTACCTAAAAGGTGATTTCTGGATGAACCGGAAGTTCTGGGTGGAACCAGAACTTCTGGCTCAAAATAAATTCGATACAAAATGTTATTTTCAGAAGTTCCAGGCCTGGACCAGAACTTCCAAGATAGACGAACAGATTAGATCTGTTGGGCTTTAATACTAATTAAAGGCCCATGAGAGGGCACTATATAAGGAGAGGAGGGGCTAGGACAAAAAGGCTGCTGCTGCTAAGGCTGTTGCTATTGCCCCTACCCTGACCCTAGCCACCACCTCTCCCCTGGCCTCACCTGCTATGGCCGCATCTCTCCTAACCTCACGCGTGGTACTAGCATATCAACGTGAGGTGATCCTATCCCTATACGTAAGGATACCGTGGAGCCACCGCTACTACTGCGGTGCTGATCTTCTCGTGAAGATCGCAAGGATACATCGACTTCACCACGGATGATTGGACGGAGCCGAGCGGAGTTGATCGAGGATGCGCTTCCCCAACTCTTCTTCCGCTGCCCTAGCACATCTCGCGGCTAGAGTTAACGATCCGTGATCCCATTACTCGCATGGTTCCTGGGTTGAACGGGGTAGAAAAGTTTTGTTTTGTGCTAGCGTAGCCTACCCGTTCCCCAACAATACCTTAGAAGATATAAGGTCAGATGCTGAACATTAGGAAAAGTTCCTTGGAAGTCTAAATGATGATCTGGCCATTCATCTGGTTTCTGGATATTATATTGATTTTTAGAATTTAGTTCGTTAGGAAGATCAGCATAACAGGATAGAGTCCAAGAAGCATCCTATGGTGTAGAACCAGCAATCCAACAATCAGAGGCTCCGTTTTATGATGGTGCCACAACAACAGCAATCTATAGGGCCCAATGCTAAGACCAACCATTATAAAGGTGAACTATGTGACAGCAGAAGAAGATCAAGCTACCCCTGATGTACTATTGGGTATGTTTCCTGTTAACTCAATACTTGCAACAATACTTTTTGATCCTGGTGCAACTCATTCTTTCACATCGAAAAGTTTTGTGGAAAAATATGGAATGGATGTAGAACCTCTCCCCCATTCATTAGTGATCTGTACCCCTGGTTATGAGATGCCTACCTCTCTTTTTAGTCCTCTGGTAACCATTGAGATCTTTAATGTCCCTTTTCTAGCCAACCTCATATTAATAGAATCCAAATACCTAGATATCATTTTGGGAATGGATTGGTTAGTAAAGCATGAGGGTGAGATTAAGTGTGCAACTAGAGAAGTCACCGCAACCAATCACTTTGGCCAAACCATCACTTTCCATAATCCGAACCCATCTGGTTTGAAGATCATGTTGAATGAAGTCAAGATTAAAGAGATACTTGTGCTTCAAAAGTATCCGAATGTTTTTCTATAAGAGTTGCCAGGTATGCCACCCAAAAGAGATGTTGAGTTTAGAATAGATCTAGCTGCCGATACAGCCCCAATTCATAAGAGACCATATCGAATAGCCCCGAATGAGTTAGCTGAAGTAAAGAAGCAAGTGGAAGAATTGTTGGAAAAGGATACATTTGGCCAAGTACCTCTCCTTGGGGAGTACCAGTTGTCTTCGTGGAGAAGAAGGAAAAAAGCAAGAGAATGTGTGTGGATTATTGGGCTTTAAATGAAGTCACAATCAAGAATAAGTATCATCTGCCTCGCATTGATGATTTGTTGGATCAGTTGCAAGGATCCTCAGTTTTCTCCAAGATAGATCTTCGGTCAGGGTACCATCAGTTGAGAATTAGAGAAGAAGATATTCCCAAGATAGCTTTTATAACCTGTTATAGATTGTTTGAGTATCTTGTGATGTCATTTGGGTTGACCAATGCCCCTGCTTTCTTCATGAATCTGATGATCAGTGTGTTTATGGAATATTTGGACAAGTTTGTAGTGGTGTTCATTGATGATATTCTGATTTATTCCAAGACAGAGAAAGATCATGCAGCGCATCTACACCTAGCACTACAGAAGTTGAGAGAACATCAGTTGTATGTCAAGTTAAGTAAGTGTGAGTTTTGGTTAAAAGAAATAAAGTTTTTGGGTCACATAATCTCTTCTACCAGAGTTGCTATCGATCCAAGTACAGTTGAAGCCATTACTGATTGGGTGCAACCCCAAAATACTACTGAGATAAGGAGTTTTTTTGGACTTATGGGTTATTTCCGTTGGTTCATTGAGAATTTCTCCAAGATAGCCAAGACTATGACCAAGTTGCTATAGAAGGATGAGAGATTTGTTTGAACACCTGAGTGTGAGGAAAGTTTCATAGAGTTGAAAAAGAGATTGGTATCAGCCCTAGTGCTAATTCTGTTAGATCCTAAAGGAGATTTCTAAGTATTTTATGATGTATCTTGTTAAGGTTTAGAATGTGTGTTGATGCAAGAAGGAAAAGTAGTTGTCTATGCTTCCCGGCAATTAAGACCTCATGAGTTGAACTACCCGACCCATGATTTAGAAATGGCCTCAGTGGTCTATGCTATAAAGATTTGGTATCACTATCTCATTGGGAATCGTACAGAAGTCTTCACAGACCATAAGAGTTTGAAGTATATCTTTACCCAACCAGATTTGAACCTTCGATAGAGAAGATGGCTCAAGTTAGTCAAGGATTATGATGTCAGTATTCAGTATCATCCTGGTAAAGCTAATGTGGTAGCAGATGTCCTTAGTCGCCAGACATATGAGAATGCTATTTCAGTTGAGGAAGTATCTTTGGAATTGCTACAAGAGTTTGAAAAGTTGAGTTTCAATATCGTTCCAAGTGGATTTTTAGCAGTGCTAGAAACTCAGCCTTCACTGCTAGACCAAATCCGTGAAGCTCAAGTGAATGATCCATATATTCTAGAAGTAAAGGAAAGCATGAAGGAAGGAAAAGCTTGAGAGTTCATTGAATATGAGCAAGGTACTTTGTGGTATGGAAGTCGTATCTGTGCACCTGATAAGAAGGAGTTGAAGGATCTCATACTTCGTGAAGCCCATGAGACCCAGTACTCTATTCATCTCGAGAGTACTAATATGTATCAAGATCTTCGAGAGAAGTTTTGGTGGCCCAGTATGCGCCAAGAGATAGCAGAGTATGTATAAATATGTGATGTGTGCTAGAGAGTAAAAGCGGAACATCAGAGACCTGCAGGGTTACTCCAACCTTTGAGAGTGCCTGAGTGGAAGTGGGAAGAAGTCAGAATGGACTTTATAACTAGATTGCCAAGAACAACCTCTGGGTATTATTCAGTTTGGGTTGTTGTAGATCGGTTGACGAAAGTGGCTCACTTTTTGCCAGTCAAGACAATCTACCGCAGTAGTCAGTTGGCGGAGCTATACATGGCTAGAATCATCTGTTTGCATGGAGTTCCTAAAAGGATAGTGTCTAATAGAGGAAGTCAGTTTACTTCTATGTTTTGGCAGAAGCTGCAAGAAGAATTGGGTACTCGTCTGAATTTTAGTATAGCTTACCACCCCTAGATAGATGGTTAGACAGAAAGATTAAACCAGATTCTAGAGGGTATATTGAGAGCCTGTGCTCTAGATTTTAGAGGATCGTGGGATAAGAACCTACCCTATGCTAAGTTTTCTTATAATAACAGTTACCAAGCTAGTCTTCGGATGTCCCCATTTGAAGCCCTATACGGAAGGAAATGCAGAACACCATTGTTTTGGGATCAGATTGGTGAAAATCAAGTATTCGGCACAGATATCATAAGAGAAGCTGAAAGGAAAGTGAAGATTATTCAAGATCATTTGAAGGTTGCTCAGTCGAGGCAAAAAAGTTATGTCGACAATCATCGTCAAGATCTTAGTTTCGAAGGAGATTTTGTATATCTCAGAGTCATCCCTTTCCATGCAGTTCGGCATTTTCAGACCATAGGAAAGTTGGCACAACTTTTTGTGGAACCATACCGGATAACAAGTCGAAGAGAAGTCACCTATGAGTTAGAGTTATCCCCATCTATGGCAGATATCCATAATGTGTTCTATGTGTCTCAGTTGAAAAGTGCCTACGTGTCCCCTCTGAAGTTGCAGAAGTCAAGCAGATAGAACTTCAAGAAGATTTAACGTATGTGAAAAATCTTGTTCGTATTCTAGAAGTCAGTGAAAGAAGAACCTAGAATAAGTTTGTGAAGTTTTGCAAGGTTCAGTGGAGCAATCATTCTGAGGAAGCTACTTGGGAGCGTCTGTAGGACCGAAACTAACGACCAGAGGAGGGTGAATGGGCACAAAATAAAAACACAGATAAAAACCAAAATCTCCTTAACTCCTAGTATCGAACTTGCGAGTGGCTTCACGAGACTCAGCGCAAGGCTGTTCTATAATATCCACTCAAGGCAAGTTGATACAATCTCCACCAAAAGACAATCACCGAAAAGAATCGCCCAAAATAAAGAGAAGTGTTAAACGATCAATCAAAATGCATCCACGAGTGCAACGAACGTTCTATAGAAAAATACACGTACAAAGCACTCATGCGCAAATGATCGAACACTTGGTGTGCGACTTCATTGACAATTCATTAAACATATAAAGTACATTCCGGAACCTCTTAGGCAATTCAACAAACACTTGATATGCACTAGAACACATAGATAAAACATTTATAGTGCAATCTAAAAATCAAGTACTTGTAGACATTGAATCAAACACATGGCATGCAAGAGGCTTAGATGCAACCTGT
>KE373135.1:987344-999284 GCA_000418225.1 Zizania latifolia | reverse complement strand
GGCTGCAAGGTACAAGCAGCCAGCCGGCTAGAGGTAGGAGGGAGAGATGGAGAGAGAAGACCAGGGAGAAGAGGTGGGAGGAGACACCCAATTTCAGAATTGATTTTTCAATTAACTCAAATCCTCGAATGTTCAAGGCAGATTACATCCATATATATAGCCCAAGCGGACTGAGGAAAATACTAATCTACCCCTAGGGTTACGGATACAGACTCAAAGCACGCAGGGCACAAATGTAAAAACTGACTCTAGATATTTTATTCGATGCCGGACTTGGCGTAGCTTTCATGGCACCGCTTGGATGTAACTCCGTTATTCTCTCCGTTTGGTTTGGGTGACGGTTTTGCGCTGAAACCGTCAAAGCACTTGCCGCCCTTGCGCCGTGCACCCGGATTGGACCACCACAACCCCGCGGCTCCTTCAGCCCGGCAATCGCCCATCCGTCTACCTGAGTCACACCGGTCAACGCCACGGCAAGTCATCTTCTCCTCGAAGTCCCTCTCTTCAGAGAACCCTTCGAGGTGCCCCTCTTCAGGGGACTTTCTTCTTCATCCTTCACCTCCCTTCGGAGGCCATCTTCAATCTTCAGTTGACAATCACTCATCATCTGGGAGCCATGAGACCCATAGTTTTCACCATGGCTCCTCAGCGTCAAGATGAATTGAGAGCCAACAACCCGCACCTCTTTCCAAGCGCCTCCGAATCTCGAGGTCGAGATTCTGTTTAAGGGTTAGGTTTGTCACAGCCTGAAATCTTCAAAATATAAAAGTAATAAAAGCTGTGAATAAAATAAAAGGAAAAAAATTTCAGAAAAAGAAAATAAGAAGGGGATTTTTCTTTAAAGGAAAAGAAAGGAATTTGAGTATAAAATTTGGGGAAGAATTTTTTGCAAATAAAATATTGATGAAAATTTTTGCAAAAGTATGTAAAAATGTCAAGAATTTTTTCAAGCAAAAATTATATTTTTCTGCATTTTTGGAGCCTTTTCTTAAAGAAAAAGAATTGAAAAATCAATTTTTAAATAAAAATTTGAAATCCCCTCTCTTCTTGGGTCGGCCTTTGGCCAGCCCGTTCCCGCACTACCCCCCGCCAGCCCGCAGTCATGCCCCGTTGGCCCAGCACGCGCCATAGGCCCAGCAGCTGCCTCACGCTGCCGCTACAACTGACATGCGGGCCTCGTATGTCAGGCCCATCTTCCTCCTCGTGCCTGCACCGCCGTGCCCTAGCGCCGCCCTCTCGCTGTGAAATCTGCTACCGCCTTCACATGGGCCCAATCTGAGCTTAGATTCATGCTCTCCGCGTCGCCCTAGCCTTTTCCCCAATGGATCTGAGCCCGGCCCATCACCGCAACCCCCTCCACTGTACCGACCACCCGCAACCGCCGCTCGCCTTCACCGCGCCACCGTATCTGTGCCTAACTCCACCAGCCGCCCCTATAAAAAGAACACCCATGCTCCTCTCTGCCATTTAGACCCCCTAGCCTGAGCCCTAGCGCCGCCTCTGCTATCCTCTAGCCACCGCTCGCCATTGATCCAGTGGCCGCTAATCCCCGTCGCCACCACCATCCACTCCACCGTTGCCTGCTGATCCTTGGCCGCTGCTCCACCATCACCGCCGACTACCATAACTTCCTCACCGCCGTTGAACTGAGCCATACCACCGCCTCCTATCATCGCCGGCTAGATCCTATCGCCATCACTCACCGTTGACCACTCTAGTGAGTTCCCTGTCGTGCCCTGGTCCCGTTCCTACCATCACCGCCGGCCGTCGTGCCACCGTTCACTGGTGACCATCGGTCCCCATGCCGCCACCCGTCGCCCCAGCGTGGCGCCGACGTGGCCACCGCATCAGCGCCATGTCAGCGCCACCTCAGCCACCATTGCCCGCGTGTTGCCACATGGCAGACACGGTGCACATGTGCGTTCACCCCCTGCTGATGCAATAAATCCGAATTTCCTTTAGAAAAATAATTTTGTATTGCGTCATAAATCCATTTTAATTTTAGAAAATGCAAAACAGTGTTTTAAACTTCAAAAATTCATATCTAATTCATCCGAACTCCAAATTTAACCATTCAAATTGCAGAATTTTCTAAAATTGAGCTCTACCTAAGAAAAATATGTCCACACACAGAATGGTTGGTCTACTGTACTGTTTTAATTTATTATTGTTTTCCTATAGAGCTGTTTAGTCTCCGAAGTGCCTGAAGAGCCCGTGTACATCGAGGAAGCGCCCATTTTCATCCCTATTCGGCAAGGCAAGTTGTTCAAGTCTTTCATTTGATCATGTTGAACCCATGCCTTCAAAGCTATTATTCATTAAAAATTGCATTTATTTTAGAATGTCATCAGGATTGGGATATAAATCTACTTGTATTGCCTCCTGTTGTCATGTACCTATTCCTTGTTCACCTTGGGATTAATAAACTTAACTAGTATGAACCTTTATTATGATTTGTCTAGATGCTTAGGATTACTTAGCCCTGCTTAGAAACTAGTATCACATTCATTGTGCTCATTAATACCACTTACATGTTAATGTTGGCTTATATGACTACTTGTTGATTAGTGAACTGGTTCATGAATTAAATATCACTAAAACTTAACTAATGTGGGTCGTGAGTACATGGTTTCGTGGTTCTGCTAGTCATACTCATGACACTTAAGGACTAGTTTATGGGCCACTTTTGCACTGCAAAACCACACTTACCACAAGCCAGTATGGGTAATGGTTTGACCTGTAGCCTAGATTTTCCAAGTGGAGTATCGAGATGGACGGTAGCCCTACACTCTTCAAAGTCTCTGCTATTGCGGATAGGGAGCGCTAGGGGTATATCAAGTAGATGGTAAACTAGGGTGTGAAGCTTGCAGGATCTACGTGAAGGGTCTTATCACAGCTTTTTTCTGAGGTACCATGGTGGTATTGAGGTGCATGGTGACATGTTGTAGGGCTGTGTCTTGTGGGTAAAGTTGTGCACCTCTAATCAGAGTAAAACTATTGGAATAGCCATGCCCACAATCAAGGGTGACAATACAATGTCACTCGTGATTAGTCTCACTGTTATTTAATTAACCTGATCTTACTTTCGGTTGAACCTGGTTAGCTCTGGTTTATAGTGGTTTGGTTGGTTTTTAGGCCTGATAACTCGGGACAAGAGTTATTCAGTTATTGGATAATATTATTTTTAAGGTTCTAACTTAATTAGAATTACTCTTTAAATTCTCTCTTTTAATATTGTTTTTACATAAATAAGCCCTATTATGCCATCCTTTGTTATCCGTGTGCATTATAACTGTTCCGCTTGGATGGCTTGCTGAGTATTCAAAATACTCACCGTTGCATTTCCCCACCATCAGAAGAGGAGTTCATCAGCGAAGATGAAGGTGGTGCCTTTTGAGCTAGGCCTAATCAAGTCTGCCTGTGGAGTGGAGCCACCGCTGCATCAATAAAGTTTCATTTAGGAGATATTTATGATTGTCAATAATGTTTTGAGGTTCCAATGCCACCTCTGTAATAAGTACTTTATTTATTTCGTCATGAACAATTATGCTATTGATTTCCAATAAATTATTTATTGTGTGCATCGGTTAATTCCTGGACGAGGATACTTTCCTCACAATAAATCGCAAGGAAATGGTTGGAATTTTCGGGCATGACATTCTTGGTCAGCATCATGATCGTCATCGGCACCGTCGGCCATTTCTAGCGGATGGGACCGGAGGCCTGGGATGATGTAGGACTGGTGTCGACGATGGTAGACGAGCTTGGCGCACTGATCCCTAAGTTTGGAGTCAACGGCGATGCCATATATACAATCAGCCTGTTGCTATTGCTAACAATAGGCGCCGCTGGATCCTGATCCTAATCAAGTAACGAAGCAAATTAAAGATAGAATCAGTAAAAACAATAGAAACATGAACAAGACAGGAACTTACCTCGGCGGTAGCCTCGCCGGAGTCAGGATCAATTAGGGCGCAGTAGGAAGAGATGCCTCAGGAAAACAGATGAAGTTTCAATTCAACCCAGAAGCGAGTAAACGATCGGCTCTGGGATGAACTCGACGACCAACCTTTGAAGTCGCCGAAAGGGATACTGATAGGCAGGTTGAGCAGAGACCCATACTTTGATAGAGTCAGGGTCCCACGAAATTCCACCTTGCCGATGAAGAAGAAACTCATTGGCAGTTGACTAAGTCCGAGCTAGCGTGCATAGATGCTCGAATAATAGAACTCGTAAGATGGCTTCACCCGACCGTCGGAGAAGCCACCTGGTAGAATAGAAGGAGAGATGATGGCCCGATACATAGCATTGGTGGTATCATCGGAGCCAAGGGAGTCAAAATGGTGAGTATTGCCATCTTCCTCGTTAAAGACATCGGCAAACTCGTAGCTAGGCAGATCATAGCGCTCCATCACCCTGGCAGTATACAGGTTAAGCCATAGCTGAATGAACCACTAGGGGCCATTGACATTCGCAATAGGCATACTAGCCCTGAGATACTATGAAACGAGATGCAGAAGGCGATAAGAAGATCCAAGTAACAATCAGCCTAGTGGTAGCTTTTCATTCTGGGCAAGGCGCTCGGCCAGATTCTACCAATTCTTGGTAGGGCCGAGGGTGGTACCGCAAAATACAAAACGTTCCATCCACATATTCAGAAAAGCAACATATTCTTTATCTTCAACCGGCCCCATTTTCTGGTTATAGGTGGCTATATAGTTGCTCCAGCCACCAGGTTTCTTCACTTCAAGGTCATACATCGGCTTTCCCCTGAAGTCGACTTCACTTAAAGGGTCGGCGATGTTGAGGTCTGTTAACATCAGAACATCAAACAGAGTCGGGGACATCGGGCCACTAGCAGACATGAAGGCATTGACAGTGTCCAACCAGAAGTAATAGGCGGCAGCAAGCATGGCATCATTCCATTCTATTTCGGCCATGGTTAGCCCCAGTGGCCGATGTTACTAATCTCCCAATCTACACTCTTCACCGATGCAACCCTCACATACCACTCTCTCCACCCATCGATAGGGTTGGCCCAAGAATGAAACACCGAGGACCAATCATTGCATTGCGTCCTTGACTGCTTGAAAGGGATCCTATTGGTTTTGGCATTGATAAGGTAAAGAGGGTCTTCTTCCCCATAAGGGCCAAGGTAATAACAATCGGGGAATTTAGCATGGGGGATCAAGATTTGGTTCTTCAAATTCTATAAGAACAGCAACGAAAAGAGGGGTAAGAGAGATAACCTAACGAAAGGAATCAGCATCCAAACCGTCAAGAGGAAGGGAAAATACCTCGGGGACGTGCGATGAGGAGGCCATGGTCGTCAAAGTCAAACAGCATCAAAAAAACACGGCGGCGAAGGTCGACCTACGATGAGTGAAAGCTCAAGGGTTTTCTATTTGGAGGCAAGAGAATAGGAAGCGTACAAAGGAAGGAGAAAGCTACAGGCTTTATAGAAGAGAGATCAGCAACGGCTGGATCCCCAATGCAAAAACTAAGAGACGCAATGGTTGCGAGGTTCCAGGGAGAATTCAAAATGTGCTCTCCCACATCCTGAACTCGGGGAGCATACGTCGCACCGTTACAGATGCACCCCAACCAGCACGCGCCTATTTATGTGAGTCGGTCAAAATTCATCAATGGCGATGACTCGGGGGGCATCGCGCCTATTCAAAATTCATCAATGACGTCGACTTGGGGGGCATCACGCCTGTTCAAAATTCATCAATGATGCTGACTCGAGGGGCATCATGCATGTTCAAAGCCGATGAACACAAAAATCGATAAACCTAAAGATTTCCAACCGAATGGCCAAAAGCTTAAATTCAAAATTTTTGAATTTTTTTGAATTTTACAGCGTAAGAGGAGAGGCGCTTGGCTAGTAGTGCCAATAGGCTGATCAAGTGACTTGTTTGGTCAAACGGTTTAAGTTCTTATGCAAGTTTTAAAGATTCATCGGTGAAAAGAAAAGGAATAAAGGCCGATGAAGCGAATTCACAAGAGACAAGGCTTTCGAAAAGACATTATATTATTTGCAAGAAAAGGTATTACAAAAGGCCAACTACAGGGTTTAAAGCAGTTACAAGGTACTTAAGAAACATTCTAAGTTAAGAGCTGCATCGGCTTGAGTCCTCTCAAAGCGCACAATCATATCAGTAGCATCCTCATCGCTTTCGTCGACCGGTCAGAAGGCCTGCTGCTTCTAGGAGCGTTCCTCATTCAGATTGATTAGGTCAGCTTTCTTGAACTGAATCTTGATCAGTAGGTCATCCAGAAATTTTTGTTGAGTTGCCATACAAATTCAGAGCTAGGTCAGTCTGTTAGTCTAGAGATTTATTTGCTAAAGGATGCGGTCTTCCTCTACTTTGAGCCGATTCAAATATGCCTGGTCTTTATCGGGTAGCTTAAGCAGAAATTGAAGGTGACTCTCGGTGGCATGCACCTTGGCATCAACTGAGTCAAAACTCTGTCGATGGACCCTTTGCATTGCATGATCGGTAAGGCCAAAGTACGCGGTGAGATAGGCTGATTGATGGTTATCGGCCAAGGCCTCGGGAAGCTGATCGACCACAAACTGAAGACTAGCTCGCGCTGCCTCGATGTCTTAGAAAAATAGAATCATCAGAACTGTTGTCCCCACTAGAGTAAAAGTTAAATAGCTGCTCGTTTTGGGGATGATCCGAGTCATGATCACCATCGATACTGGCCGGTTGTGTTGGGGCGTTCGAGTCCCCAGAATGTGAAGGGTTCGGCGAGTTAAGGTTTGGTTCAATATGAGCCTGGGATTCAAGAACAATAATGAAATGTGCAAGAATTCAAAAAGACGAAGCAAAGATTGAGTAAACAAAAACCAGCAAGCCATAAGAGACAACCAGATCATTATCACCGAACGCATTATACTGAGGAGGGCTTATCTTCAACTTGTTGTTCGGTGGTGAGCTTGGGTCGTTAGAGGCCATGGTAAAGCAGAAGAAGGGGAGTAGAGCAGATGATGGTGACGAAGATGGCTGAGCTTGAAGAAGAAGGCTTATCGGGCAAGGTTTTATATCCGCTCGGTGATCTAGCGGTTTAGTTCTCGAGGAAAGATTTCAAAATACGACGTTTCGCATTCCGAACTCAGGGGGCATGTGTTGACACCAGAATTTGGACCGACGCACCATCAGCACGATAGATCAAGCGACTGAGCCGATGGGCTGCCGATAGAAGCTTAATGGACGAAAATAGGCTACACGTGGCATGGGCTGATGCTTCGTGTTCGTTATCATTTAGTTAGAAAAAATAAGTCAATTAGGATTTTGTGTTAACCATAGATAGCGTGTCTACCCAGCTATAAATATATAAGCCTAGGGTCATTGTAAAGGAGTTCACACAACCAATCAATTAACCCTTCGATGCATCGCTAACTTTAGGTATGTAGCATTAGGGTGATTCCTCACCGAGTCAGGCTACATCGGTTAAGTCTGATCTCTGACCTCGACGGGGATAGCCAATTTGGTAAACTAATTAATGTGTTCATGGCTTTCTCTGTTGAGTCTGATACTGTTATCAGATTGAGTAGGTTTGCTAGCTATCGGTTTAATGCATTGATTCACTTTCTTATCTATGCTTTATCGCTCGAATCTATGTGTTTGACAATCATGACGGTTCAATAGATCATATTAGATTATATCGCATGCTGATCGTCAACACGGTGCTATCTCGGTTAGGTCTAATCCATGGCGTTGACGGGGATGTGTGTGACCTGGTTTGGTTTGATCTATTGGTCTAGCATTCATCGGAGTTTTAGCCAATGGTTTATCTGTCATCCGGTCGATCGGTTTAATCTTATTTGTAATTCTCTCGGTAATATGTCTTTACGCTGCATCGGTTTAGTTCGAACCATAGAAATTGATTCTTCAGAGCATTAATACTAGAGCCGATTGGTAGGGTTTTTTAATACTTCATGCGCTTTCCATGATGCATCATGGTTTCGACGCGTGCTATCGAAGCCGATACCGATAGGTCATCGCTGATAACGTTAGGACATCTCACGTTTGTCTTCTTGTCAATTGCAGGGTCAAATTGACTGGCACGTACTAACACCTCCGGGTTATTTAGGATCTATACTAGAGCTAAGTAGAGTCTCCTAGGTCTTCATGTGTGAAGACGTAGGCATACTTACGATTTTTGCGTCAACGGTTTCTAAGTTTTTCACCCCCTTTGACAATGATTTCATCAAGTAAAGCAAAAGAGAGAAATTATCATGAGAACACTAATTTTTTTGATTTCTTGATTTGAGAGCTTTGAAGTATATCTAAAGCAACCTCGTATTTGGTGGTGGCCCTGGTAGCCTCCTCCCGCCATCTGGCCTCCTCGGCCATCATGGTGGCGTTGTCAGCCGTCACCACCGCTGTAAGATAGAAATACACTAACCATGGCAACCAGAGGGGGATGAATGGTTGCAGTACACCAAATTTGACAATTAAAACAAAATCAGAAAACTAATTCCCAACTAGTCTGAAAATTTCTCGATGACTCTAGAAATTTCCTAGGGACTAAAAATAGCCTGACCAAGCAATAGTAAAACGAGCGTAACTTTTGATCTATAAATCGAATTGATCTAAAATTTTAACACAAGAAAATAGACTTCAATACGAAACTTTCTCGATAGATTTCACTCAAATCCGAGTTTTAAATCAAAATTTATGATCCTCGTGATTTGCTATAATGTAAAAACATAATAGATCCGATCCGAAAACTAAAATCTTAATTATTCATAAAATACGAGAAATTAACCAATGAAACTTTTTAGACCTCCCTCTTAATGTCATAGTAAGTTTTTGGATAAATCAATTCGAATTAAATCATAATTAAAAGTGAAATCACATAATAAGCCAAAACGATGCAAACCGATGAACATTAAGAAGAAAGAATGTGATACTACACTCCTTGATGCTTGAAGATGAATCTTTATTACATAAGAGTGTTTATAAGGTGTATCCAAAGCACCCCTCACCAAATCCACACTCAAAACCCTAGATGAAGAGCAAAAGGTTAAACCCTAATTTTTCTGATCTCTTCTTCGATACAATTTTTGCTCTCCCCTCTAGTCTATTTATATACCCCTCATGGCTACCACCATGAGCCACAAAATTAACAACTTTTAGAGTCCTAATCCAATTAGGAATCCACATTTCTTACGAATCCTCAAATCCTAACTCCTTTCGAATTTGCCTCCTTTCCATATTCACACACATCCCGCGTATACCATATGGAAACATCATCTTCCCCTTCCATATTCGCACACATCCCACGTACAATATATGAAAATCTCATCTTCACATGCACCATCCTCTACCTCGAGCATCCCGCATGACATACTTGACCATTCTAAACCACAGCTCCTCCCCGAGCCTAGCTCCGATCCCATCATCAACCATGACTCACTCTCAAACAATGCATGCACATGAACAAACCAAAAAACCATTTCCCGAGCATAAGTTCTTTTCAACTTGACTCAATTAGTCTAATCAATCATAAACAGAAACTCTTTCCTCGAGCATAAGTTCTTTCTAACTTGACTCAATCAATCTAGTTATAGTGCATATTGAATAAATAATTCAAAGCATATGATCTGACTCGAACATCAAAAATCTGAGTGATCCAAAATCCCGATTTCTGGATTTTCTCGAGTGCTGTATTTTCCCAAGGGCTGAATTCCCTAGTGCCAAATTTTCTCAAGTGCTAAGTACTGAGTGTCCAACAAGAGTGCTCGAAAACTCGACCAAAGTACCCAACCACTCTAACCAATTAAAACCAATTTGTTCATCGCATATCAATATCAAAACAATTTGTTCATCGCTTAACAATGATCATACATATGATCTCACAACCACCGAACCTGCCTCGATCTAGGCCTCGACGCCCTCCCGCATCAAGGCCTCGACCCTTGCCTCGAGATTGGTGTGCTCACGCTTGAGCTACTCGAACTCAGCCTCGACGGCGGCCACCTAGACCACGCTAGAGGCCTCCCCCGACGAAGTCCATCCGACCTACCCATGGCCGAGGGCTCACCGCTATCCACCCGACTAATTAGGCGCTGATTTCCTCGAGGATCGCCCCCTCTAAGGATCCCGAAGCCTAGTCAGGCGCTCTTGATAGCGCCTAAAGGCTGACCGGGCCCACCAATGCCCCAACCGTGCTAGCCACCGCCAGACAGGCTGGTGGATCATTCACAGTCACCGCCCCTGACGCCGAGGGGCCAACAACCTCCGCCATAGATGTCATGGCATATTCTACTACAACATATCCATCGATTGACGGTAGGACGGACGCCGTGGCCACATCCACATCATCCCGAACAAGGGGGACAGGGGCATCGGTGGTGACATCCACATCATCCCTGATAAGGGGACCAACGGTGCGATCTTCGACCACCACCGGGCTTGAGACCTCAGCCACGGTTGCCACGGCCGGTGGGGACGATGTTGCCATCACCCTGGAAGAGAGCGCACCCCTAGGGACCCTGGAGGTCACAAAAGCAGATGTTAAGATAGGCAGGGACCAAAATAGAATCGAAGTCCAAGAAGCAAAGGAGTCTCACCTAGGCCCCAGGCGGTAGGAGCCCACAAACTGGCACCTCATCGACCCCTTCGCTAGAGGAGGGGCCGAAGACATCGCGGCATTGGAGACTAAAACGTCTCCCTCACTCTCCGACTCCGCCAAGCTGGATAGCACCAGACGCCGATTTCTGATCGACGTGGACCCGTCCTTCTTGACCATGGTCGGCATCGAGCGCTTGCTTGTCCCAGTTAGCTCCTTCCCCTTCCTCTTTGGCACTCGGGGAGGCGAGTCAGGCTGCTCGGGGGCTGCATGCACTGAGGCAGGTCGACACCCATCGGGTGCTCAGGGAGCGGTGGCCATGAGAAAAACGTAGCGTGACCCTGTAACTAGGCCACGTCACACCGTATGGGTGGTCGCACATCAGCAAAAAATCAACGACAGCCAACACCAATGACAATAAAAACAAGGACAGGTCAATGAAGAAGCTTACCAGTGGCCGTGGGTTCATGACGTAGTACAACGCGAACCTAAGGTCTGACTGGAAGCTAGGCTTCCCGCTGAAGAAGTAGCAAAGGAGCATGACGACCTCTACTCGAGGCATCCACTCTACCGTTGGGTTGTTTAGGTCCCAGGGCCCGAATGCCTTGTAGGTTGGCGTCGCCCGATCTTAAAGCGAAAATATCTGCCACATCAGGAAGTAGGCCACAACGCTAATCCCACTCAGCCCATTGTGGCAGAGCTTCATCACCAGACCCACCAACTCCTAGACCCGGTCCTGCTCTATTGAGTGGCCCTAGTCTGTCCACCGGAGGGAGGGCTCCGGCCTTCGATCGATCTCGGCCGAAAGGGCTGGCGGATGGTTCGTGGTGTAGAACCACTCCGCATGCTAGCTCTTGTTGGAGGTAGTCAGTGGCATCTCTAGATACTCTGCTACCTTGCCTTCGTGGAGCTGGAGCATCACCCCACCGACCACCTTGTTCCCCACTGTCCAGTGGAAAAGAAAGAAGTACCAGAAGAGGTTTTAGTTAGGATCCACTCCCAAATACGCTTTGCACAGATGTATGAAGACAACGATTTGAAGAATGGAGTTAGGGTTGAGGTTGATGAGGGAGATCTCGAAGTGGTGGAGAAGGTCGCGGAGGAAAGGATGCGTAGGGAGGCCAAGCCTGTGGAGGAGGAAGGACTCGAATAGCACCTTCTCACCTGAATCAAGTGTCGGGAAGCTCTCTCCCACTGCCTGCCACTCCTCAGACCGCACGAGACTGTCGGGAGCCATGGGCTTCAGTTGGAACAGGCAGCGAGCGATGCGGCGACAAAAAACACAGCGACAATGGTGCCTTGGGCGACGGGGAGCTAGTGGAGGAGAAGATGAAGGAAGAAGAAGGCAAGAAA
>KE373135.1:974051-984760 GCA_000418225.1 Zizania latifolia | reverse complement strand
TCGCCCGGCCGTCCCGCCGCCACCGCCCCTCCCAACGCCCCGCGCGCCGCGCTCTCTAGAGAACAAACACGCAGGCAGGAGGCAGGAGAAATGGAGAGAGGAAGAAAAAAGAAAAGGAGAGGAAGAAAAAGAAAGGAGATTTTATTTTATATATGATTTTTAAGATGTTTTTTAGATCAATTATTTGGACTAATTAGAGGATATTTACTTATTAAGGAAAATTTAAAAATTCACGACAAAAACATAGGTGTTGAAAATGTAGTCGTTAGAAAAATAGCCGTTGGAATTTTTACTATTATAATTTTTACCGTTGGATAATAATAAAAAAGATGATTCAAAAATATGGGGAATGAGTTTTAGGGAAGCTGTTGGAGACCTAAGTTATATAGAGATGGAATCTTTTAGAACCATTCTCTATATGAGAGATATAGAAAATGAGTTTTAGAAAAATTACTGGAGTTGCTCTAACACCTCCCATTCCTCGCCGGTGGATCATACCCTCACCCGTGACAGCCGGCCAGGCTGTCATGCCGATCATGTTGGCCGCCACGTCTTATCCCTTGGACCACGGGACGGGATGGGCGATCCACGCTGGCTGACACCCTTTTGATCGGTGAGCTGTGCTAAGATATTTTCGACCGTACGGTCCCCCCACCAACTACCAACGGCTCACGGCTGCAAGATTCTACGTTGCGTATCCCCGCACCACCGCCCCCACGCTGTGCTGTACGATTCATATCATGGAAGAAGCAATTTCGTTCAGCCATCAACGTCGATGCAAACGTACATAAATGGTTGCAACTTAATTTCCCCCTAACGGTCGGTTGTTACTGAACTTTTGGTATACAGAAAAGAAACGGAAATGCCCGCTGATGAGCCTACGGCAAAATTAGAACATGGCACTTTATTTGAGTTACTTCACTTTGAAAAAAAGGATAGAAAGCATGTCCACAAATTTTTGCCTGAGTAAAATGGGCACAATATTGCACAGTACATACTCAAAGAGTGACGATATTACTCTCCTATACCATATTACAGTTGCACAAGTCGTCCATTGGAAGCAACACCTTTACAAACATAGTTATGTACATAATGGAGATCTCAGGGAAAAAGAATATACGTAATGAATGCTCTCGCAGACTCGGTCGTTCATTTACAAAATACTATACGCACAGTGCAAGTCCTTGGGGTATTCCCCTTGACAGCATACGTGAACGATATATGATGGAAGCAAAATGAAATAATCGCCTGCATGGGACACTGCAGCTTCAACAATAACTGTCGGCTTGCCTATCAATCCTCATTCCTCAACAATGGACTCCATCACTGTAGCTCGTTTTAAATAGATTCGAGGGCAGGCAACCAGGCACACAATCAAACCAAATAAACCGAAGGCCCTGAGCGCAGAGAACCAGAAACTATGACCTGATTCAAGTCAGGTTTCAGAGACATCAGAAAGAAAAAAACGAATTGATTTCAAAAATCACAATATAGAAGGTATGCAATAATAAATGCATTTCTCAGACCTGGTAAGATCAATAGCGCTCCAATCCAAAGTGGCGTTGAACTTGGCGGATCAATCATGGCTTCAAAGAAGCTTGCAAGACCTCAGCCTTCTGACGGCAATGGCACATTAGCCCTTCTAATGAAAAGATGAGTTTCGAGGGACCTTGCTCCAAGGAAGCATTCACCATTTGCATCAACGTTCTGGGTGGAAGGGTTCTAGAGAACCCCAAGTTTTTCCTACCTTTATTTTAGTGCGTAAAGGCACTGAGGAAAGAAACAGATAGCAATTAGATTTTTCCGCTTGAAAATGAAGACGAAGTAACTTCAGATTGCAAGTACCTAAGAGTGAAGCTGCGTCCTCCATGATTGTCTGTAGTAACGAACCTGCTTCTGCTACCATACTTGGATCAACTTCAAGCACCAGTTCATCATGCACCTAAAAATGGAAAAGAGAAATCATCCATACAGAACAAGCAAAGTAGCAGACCACCAACAAAACAATCATGTAAAATGGATATTTGATGCTAGCTCATCAATATACTTGCAAAATAAGATGACAACGACCCTTCATTTCAGAAAATTTCTGCATAACCCCTTCACTGGAATCAATCACCTTGCTCCCATTTGTAATTACAGAATGAACTTTAATCATAGCCATTTTGATAATATCAGCTGCAGAACCCTGGAAAAAGTTACACTTTAATACAGTACTACAGTGAATTAAGGAATTAACAACTTAAGAAAGATGGATGCCCTGTTACCTGGCAAATAGAATTCACTGCTTGTCTCTGTGCTTTAGCTTTCTCTTTGCTATTCCCTGCTGTTATTTTTGAAAGAAAACGTCTCCTTCCCATCAGGGTCTCCACATATCTGAAGTGAATAGTTTGGGCACTTTATTAACATGTGGGTAGTAGAGGATTCATGCTTCATAAAATATTTTTATGCATGTGAATGCATATACATGGGTTGGAAGCAACACGTGCATGACATGGGGATATGACTATATGACTGTAGGATATCATGTAGACAACCTCTGTCATGGACAGTCCAGGCGCCTAGGAGAGTCCAGGAGATCCAGGAGGGCGCCAGGAGAGTCCAGGAGGAGCACGGCAAGGAGTAATATTAGGGATAAGTTAGGAATCCTTCTCGTATGCATTTAGGAGTCTGTTAGCAATAGTTACAGGGTGGGCTCAGCTGGGCCTTAAGCTGTCCGGATCATTAATAGAGTCCTTAAACAAATTAGCAGTTAGCAGATTAAATTAGGAATCTGTCTAGTATACCTTTTGGAGTCTATTAGCAAATCAGAATAGGTTTAGGAGTTTAGCAGGCTATATATATGGCACTAGTTTGTACCAGGAAAACTTACGTAATAAAGTAATCTACTTCCTATCTGCTTAAGACGGCCAGCAAAATCTTGCCATGTCTACCTATCAAGCGACAAGAGGGGAACAGCCTCGAATCATGCAACAAGAGGGGAACAACCTCAAGCCATGGCTACCCATTGCTATTGGTTACGAAGTTTAGGTTCTACAGATCCAAACCATAACAACCTCACGCAGAAAGAACCTAGTTTTGTGATATCAATATTTGAGACAAGAAACATTGGTCCAAAATATAGGAATTTCACAAAACTATAAGGTAGGTATTGATGTGATCATGTGATACACAGTATGTATGTAAAGGGTTTGTGCATAAGAACATGCAATATGATAGCACTCTTGGTGTCAACACAAGCACAAACATACTCACTGGTAATGTAGGTAGTTTTAGCCTTCTCTAAGTCATCCCACCGGGACTTCTCCCACTTTTCTTCCATGTTTGTCATTGCAAAATACATGTTATTACTGTAACGAATAAATGGCTCGTCTTTCAAACTCATAATATCTGGTTGGTTTCTGAAATCAGGGGTCATTGTCACCATATTTTGCAGGTTTTTTGATGAGCTAGCATCAAATATCCATTTTCCACGTAACTTAAAATATAATCCCCATCTAAACTCCCTATAATTCCCATCATTCCTACCAAACAAGGGATTGATACTACAAATCAAACTCCCATGCTAATGTCACCACTAATTCGCTCCTCTAAACTCCAATTCCTCTTCTCAATTGTTGCCAAAGAGGCAATTATTGGTATGAGAAGATACCAACATCAAATGTCACAAATCTTAAAGCACTTCAACGACCTGGGTGTGGGGTGATTAGGCACAAAGGTGTCTAAAACTGCTATAATATATGTATGTGTGTACACACACACATATCAGTAGGGTCCATCCCTAGTGTTTCACCTCAATATAAGAAATCAAAGAAAGGAAGACATATCAGAGTATAAAAATTAAAAAGGCAGAAATGGCTACTGACAAAGCAAACTAACCCTTTCTGGCGACATGTTGCCACAGATTCATGAAGCCATGAAGAGACACCAGGAAAGAACCTCTTAAAACTTTGAATTTTCTGCGCAGCATCCTCTGTGCTGCATTCAAGTTGTTCTGCTAGCGAGTTGGCACCCATTCCATAGAGGATGCCATAAATAAATCTTTTTGTGGTCTCTCTTTCCTTTGAGCAGATCAAGGACTCTTCTTTACCAGTCCATCTTGAAGCAATCATAGTAAATACATCACCATCTGGTTTACTTAGAAGTTCAATTAATGCAAGATCTTTAGAAAAATGTGCCATTAAACGCAGCTCGATCTGTGAGTAATCAGCTGTTACCAGCAACCAGTTCTCCTAGCAACAAGAAAACAAACCATGAAATTATCCTACCCTTGTCATAGGAAATATATACTAGTAATACAATATGCAAATAATTGTTTAATTTGGAATACTTTGGTGGGAATGAAAAAATCACGGGCATTGATTTCATGACAATCAACCATTGGAATTATTGCGGAATCACTATCATTCTTCTCTGTTGTGAAATCCACCAAGTGCTGAACACACTACAAAGTACAATTCAGTCAATTATTTTTCTGAGGAAAAAACAGTCAATCATTGCTATGAATATAGTTGCACTATAACAAAACAGTTGAAATATGTTAAAAATAACCTGGAGATTTGGCTCTTCCATTGATAGACGGCCAGTTGCAGTTGATGTTTGGAGCCAATTTCCTTGTATGATGTACCTTTGTGATTTGGTGCACAACTGAGCTCGTGAGCAAATGGACCCCAATGTGACATTCAACAGTTTCGCCAATGTTCTATGTTCCTTAATGACTGATATAATTGGATGTTGATCCCTGAATGAAAAGAACAGAGGTGAACAAACTAAAGTGCTCCTAAATACTGATCAAACTGAGTAGTTTTGCCAATGCTACATGTTCCTTAATTACTGAGATAATTGCATGTTGATCCCTGAATAAAAAGAGCAAAAGTCACTCTATATTAGAAGCAAACAAACTAAGGTGTTCCTAAAAACTGATCTAAGTGAAGTCAACAAGAGCAATTCTTGTCCACATTTACTGAAACCTTACTCTTACCAGTGCAAACACAGAAATTCCTTAGGCAAGTTGCACAAAGTTATAGGAGGGCTAAGTTTCCCTGGCCAACTCATTGGCAAGCTGAAAACATTCTGAACCAACAGTCCATGGCTTTCTAAAAGGCGTAGTTTATTTTATACTTCCATGAGCCTCACTTTGCTTTAAAGCACATTAGCCTAGCATGTCCTGAGGACTCCATTCTAATTTTTGAAATTGCCAAACATATGGCTGCGGTCAGGTCATCTAGAACAAAAGGCAGAATATACTGTGACGCACCCCAACAATTCCAGCTTAGATCAAGAAAACATCATAATATTAATATCATCTTCAATATGATGAGGTTAGATTAGAGTTAGACCATTGTTAACAGTATACAACAACATAATAATATCTCAAATATGCAGACATTGGCCATTGGATTAGTGAACCATTGCTGAGACTAGATATAAAGGAAATGCATTTTAGATTTTTAAAACAATGTTTGAGTCATGTAAAGTTTGAGACTGATGCATTAAAAGGAAAACACAAATTCACTTTTGTGATAATAAGAAATTTGCAAAACCTAGAAGTGTCACACATGACAAATACAAAGAAAAGAGATCAATCAGACTTATACCTTAGGTGGTCTAGGAACTGCTTGCCAGTGCTAGGATGTAACTTTCCTTTGTCACAACCTTTTGGAATTGGCAGTTTTAAGTGTGTATAAAGAATGTCGGCGATGTCTGCAGTTGCATTTAGTGAGAAGCTCTTTCCAGCTAATCTATAAGCTTCTTTCTCTAGTTCTTTCAGCTTTTTTATTATGATATGCCTCGCACGGAGACAGGCATCCATGTCAGCACCAATTCCCCAAAGTTCCATATCAGCAAGAACGTTTACCTACCCAAATGAATATGATGTGGATATAAAAGCATTCTATGACAAACAATCTTGCAATTGGCTAAGGGTATAGAACATACCAATGGGCCCTCAATTGTTTCTAGTAAATTATTGAGATTTTGAGAAACAAGTAATTTCTGCAAAACAGAACCCAATGCCCGTGTCTGTGCAGCACGCCTACAGCAACCATTATGAGCTGCTTTGTGCATCTGATTTCTCCACCTGCCATCTCGATTTGCAGCTGCTGCAGCCACATTGTGTAGCCTTCTCTTGACTAGCTGTTTGTCAAAATCAAGTGAAATTACAACTAAAGTAAATTTTCTGAAACATCTCAGCATCAAAATTAAGAAACAGTTCTGTTAAGAAATTAAGAAATGATTGCACAAATGATAAGGTTGAAAAATATTGTCATGAAAATTCATACATTAGAAGAGGAAATAAAGCGTGAACTATAGATAACAACATAAGATATTATACCTTCTCAAGGTTTGGCACTGTTTTACTTTCCTCATCAGGCCAGAGAACCCATGCCACCAAGCATATGTCTAATCCACTGTGGACAGAAATTTGTGGTAGCAACACATACAAGTTGTCCATGACTTCAACATTTTTCAACATTTTGTAGTCAAGATGATGCCTCGAAAGCCTTTGACAAGAAAGACAGGGATACTTCAATGCTTGAATCTGGATCTTCAGGTTCCATGTCATTTTTTTGACACTGTTTTGTTGCATAATTTCAATTAATCTATTCCATCTTCTCGTTAGTTCACCCCACATTTCAATGGAATTATTGTTACCAGCTGTCATTAGGTCTTTCGGAAAGCTGCAGTAGTAGACAGGTGAATTTTCCCAACAGACAGCCACACCAAGAACTTCAAAAAAGGTTGAAGATGATTTAATTGATCTCTTAACATAATGTAGATCAAAGGAAAACTCACTAACAGTAGACCATTGATCAAGAAAATTATCGAAACCTCCTGGGAAACTATATGCATTGACAGGACCTTTGTCAGCCAAATTTCTGCTGCTTGATTTATCAATAATTTCTGTAGATAAAGGTGTTGCTTCTTGGACAGTAGTGATGTTGACATTATTTGCTATTCTTGTATTCTCTGTGATTTGTATGGAATAACCAGGGTGCATATTGTTCCCTAAATTATTGTCTGTAGAAGCCCTCTGAGCACCATAATTGAAGCAGATATTTCTATCATCACTAGCGTATATCCCTAAAGCGGGCTCACGGCACTTATCCTGACCTCCGGCAAGAGAAACCATTCTATCTAGAGTTGGAGGTTCATAAACAGTTGGCAGTAGAGGTGTAGTAAACTGAGGAACTTGTAGACCAAGGGACTTGAAAGCTGAGAATGCTGCTACTCTAGCTGCTTCTGCCTCCTCAAGAACTATTTTGCGAGCGCCATTTTTTATCTTCTTGGCTATACCCAATTGCATTCGCCGTAAACCAGAATCATCTAGTCCATCAAATAGAATGTTATTAGAGAAGGCAGAAAAGTGCACAGGAAGTAGGCTAATTTAATGAATCTAACAGTTTCATGTTAAATTGCCAAACTGGTCTACAAGTAATTGAACAAAAACTGAGGAAAATTAGCAGAAAACAGAAAGGACTGCCACTGTGGACTATACATTTCATTGGAAGCTGTGCAGGCCTTGTCCAAAAAGGAGAAAAGTCTTGTGCTCAGGTTGTTAGAATAATAATTTATGAGTTCGGTCACTTCGGTGGCATTTGTGCTATCCTTTCTCCATTTCTCTAGTGCTATAGCTACTTCTTAACCATCACCACCATTACAGCAGTACTACAGCATCAATACGTAACAAGGAGTACACAAATATTTTAATGCAAAGCCTAAGCATATAGATGGAAAATATACCTTGGCCAGACCAAGTAGAAGATTCAAAAAGAGCTTTAGCAATTTCAGGAATAGATGCTTCAGCAATGGCAACAGGACTTCGCAAACCAGACTTATAAAGAGCCCTTGCACGTGAGCCCTGCATCCCATTACATATAAAAATAAGCAGGAATATGTGCAACACTTAGGATAAATCATGCATGCAGAGTGACATAAACAAACCTTGACAAATGGAATTGATGTAAGTTCTGCAATCTCTGCCCTTACTCCAAAACAGACACGGTTTTGGAACTTGGCAACAAGGCCTTCTAAATCATGCCAACCAAGTCTCTGACAAAAGACAGAAACCATTGAAGCGAACCTGCCAGCATTTTCCTGTAAGGCTTGAATCATACCTCTTGCAACTTTAAATGCCTCACAAACATCTGTGACAGGAATCTCCTGAAAGATCAAATACTTTAAATGCATGCTTTAAATATTTAATCATTCTGCATTTACAATGCAAAAATATTCAAAAGCACTAAAGTGATGCATTTTGCTAGGACGGTAGAGAGAGATCACCGACACACTACTATATTTCAGGAATAGTAAAAGACTAAAAGCTCAGAGATAAAATAATCTGCTAGAGGTTGAATTATACCTGAGCAAGTCTTGACAACATCAACGCCACATAAAAGCGTTTAGACACTCGAATTGACTGTTCATTAATAAGAGGATTTCCACCAGAACCTCGTGTTGGAGATCTGTTGCGGGTACCAGTACAGTGAGGCTTTCCACGAACAGGCATTGCAGCCCCATGAGCCATGTGCATCAAAAAAGGTTCTATTACTCCAACCCGATTGCCAACTGACTGCATGAAACATTACCAACAAACAGGATCCGAAAGATAAAATAGAGTAAGTTCCACTTTCGCCGTAGCCTCATGAATTTGTGAAGTGAGTGCATCTAGTTTATGGGCCACTGCCTTGATAAGGCTATTTCGTACATTTTAACTATTTTTATTGTTCTCTATATGTCATGTTGTTTTTCACCTTTTTACTGGATAAAAGGAAAACCAAAACATTTTTTCACTTGAATGGGACAGTTGCCTATCAAACTATAAGCGTGATGTACGCAATAACCTATTCAACAAGAATCAATCTGTGATCCCTTTATTACTGATCCATCCCCTATGGAGGAACTTAGTTTATTTCTAATTTCTTATTCAACTTATCTTTTTAAATTCAGCTTTGGTTTTCAATCTATTTTTGTTCACATTTGTCCAATAAACACAAACAGAATATGAAAGTATTAAATTTGCTCAAACTAAATGTTGGATAGAAAATATTTCAAATGCAACTGAAGATGTCTGTACCTGCTCAAGAGAAGTAAGTTGCATGAACCTCTCATAATATAATTCCCAATCAGGTTCAACATCTACATTTATGGGTGTTACCAGGTAAACTAAATGCAAATCAGATGCCAGAACAAAGCCTTCTCTTGCCCTTGAAAGATCATCCAGCACGACCTACGGTGATAAATAGAGAATGGTAAGGTTAAATTTAAAAAAATATATAAATAAAACTAGGAAAAGTAACCTACCAATGATTCCTCAGGATTAAGTGAACTGCCAAAAGCTGCTCGCCCAAGTGGAGTAGTGGAGTATATTTTAGTTTCATTATTCCACTCAAGAAACCTTTTATGGCATAACCAACGAAGGGAGTCTTGAGCTGACTTCACAACGTCCTCAAAAGGTTTAGTAGAGTTAAGCAGCGTACACCTCACATATCGATGGATATCACTAGCGGTTTGCACAATTCCACCAGCAACAACCTCCATGATTGCATGAGTCATACCATTTTTTTGTTCTGAGAGGCAAGATTCCAAGGGAGGACAGTTACTTCTAAGAATGCCAGTAATCCTCTTGACCTCTTCAGGCTTGCATACAAGTATCTGCATTTCAAATGTCAAAGTGTTAGACAAATGGTATTACTCCATGGTCACAGATAAAAAAAGAGAGATATCCAAATACAGAAATAAAAAATGAAAACAAAACTGATGTGTTCATGGAAAACATCAAGTATAAATGGAAGTCTTCTTACACTCTCTCCTTTTGTATCTATTCCAGTTCTACCAGCACGACCAGACATCTGTCTGTAGCGAGTCCCATCAATGAAATCACGACCTATCCTAGGTTGCCTAAATATAACTCGTCTAGCCGGCAAGTTAACTCCAGCAGCTAAAGTTGAAGTGGCAGTCAAGACTCTGACAAGACCTTTACGGTAACATGTTTCCACAATCTCCCTCTCTTCAACCTGCCAGAAGAGAAAGCTGTAAGCCTGTAATAATTGTTGAATAAAACAGAACTGACCATAGATGAATTCAATGATCTCGTGATGTCATTCACAACATCAAGAATAGTTGTTAAAATAATCATCAAGATATATAGAATACATTCAATTATGTCACCTACTGAAAGACAAAAGTTGATATTAAGTCACAGTGGCATGGCTTTAGCAATTAGTAGTAAATTCAAAACAGCATTCTACTTAAAATAGTGAAAAGGCCATTCAGCTATTTTTTAGTTACTAGAAGTATAAGTCCCGGACACCAAGATTTGAACCCTAGTGAGTGGAGTCCTGCCCCAACGACTCCACCACCACACCAATGATCATTCAGCTATTTAGTGCAGATTCTAATGCTTAGGGTAATGACAATGGCATAAAATAAGGTCCACATGAACTCTTCAAGACATATAATGAAAAGCCATAAAATTACCATACCGTTAAACCGGCATGATGGTATGCAACTCCAAAGGGAAGAGTCTCTTCTAATGCAGGATCTAACCCAACAGGGCACCTCTTCAAGGCTTCAACTGCAGATGTAGCATCTGGCCATTCTGAGCCAACATCACTTGATCCAACAGAAGCTACCTTCAAGAATTTGGCAACATGTCTTGCAGTTGATTCACAGCCTTTCCTGCTGGAGCAAAACAAAAGAACAGAATG
>KE373135.1:942355-965401 GCA_000418225.1 Zizania latifolia | reverse complement strand
GTCTACGTGGATGACTTGGTGATCACCGACACCAAGAACGAGGAGGTGGCTGCATTCAAGGAGGAAATGAAGGCCACTTTCCAGATGAGTGATTTAGGGCCTCTCTCCTTTTACCTAGGGATCGAGGTGCACCAGGACGACTCTAGGATCACGCTCCGTCAGACCGCCTACGCCAAGCGCATCGTCGAGCTGGGCGGACTCGCCGACTACAATCCAGCCCACACTCCTATGGAGGAAAGGCTGAAGCTGAGTCGTGACAGCACGGCGGAGGAGGTGGATGCGACGCAGCACCGGCACATTGTGGGCAACCTTCGCTACCTTGTCCACACGCGACCGGACTTGGCGTTCGCAGTCGGCTACGTTAGTCGGTTCATGCAGCGACCGACGACAGAGCATCAGCAGGCCGTAAAGTGGATTCTATGCTATGTCGCGGGGACCTTCGACTACGGCTTGTACTACCCGAGGTGCCCCGGTGCGGCGCACTTTATCGGGTACAGCGACAGCGACCACGCCGGCGACATCGACACAAGCAAGAGCACCAGCGGGACGCTGTTCTTTCTTGGCAAGTGTTTGATCAGCTGGCAGTCGATCAAGCAGCAGGTGGTGGCTATGTCTAGTTGCGAGGCAGAATACATCACAGCCACCTCTGCATCGACTCAAGCTCTCTGGCTCGCCCGGCTGCTTAGTGATCTTCTCAGCAGGGACATTGAAGCAGTGGAGCTCAGAGTGGATAGCAAGTCCGCTCTGGCCTTGGCAAAGAATCCCGTTTTTCACGAGCGCAGCAAACACATCAGAGTGAAGTACCATTTCATCCGTGGCTGTTTGGAGGAAGGGAGCGTCAAGGCAAGCTACATCAACACCAAGGATCAACTTGCTGATCTTCTCACCAAGTCCCTTGGAAGGGTCAAGTTCCATGAGCTTCGCGCCAAGATTGAGATGGTTCGAATTCCCCAGAAGACACCGCACAAGACTTATGGGGAGAAATGTTGAGATAAGTCTTGCTGCAGCACGTGATTCTTGCCGCAGCTGCAAGGTGGTCTTGCAGCAGCATATATTCTACAGCAGCAGCAGAATATATTCCCCCAGCTTTTAGGCAGTTAAGAGTAGAGTATATATTCTACACTGCAGCAGAATATATTCTTCCCTTTAGCTTTTAGACAGTTGAGAGTATATATTCTACACTGCAGCAGAATATATTCTTCCCTTTAGCTTTTAGACAGTTAAGAGTACTTTGTATTTGACTGCACATTAGCAGCATGACAGCAGCTAGTTGGTATAAAAATGTATCCCCAGCTCTTGGGGAGTGTGGCAGTTCATAGTATCCCAGTAAAAAACGAAAATTGCCCCAACTCTGAGTGTCACCTCTAAACTATGCGAGTGTTCTCTCTAACAGGTGCATGGTGATGGAAAATAGTACACTATTATGTTCCAATATTGGAAAGACCAATTTCCATTGCAATGCACATGTGCACTGCTAGTAGTCCAATATTGTAATGTGAAGAGATTCATTTTGCACATGAATTTTCAAATCAACTTAACAAATATCAGCCAACCAAGCAATATATGGTATATATACAGCACATTAGCATGGTCTCTGAAAGTCTGTTTACATTGGATGGCACAACTATTTTCTCAAAGGAAAAATTAGTTTCATACCACCAAAATTTGATGTGTAGTTTTATACCACTGAATTTTTTGAGTCACTTTAATACCTAAATTGCACTCCATTACTCAGTTTATCGCTCTGTTACATTTGCACATTTTCTTGTTATCTTGGGATATTTTACCCTCACTCACGCCTCTTTCTCTCATGCATCCCATCCCCAAATTTGGCATGAAGATGAATGTGCTCCAGCAGACATCCAACAACCCTCAGTGCTCGAACCTGTCAGCTCTCATAGGTCCTGTGCAGAAGTACTGGACAAGAACAGGACTGCAGTTGCAGAGAAACAACAGCACAATAAAACAAGAGGTCCAAGGGTAAAATCAAACACCAGAGCAATGAATCATCTACGACAAGTGGAAGCCAGTGGTCCAGTGGATCCATTGTCACATGAGATACATGACTGCAGGACCAACGGCAGCATCCACTTTCTCTATCCATGCATGGTGACTACAAGAACTAGTGCACCTTGGCGTTCTTAAAGAGGTGGTGGCCAAAGCTGAAAATCCATTCATGTGTAGTATTTGTTAGAGTATATGCTAGTGAATTTTCCTCTATTCTATAATTTCCCATTGTATAAGAGGCCTTTCTGTATATTTTCCTTCTCTTTTGTATATGTGTAACTTTGGCATTCTACCCCCCAATCAATGGATGAGAGTGTGATGTCTCCAAACATGGTATCAGAGCTAAGGTTAGGGTCTACACACCGCTAAGCTAAGCGGGTCGCCGTCCTCCTGTTCCTTACTGGCGCCGCAGTTCACTATGTCGATCCACGCCATCACTCCGCCGCTCTCCACCATTTCTTTCTTGCTCCTGGTTGCTGCTTCCTCGTCAGGCTTCTTACCATGTCTGTCATGTGTGCGTCAGAGCTCTTCTCGGGCGCCCTTGCTCCTCTGGTTACTCCGCTAGCCGGAGCTCTTCTTGGACGCCCTTGCTCCTCTGGTTCCTCCGTCGGAGCCCTTTTCTCGGGTGCCCTTGCCTCTCCGCCGGATCTATCGAGTGTCCTTGATTCTTAGCTGTTCTGCAGCAAGCCCGCTCCCCACTGTGCTCTTCCACCCTCTTGCTTGAGGGTTACGACCAGCTTTCTCCCACAACAAAGCGGCTCTGCTTTGATATGAGTTGAGCAAAAAACAGAGGAAAAGATGACATTATCTTTTGAATCTTCGTCCGGGCACTATTTTGTCCCCTATTGCCCGGTGATTTTTTATGGCTCAAATTTCTTTGAGTGGTTTTCTCGCTTTCGCCTTCACATGTGTGGCCTTCGAGTTTGGGATTTTCTCACGGGTGATCTACCATGCCCCATTCATCCTGTTGTTCCTGTTACACCTGTGATTCTAGAGAGAGTTCCTAATGAAGATAGAAAGAAGATCACTAATGATTATGAGGACCAAATGTCGACTTATGCTGCTCAGTTTACTGCTTATAGAACTTGGTGTGATGAGGATGCTCGTGCGGGTAGTATCTTGGCTGCTAGCAGGATTGATCGTCTTAGTGCTGAGATTGTGCATCTTGTTACCTTCCAAGTTCTGCTGGCTCTACACCTCTTACTGGTGCTGTTGTTTTGTTGGTTCTGCTAGTGATATTTCTCCTAGTGAGGGACCTTATTCAGCTTCCGCTTCAGGTACTTTACTTTATATTCTTGATTATGGTGCATTTTTTCATATGACTCCTGATAGCACTAGTCTATCTTCCATCACTTGATACGAGAATGCGCCCAACCTTCACGGCGTAGAATCGAAGATACTCGCAAAACCTGATGAGTCTTGTGCAGCCAACCGTTGCATGTGCAACAACCTGCAGCACGAAGTTCGCCCAACCTCACGTTGTCCTGTTAGGGTCGACCAACCTAGTCTATAGCAGGCGCAGGTCCAGAAAGCAGATCAGGATCCCAGATTATTATTGTCAGATTTACCACAGGAAGATATAAATGGAAGTACTAATAGGACTTTAATAGAATAGGAGTCTAGTAGTATAGAAGGCAAAAACCAATTTAGACTCTACTCTGTTAGGACTCTCGGTGGGCTCTTTAGCAGGAAATATATTATATTTGCTAGCATGTAGCTATTAGGCTTCTATCTTTAGTAAAGAGTAATCAGATTAGGATTCTATTGTAAAGGCCTATATATACGTGACCTCTACAGTAGAAATAAAGCAAGCAAGTTCAATCTAATACATCTCATCCTGTTCTCTATTCCTCATCCCGTTCTCTGGTTACCTAATTGTTTCGGCAATAGCAGCAATCACAGAGAGCTCTGATCAGCACCCACCGGTGACCGGAGTTCCTGTGAAGCATCGCTATCCTTTGCGATCACTGCCAGCGACTCATATCATGTCCACTCAACCAAGTCAAGCATATTACAATCCTTGCTACAATTACAAAGGGCTTATAAGAACAACGGGAAGGAATGCACAATCTCAGAGATGATTCTGCCTATGGCTAGAATACTCAAGAAACTGTATATAGCAAGATGGCTCTTCATTACCTATTGTACGGAAAGGCACCCTTATGTCTTCATCTTTTCATGTTCCCTCTATTTCTTATGTACACAAACTGACAATGTAGCTTATGTCCGCTGGTCAGCTCACTGATCATAGACGTTGCGTGATTCTTGACTCTGATTTCTATCGTATTCATCGTCACACCGGTCTCCTGATTGGTACTGGCCCTCGCCGTCATGATTCACAGCGTCTTTGTGACCTTGATTGGCTTCATCTTCCTGCTACTTCCACTAGTCTTGTCGGTTCCGCTTTTGCTACCCCTACCACTTCATCGCTCGCTCAGTGGCATCATCGTTTGGGTCATCTCTATAGGTCTCGTTTATCCACTCTAGTAAATCGTGGACTTCTAGGGTCTAATTCTACAAGAGAGTATCTTTGGGGTGCTCTTCGATATTTTCTTTCAAAGCAGAGCACTCTGTCTCAATTTTCTTGTTCTGGAGCTCATACCCAAAATAGTGTGGCTGAGCATAAGCATCGTCACATTCTTAAGACTGCTTATGCTCTTATGATTGTTTCTTCTGTTTCACTACGCTTTTAGGTTGAGGCTATTTCCACCACAACCTATTTGTCCAACATCCAACCCTCATCTGCCCTTCAGGGTAGGATTCCTCTTGAGATTCTCTGTGGTTGGACACCTGACTATTCTAGTCTTCGTCTTTTTGGCTGCGTTTGCTATGTTATCCTTACTCCTCGTGAACGCACCAAGTTGATTGCCAGTCTGTTCAGTGTGTGTTCTTGGGATACAGTGCTAAGCATAAGGGATATCGCTGTTGGGATCCTATTAGTCGACGGGTTCACATCTCTCCTTCCCCTTTGTCATCTTCAGAGGTTTCTGTTTTCTCTTCCAAGCCGCCTGTGATACATGTCTATACTCGACGTGAGCGGGTTCTCCCCCTTCTCTTGTGTTGTCTCCCTCTAATGATTCTTCTACCATCCCCATTCTTGTTGCTTCTCGCTATGATCTTCATGATCATTGAAGCCTCTTACTCACTTTGGTTTTGTTGGGGCTGTTCTTGCTGAGCCCTCTTCTTATCGAGATGCCATTCTTCATTCAGAATGGCAACTTGCGATGTCAGAAGAGCTTGCTACTCTTAAGCACATTGGCACTTGGGATGTTGTTTCACTTCCTCCACATGTTCGGCATATCACATGCAAGTGGATTTATAAGATCAAGACTCGCTCTAATGGTTCCCTTGAGCACTATAAGGCTCGTCTTATAGCGTATGGTTTTCAGCAGGAGCATGGTCATGACTATGATAAGACATTCACTCCTGTTGCTCGCATAACCACCATTCGCACTCTTCTCATTGTTGCCACTATTCACGAGTAGTTCATTTCTCAGCTTGATGTGAAGAATGATTTTCTTCATGGTGAGCTCCATAAGGTGTACATGCATCTACCTTCTGGTTATTCTGTCCCTCATGGTATAGTCTGTCATCTTCATTGCTACCTCTATGGTCTCAAGCAAGCTCATCGTGTTTGGTTTCAATGCTTTGCTTCTATTGTTACTGCTGGTTTTTCTGCTAGCACCCATTATCCTGCTCTCTTTATTCATATCTTATCTCATGGCTAGATTCTTCTTTTATATGTTGATGATATGATTATTATTGGCGACGAGCCGATGACCCTGAGTACATTGCCTTTGTGAAAGCTCACCTCAGTGAGCAATTTCTTATGTCTGATCTTGGTCCTCTTCATTATTTTCTTGGGATTAAGGTTTCCTCTACGCCTACGGGCTTCTATCTATCCCAGGAAAAGTATATTCAGGATCTTCTTGATCATGCCTCTCACTAATCATCGTAGTATCGTACTGTTGAGACTCCTATGGAGCTCAACATTCACCTTCGACCGAATGAAGGTGAGGCTTTTTCCAATCCCACTCGCTATTGACATCTTGTTGAGAATGTTGTCTATCTTGGTGTTACTCGTCCTGACATTTCTTATCATGTCTATATTCTTAGTCAGTTTGTTTCTGCTCCCACTCAACTCCAGTGCTCCACTATAGTCACCTCGTTCATGTTATGCGGTATCTTCATGGTACTATCTCTCATTGCCTTTTATTTCCTCGCTCCACCTCTTTGCACCTCTAGACATATTCTGATGCTACCTAGGCTAGTGATGTTTCTAATCGTCGCTCTCTTTCTGCCTATTGTGTCTTCCTTGGTGGTTCCCTCATTGCTTGGAAAACTAAGTAGACAATAGTTTCTCGTTTGAGCACAGAGGTTGAGTTACGAGCCATGGCCTTTTGACAACTGAGGTTACATGGTTGCGATGGCCTATGTTACCCAGATACGCGGATACGGATACGCAATACGACGATACTTCGATACTTCATTTTCCAAAAAAACACAGATACGGCGATACGCATATATATATATAAAGCAATTCTTAGACAACGGAAATGTAATAAAGCAATTCAGTTCAATACTTCAACATGCAAATAGAAACACACAACTAGATAAGTGTTCTTAGACAATCGCATCCTCACATGAAAATATGACATAATTAAGTAGCAAATCAAGACAAGTTCAAGTGTTCAACAATCAAACTAGCACTAGAGAAGAACAATTCATGCATTTGAGCCATCAAATCCCGATCCACTATTACTATCCATCAATCTACACATTTAACAGTCACACAGCAAGTAAACAAACAAGACAAGTGAACGACATTAATCTACAAATATTAACTACTGACTGAGTACAAGTTTGAAAGCCTAACAACAAACACTGCACGCTGCAGTACTGCACAGGATTACAAGATTTAAATCTAGACGGCTAGGCAGCTAGCGTGGAGTGCAGAAAATGGGAAAAATAGAACAGAACTTAGAGAAGAAGAGAAGGGACCTCTGTACTCGCGTGGATCTAGTGGACTCGTGGTGGATCTGCTTACTGGCTGGAGGATGCGGTGGCCGACAGCGTCCCCAAGCCCCGGCGGCCGCCCCAAGCCGCTGCGTGTGCGCGAGAGACAACGCGGCGGCAATCGGCGGAGCGGTGGCGGTCGGCGGCGCGTCATGACTTGATTTGGAGTCTGGACTAGCGGCATGGCTAGCGTTGTGAGGTATCGAACGGGATGGGGAGAGGAAATAATCCTGCGCCTGCGTATCTGCCCGGTATCAGGTGTATCCGAATTATTTTAATTATTTGGAAAATGGAAAATAGCCGGATACATATCCGGGCGTACCGGATACAAATCCGTATCCGAATACCCGATACTAATACGCGGCCTGGAGCACGTATCCGAGCTTCGTAGGCGATGGCTACTTGAAGATTTTGGTGTTTCACCCCTGTTGTCTAACAGCATAGGTGCCATCAGTACGGCCCGTGATCCTATAAAGCATAAGCTTACTAAGCATATTAGCGTTGATGCCTCTTATACTCGAGCTTAGGTACAGGATCAAGTCATTGAACTTTGGTATGTGTCTTCAGAGCTTCAACTGGCTGATTTCTTTACAAAAGCACAGACTCGGACATAACATAGATTTTTTTCTCTCCAAACTCAATGTTATTGACCCACCTTGAGTTTGAGAGGATTGTTAGAGTATATGCCAGTGCATTTTCCTCTATTCTGTAATTTCCCATTATATAAGGGGCCTTTGTGCATAATTTCCTTCTCTTCTGTATATGTGTAATTTTGGCATTCTACCCCGAAATCAATGGATGAGAGTATGCTGTCTCCAAACAGTATTGTGCGCCTCCCCCATCTCTGTGCCAGCCATTCACAATCCCCAACCAAGCTGATGCTCAGGAGCGCGAGTAGGCAGAAGCACAACCGCACTGGCCCACACCCATTATAACCTAGCTAGCATTACAGGTCATGTCAATCAATTATGCACTTTGCTTGTAGAACGAATAATGTATGACTGATATTAACATATTCAGGCAAACATAAACAAAAAATTACACTGTAACGTCTCTGGATTACTTAGATATGATGACATCACTATGTGTTGTATATTTTAAGTGTAAAGATGTATATAGCTGAAATATGATAGTTAAATCCAACACAACACTAGACATTTGTCATATGGCCATGGGAGTGGGTTATGTGAATGGTGGCTACCCAAAGGCAGCAAATGTGATGCCTTCAAGCAACCACCATCAATGGGACTCATGCCCACAACAAGAAAAGTAAACATAAGCAAAGAAACAACGTGAAAGTTAAGAAAAGAGAAATTTTCAGAACCAAATTGGTTTTAGTTGAACTTACCATATGAAGCTCATCTATTACAATTATACCAAGTTCAGAAAGGCGGCCATCTTCCAACAACTTGTTTACCAAAGAATTTGCCTTCTCTATAGTACATACAGCAACTGACGTATCTTTAGGAAGTGACCCTCCCCCCTGATTTCCATAGAAACTACGGACATGCCTTCCTAGTGGCTCAAGAAGTTGCTCAAGATGTTCAGCCTAAAAATGCACTAGTTATACAACCCAATAAAAACATGGTGAAATGTTCAAAAAGTAAAGTTAGTACAAATATGGCACAACCTTTTCAGCACATATTGACACGTAGGGAAGGACAAGGAATGCCATTTTTCCACTGGACAATATCCGTCTCAACATTAGAACTTCAGCAACAAAACTTTTACCAGCACTGGAACATATGAATTAGAAACTATTATCATGAATATACTATTCAGAACTCAAAAGATGTCATATAGAGAGGTATACAATTAAAAAAATAAAAGTTTATAAATAACCATATAATCTGGTTTGAATCATGGGATACTGAGATTATCAACAGGAAAACAGAATGCAAGAACTCCAACTACCTTGTAGATGCACAATACACAAGATTGCGTTTCTCCAAGACACCTTCCACAAGTAAACATTCCACCTGCAGTAGACACGGAGACAACCATATGTATAAGCAATACAATCAAGAATGGTTCTGTGGATAAGTTTTACTTGCAAGTTGCAACAGACAGTGAGTGAAAGTTATTTTAATAGAGTTTGCAATACTCTATCAAGGCAACACCCCTAATTGCTTATGATGGTCAGCTATGTTTTACAAGAAAATGATGGACAGCAATTATACTTCTTTGAACAAATAGAAGACAAATAGTTTTAGTTTACATCATTTGCTTTCCACCCATGGGCAACACTCAGTAATGGCAAAAACTAAGACAATCAAGTAATATAAGCTTTCTGAAACAGATATAACAATAACTGTGAAAGGATGCCAAATGGATATGCATTACATAGCAGAAAGCCAGGTCCATAGATTGTTAAGTAAAAATGGCAGTGGTACCCATATGATAGTGGCCTGGATTTTCAGCATGAATCCCTTGATATCAAGAAGAGAAGTTGCTTTTTGGCATGCATACCCCTTAGTTCCTAAAATGTTTAGGAAATATGTAATTTAATGTGGCATGAAAAGTACTTACAACATGAGTTCTTAAGAAGTGTTGTTAATTCAATCTGGTGAAAAGAACATATTATTAGCATTAAATGAACTAGCTGTATAGTCACATTTTACTGTTTATGAGCATAGTAGCAAACACGATTCATTAATTTGCAGTTATGCTTTAGAGCAGTGATGAAAAAATCGGCCGATTAGCCGATTAAATGGTGATCGGCAACTCTACAACTAATTTACATTGTAATCGGCACATTCATCGGGGGCGATTAATCGGTTGGTCAAGCCGATTAATCGGTGGTCAACCTTATTAATCGTCTCGCGCCACTACCGTCTAGATCCGTGCAGCCGCCGTGGATCCGCGCCGCCGCCACCTGGATCTGTGCCGAGCAGCCACACCAGACTCGCACTGGATTTTCGCCCGCGCCGGCCTCACGTTGTTGGAGCCACCCTCCAGAAGCTGCCACCGGAGCCACGCCTCCAGACGTTGGCTAGTGCCGGCACCGCACACCTTTTCAGTGGAGTAAAAGAGAGAAGGAAGAGGCAGGTCTAAGAGAGAGAATGGGAGAGGACAGCATGGGCAGCGCCGCAGCAGCAGCCAAATGAGAGAGCTTAGAGAGAGAGCTAGCACAGGCAGTCAGGCAGCCAAATGAGAGAGAGAGAGCTAGCATGGGCAGTCAGGCAACACGGGCAGCCAAACGAGAGAGATGTAGAGAAAAAGATAGAAAAAACTGGCAGGCAAAGAGAGATAGACTGTTTCTCTTAGAAGTATATGCTATGAACACTCTAATATATTATTTAACTATTTGGTCAACCAATTAATTGGTTGATTGATTAATTCAGTTAATCTGTGATTAACCGATTAATCTCTACTCGGTGGTCAGCCAATCAGCTACCGATCACTGATTTTTCTAACAATGCTTTAGAGAGCAGCATTGTTTTGTTCTATTGATGACTAGAAAAGGTATTTGACATTGGACTTGACTTCAGAAAAATGAAGAAAAAAACTAACCTGCCAAGGATACAGCTCTGAAATGCCCTTTTTCATGTATACAGTACAGAGCTCAAGGGGGAGCCAACTTGACAGCTTTGAGTGGTCCTTTTGGGGAATAGAGCTAGTAGGAGTGTTGGCTTCCACTTCTTGAGAAGCAAATTTATTTGTGTAATCTTTGTTAAGCTTGCCACAATTTGAAAATGCAGTAAGCACTTTATCCTCATTATGGGTCAGGTGATTGAGATCTGTCTTAATTAGACAAGAACCACTGTCACCCACTCCTGTTGAATGAGTTTTCCCTTCAGTTGTTGACTTGAACAAACCCTCAGTAGGAATCATAACTGAAAAATCTGTGTGCAGATCAAAAGTACTTCTCTTCATGTCATCTACAGAATCCATGAAATTATCCACTCTCTTAAAGCTACTGTTCTTCAGTTGACCCTTATCACTCACAGCTACAGTGTCACCCTTTTCTTCAATTTTCAAGCCTGAAACTTGAATTTCATCCTCATGAAAGAAATCTAAATGCTTCACAGGCAATGGGGAGCTGTTTTTATGATGACTATTTGCTGCAATTGATTCTTCTTTATTTGAAGATCTGTCCATTTGCTTTGTTTCATTGCTTCCTACTGTATTTTCATAGTTGAAATCACCCTTTCCTGATCTAGGAAGAGTCTTAGAGCACAACGCCACTGCACAAGATGACTTGTCATCCACATCACACTCAGGCCTTTTAGGGCCATTGTCAGCCAGAGCAGAAATGCCATCAGCAAATTCAATTGCTGCATTCCAGAACTCCTCCCCTGGTGAAATCAGGGAATTCCTGGATACAGACATCGGTGTCTCCCCAACCCTAGGTGCTGATGAAAATCCAAATTTTCTTTGTGCAGTATTTGGGGTAATGCTACATTGTTGCAAAGCCACAAAACCCTCACTGCTCACTTTTTCCCCTTCACATAATTCCTGCCATTAAGGACACTTTGAGAATTCCATTAAAAAAAGAACGCTATGAGAATTTTCAAAACAGTTTTCAGATTAAATATTTTTTATATCAACCAAACCTCCAGAGCCTCTGAGCAACCGTAATAAGTGGCACATTTTTCCTTGAAGGGTGTTTTATGACCTACATCCTGCAATACATCTAAATGTAAGTTGCAACTCCTGTATCACTTTCATACAAAACTACAAAAGTGTCAAACTAGATGAATCTTGTATCTTCCCCACCTTTATAGTCTCCAAGCCACCACAAGGAGCAACACACTGCTTCTTGGCGGATGCATTGCTACAAGGAACCAAGAAAGACTGGCTCGCGCTCCTCTTCTGCTTCTTGTCCTCTTCGCCATTGCCAGCACCACCCATGACAGACGGGATTGCACTGCAACAACAATATTACAACCTGGACTTCTCACGAGACCCGTTCTTGACACGAAATTTAGAAGAAGAAGAAGAAACCTCTCATCTCACGCAGGAATCGATTACCTGCAGTAATTGGACAAGAATTCCATCGCGAGCCTCTTCAGCTCCACGTCCTCCTCATCTTTCGGCGCCGTCGTCGTGTAATGGTCGACATCGACATCCATCGCCGCCGAGAGACTCCTCCTGGCGCCTGCGTCCCCATCACCCCTTGGAGAGCCCGACGGGGCAGCAGCCACCGCCACTGCTGAAGGGGACCGGACAAGGTACCCCTCCAGGGACCCCTTCGCACCGCCCGGGCTCCCGGACGGCGACTCGTCCTTGCGCGACAAGGGCTTCCGCTTCTTGGCCGGGAAGAACTGCGGAGGGCGGATCGAAGAAAACATTAGGGTTTGGAGGTGGAGGGAAGGGGAGAGGAATCGCTGGCGTTAGGATTTACCTGGTCGATGTGGGCTCGAGAGGAGCCGGACGCCATTGGGGAGGCAGACGGGAGGGGGTGGGCGGTTTTCGTTTGAAATGGGTGGAAGCGGCGAAAGGAGGAGGTTTTGGTGTTTTTTTGAGATGCAAGAGAACTCTTAACGGAATTTGTAAATTTTAGCTTCTATAACTTCATTTAGGGATCTCTTTCCATTAATTTATCACTAAAAATCTTCAACCTTCAACCCAAGGAATCTATTAGTACCGACAAGAAATCTCAACGCCTGATCACAACGAAAGCCGCCTTCGCCAAGCACAAGCAAGAAGCCAACTGTCACTTGATTGTCAGGACAAGACGTGTGCTAAAGTTAGAAGAAGAAATCAACAAGCTACGCGATGAAGTGGTCAAGTTGAGGCAAGAGAACAAACTCCTACGCATTCACCTCAAAAGGAAGAATGACGACACTCGTCCATCTATACAAGTACAAGAAGCGAGCAAGTTGGTGTCGGGAATGTGACCCCTGTGACCTCACGATTGGGCTTATCAGTCTAGACTGAGAGCAGGTCAAGTCTAGCATTGTCATCTGGTATGGCCTATGGAGGGGGGTTCGACTCCGATAAGGAAGATTGAGTCATTATCGGGTGATTGGACTCATGATATGACATAAAAATATATGTTTACACCAGAATCCATGTAATTAGGGATTTAGCACCCAAATTCGGTAGAAATCTTAAATTAATTCGGGATAGAGTTCTGGGTTATTGGGCTTACCTCCTGATTATATACAGGAGACAAGACACCCCTAGGAACATCTAAGCTTTTAGCATCCAAGCACAAGTTGAGGGATCTTACTTTCGACGTCTTAAGCCTCTATAGCTTAATTGCATCGTATTATAAGCTTCACCATCATATTATACACCAAAATACTAGACATGGGTTATTATCCTTCAGAAAACCTGAACTAGTATAAACATTGGCTCTTGTGTTCTAGAGTCGACCATCGGGTTCAAAGGCGCTGCGCTTCCCTTACACACATCTAATCACCACCTCGGGTACCTCCTTAAGTTAACTGCTCAGTGATTCACCGACAGTTGGCGCGTCAAGTAGGAGCTCATGTCACTTTCACCAGGATCCGATGGCATCACCTCATCAGCTCTCGGTCAAGCCTGGGACGATGTTTGTCCTGGGTGACACCGTGTTCATCGCCGACTCGATCAGAAGGCTGGTTCCTTTCGAGTCAACACCAGTGCTGGACCAGTCGCTGCGTCGACCCCTCGACCCCTTCCAGGTTCTAAAGGTGAATCGGGTCATGGAACATCTGGTCGACACCGTCCGAGAGTTGGCTCTCGACCAGCTCCTTGAATAGGTAGCCACCCAGCTCATACGACACTTCTCGAAGAGTTTCGAAGAACTGCATCCCCAAGGCTCACGACATCGGGAGGATTTCCCCGAACACGCTGAAGGGCGACTTGCTGGATGGCTCACTCGTGTGCCCTCTAAGTCCGCCAACAGTCGTGCCATGGCTCCCGGGTCTAGCTCCTCCCGCCGTACCGGGTCAGCGAGACAACGGCAGAGAAGTCCCATGAAGAGCAACTAGGGGCCTCAAAAGAATGACCGACGATTCAAGCACTTGAAGAAGGACCGACAAGAAGACGCCGGGGGTCGACGAGATGACACCGAGGATCGACCACGCTGATGATGGACCCGCAGGAGGGTATGGCGCAAGAAGACTAGCGAGAACGTCACGATACACGAAGAGTAGCGGGCTAGGATCGAGAAGATGACGAGACTAGCGGGGATTGACGTCGAGCGGAACCGCCTTCAAAAGAAGAACTTTAGCCCTGTGTCACTCTAAATTTTGTTGAGAACACCGAACGCCGTCCTAATCAAACTCCTCCTTTTGTTCAGCTATGTACCATTCGCCTTATATAAAATAAAGTTTAAGTTTTTGCCCCAAGCAAAACTGTGTTGTTCGTCTTCATCAACAAATCGCTAGGCCTAAACCCACTTAGATCAATGCGAAATATCACACGTCTAGCTCAAACGGTTGTGCCCCTATGAACTAGCTCTGGGTTTGGCATTGGCAACCGCGTGAGCAAAAAAGAGTTGGCGTTAGCACCATCTCGACATCCGATGGCTTGCTGAGACCCTTGGGGGTTCGAGTCCTAATCCTTAACTTCGATAAAAGTCTCGACAGTCTCAAGAATCCATAATGCCTGATGTTGGGTTGGTGCGTAAGCGGCGTTAGTTTTCTGTGCCTAAAACTATATGGCTACACCGGAGGCTCGAGGTCTTGTTTCAGACGCACGAAAGGACTTAATAAACTCCGAAGTCTGCAAGAACCTCGGGGACTCGTACGGCCTAATGTCGATAAGCGTGTGTGTAGCCTAAGGGCCCCACGCCGAGCACTATATGGCCTAAGTTTCTCGGGATAAAAACGGCTCCAGAACTTAAAATCTGCGAATCACAAAAGATTTTTTTCAGTTTCTTAGAAAGAGAGGAATCAAGTTCTTGAACAAGTTTCATACTAAACTACTTCTAACTGATACATGTTATAATACAACTACTCCTTGGGGGGCGTCGCCTCTCGCTCTAGGACCTCGGGAGGCACTGTCGTAGCTTTCCTTTCAACTTACCCTTAAAGCCTATGGAATTATTACTATTTTTCAAAATGGTCACACCCTCATTAGTAAAAAGATATTTATAACCTATTTCACATAACTGAGATATTGAAAACAAGTTATAACTTAAAGACTCAACTAGTAAAACATTAAAAATAGTATTATCATTTGAGATAGAAATTTTACCTACTTCCATTACCTTTCCTTTTCCATTGTCACCAAATACAATGGACTCATGATTACATTGATTTGCCTCAAATAAGACGAACATACTCCTTTCTCTTGTCATGTGATTTGTACATCCACTGTCTATCACCCAACTAGATACGCCGGAGGAATATTCCTACAAAATAGATTAGTTCTTGTTTTTAGGTACTCAAATCTTTTTGGGTCCTTCAATGTTAGTCACAAGTATATTAGGAATCCATATGCATCTTAATGGCTTTTACTTTTACTACCAACAAATTAAGCAACCACTTTCTCACTATGGTTTGTCCTAATAAGATATGATGCATAGAATGTAGCTTGTGGAGGAAAGGTTTTGTTATTGATCTTCTTCGAACTTTGTTCTTCCTTTACAAACTTGATGATCTCCTTACCCTTGTACTTTCTTCTTGTATTTACCTTGCTTTCATTTGGATGATATCCAAGACCTCTCTTCTCAATATTATTTTGGGTATTGAGTGTCTTGTATAATGCATCCTTTGTCTTGTAGGCTTTTATGCACCCATAGCTTACCAAGGTGCCAAGCCTTTTATTTTCCTTCCTTAATACTTCAATTTCCTTAATGTTAGTCTCATAAGCAGTAATATTAAGATTATAATATTTAGCATAACCATTGCTTGTGAACGTAATAGAAGGAATAGAAATATGATGAGTCATTAGAGACTCAACTCTCTCTTCAAGAACAATAAACTCACTTTTAAGAGTTTTGAGCTTATCCTCTAATTCCTCATTAGACTCATTCACTAAACAAGATTGCTTAGTCAACTTATCTATCTTTTTCTTCTTCTTTGCAAGAAGCCAATCTAGTTCAAGATTCCTCTCCTTCTCATTAATGAGAAGATCCTCTTGTTTTTCTAAAGTTACTTCTTGCAACTCTATTGTTTCCATAAGCTCTTTAAATTTTGACAAAACTTGTTTATTCATACTTTTAAACTTGGTATCATCAAATTTAGATTCATCATCGCTAGAATCACTATGATCATCTTTATCTTAATATTTATCTATCATGGTTACCTTCTTGCTTTTAGCCATAAAGCACTTAGGGAAGATGATGTTGTTGGGTTATGGAGAGGCTACGCTAGCACTTAATTTCAAAAATTTACCCCGTTAGCCCAGGAACCATGCGTGTAATGGGATCATGGATCATTACCTTAAGCCTCGAGACGCACTCGGGCAGCGGAAGCAGAGTCGATAAAGAGCATCCTCGAGCTACTCATCACAACTCCGTTCGTTCGTCGGCGTAATTCAGCGTTCTCCAAGGAAGAAGAACAGCACCGTTCTCCAAGGAAGAAGAACAGCACCGATGCAGCAACGGTGCCTCTACGATATCCACACATACAGGGATGGGTTCACCTCACGCCGGCGTGTTAGCATCACTCGTGAGATCCGAAAGATCAATCACAACACTTGTGATCGTGGAGAGAGGAGAGGTGGCGGCTAGGGTTAGGGTGAGGTAGCAACAACCAGCAACAACCAGCAACAACCAGCAACCTTTTCGTGCTTGCCCCACCTCTCTTTATATAGTGCCCTGTCATGGGCCTTTAATCTGTATTAAAGCCTAACAGATCTAATCTATTCGCCTGGCCCGAAACTTCTGGCTATAGCCAGAACTTCTGGCTACAGCCGGAACTTTCGAAAATGACCTTCTGTATCGAATTAATTCTTGACCCGAAACTTCCGGTCCAACCAGAACTTCCGGTTCATCCAGATCCCGGAACTTCCAGCTATAGCCAGAACTTCCGATTCGTCCAGAAAATCGAATAACCAGGGCTAGCCCAGAACATCTAGTCCTACCAGAACTTCCGGATGCTCTAGAACCCGGAACTTCCGGCTACAGTCAGAATTTCCGGTTTCTCTAGAATTTTCTTGGGCGCATTCCATCAGATGTCGTCGTCACTTGAGTCTCTAAATAGTGAAGGCTTCGGAGTTGTGATGTTGGCGATGGCATCCCTTCTTGCTTGAGTCAGAATCTAACTCGGACTCAGAATCAGAGTCGGAGTTCCACTCCTCTCCAATGTGGGCATAGCCGCCTTTCTTCCCCTTTTGTACTTTTGCTTTTCTTTGCTTTCTTGCTATTTCTTCTAGGGGCAATCGGCTATGAAATAGCTAAGATCACCACACTTATAGCATCTTTTCTTTGACTTTTTTTTCTTTGATTTGTCACTCTTTTTCTTGTACTTGTCAAAGCCATCCTTTTTCATGAACTTCTTGACTTGATAAATAACACAAACTCCTCATCATCGCTTTCATCGTCACTTGACTCTTCTTTATTCTTAGCTTTGAGAGCCACAACTTTGCCTTTGTTATTGTGAAGCTTCGTAAGATATTTGACTTCCTTGGCTTCTTCTTCTATTAGCTCATATGCTATTATTCTTCCTAGCACATTACTTAGATTAATTTTCTTAAACTCTTTTCGCTCACGAATTAAAGTCACCAAGGTAGGATTCCTTGGTGCTATAGCCCGAAGCAATCTCTTCACAACAAAATGATCAGTCATCTCTTCACTTCCAAGACCCTTGATTTTGTTGACATCGACCAAAAGACGATTATATATTTTTTGATGTGTTTTATCATCTTCCATGACAAATCTTTCGAGCTTCCATTCAAGAAACTCTATCTTTGATTATCTGACAGAAGATGTTTCTTCATGAGCAACTTGCAAAGTCTCCCAAATCTCTTTAGCTTCTTTAAGCCCATCAACTTTATTGAATTCTTCTAGGCTCAACACGGCAAGTAGAACACTCACTGCTTGAGCATTACGATGGATAGCTTGTTCTTCATCAGCAGTTAATTAATGATCATCCTCATTTGAGTCATCCACGTCTACACCTGTGCATACAATCTTCTAAATATTTAGATGCATAGAGATTAGGTGCAATTTCATCTTATGTCTTCATGCCGCATAGTGTGTACCATCGAAGTAATCGACCAGTTGGCATAGAGAGATAATTATTACTAGCGTTTAGCTTGGAGTAGTCAAAAGGATATGTTGCGTATTTCTTTCCTCCAACACTATTCTTGTCGGTGCAGGTGGAATTTGACTCTTTAGACATCTTTTCTCTTTAAGTGGATAAGCCTTTAAAAAGAGCCTGCTCTGATACCAATTAAAAGTTGTCTAGAGAGGAGTGAATAGGCAATCTGAAATTTCTCAATAAAATGGGTTAGTTCAAACCTCCAGGACTCGAACTATTTGGACTTTAGTCGGATACTCCAGAAGCCGGACAAGATTAAAACTATCCGAGGTCCGGACTGTCTGGGTGTAACTGGATGATCCGGGCACAACAGATCTGAAATGATAACCAATGCGAAAAATAATCTATCCAATGAATACAATAATACTTAATCTTGATAGCAGATAGATAGATCAACAATAAACAGAACTAGCAAGAGCATAATGGACACAATGTTTTTTTCTTGAAGTTCAGATCCTTCGATCCTACGTCTCCGTTAAGGAAACCCCAAGGGACCGGGTCTCTCTCAACCCTAATCCTCACCAAGCACTTACCTCCGTAAGCCTTGGTTTCCACTATGTTACCTTTTCGAAGCCGAGGCAAAGCTTTGTACAAACATATCTGGTCACCCACATGCTTTGGGTGCTCGCGGATCGACGCATAGCCGTCTATGAGAGCTCGATCTCCAAGAGTAATAGACTCGTTGACGTGATCTGATGCCATGTGCTCAAGAACCAGCAAGGAACAATAAGCACACACCCACATAACTCTCAAGAGATTAATCACACAAGAACACGTGGAGATTGTATGGAGAGATCACTCTTCTTTTCTCAAGATCCAAAAGCAAGAATCAAAGCACAAGGAAGAATATGTGAAAAATGGCAGGGCGTCTAGATTTTACAAATCACGTTTCCCTTATTATGGAGGGGAAGGGTATTTATACTCCTGCACCAAATCTGTCCGTTAAGGCAAAAAAACGCGCACTGTTTATCCAGTCAGTCCGGGCTTAACCGGATGATCCGGACGAAATAAAATTGAACCAGAACGAGTGTTTTGAACAGTCCAATTATAATTCAGATATTCCAGGCTCAAAATTAAGTCCAAACAGAAGAGTGTTTTCGGAGAGTCCGATCTAGGTACGGATAGTCTGGGCCACGGAATAAAAATCAAACAGAGAGCAATTTTCGAATTGTCCAGCCAAATATCCAGACATTCTGGCTTTAGAATAAATTTCAACAAAAACAAGTTTTGGATAGTCCGGTCAGCGTCCAGACAGTCCGACTCAAAAAATAATTTAAATGGAAGCATGTTTTCGGATAGTCCGGTCAGAGTTTGGACAATCCGGTTTGAAAAAATAAATCTAACAGAACCATGTTTTCAGATTATCCGGTTAGGATCTGGACATTCCGACATGTAAATAAAATCAAACATAAGCCTGTTTTTGGATTGTTCGGTTTGAACCTGGATAGTCCATGGTGCAAATTAAATCGAACAGAAAATAGATCTCGGACAGTCCGGCTAAACTCGGATAATTTGGCTTTTCTAGAAACCAAAAAGTAACTTGGAAAAATTCCAAAACTTTCAACAAAGATATTGATTTGAGCACTTAGCTTTGGATCAACGATCAACTATGGCATACCTAGACTCAAGAAAATTTAAAATATATGCAATAAGCACTACTTGAGCCTAAGTAGAACGAATAATTCGATTTCTTCAAGGTCGAAAGAGCTGCAATGCCACTTTTAACTCTTAATTCCTGTATTCATCTTAGCAACAATGTCAGTAGCACTTGATCACTACTGTCATTAAAACACCAAAATAAATTAGGGGCTTAGATGCATCAAGATGCACTTTTAATCTCCCCATTTTTGGTGATTGATGACAATATAATCCAAGAAGTGAAAATAAATTGCTATCAAGATAAAAATTCAACCTGAAGCTCCCCCTAAATGCATGCATCATATACCAAAATAGTAAACACGACATAAAGCATTTAGGACTAGAAAACAAAATCGACATAATTAACCATAAAGCATAAAACATGTTCATTATATTCCAACTATCCATGCCAACACATTAAAGCAAAAACACTATTACAGCCCATTGTTCATGACACGGAGTACAAAGTTGGAATCAAAAGATGGAAAATCCAAAAGCTAAGCAATTTGACTTGACTTGACTTGCGAGGACTTCTTAGCAATTCTCCCATTTTGGCATCAAGGACACCAAAAAGAGAGATTACAGTAGACGGCTCACTCGGAGTCATCACCATCAGCATCATTATCATCATGATCGTCGGACGATGAAGAGGATTGCTGAGGAGGCTACTACTGCTGCTGCTAGGATGACCCTACTCTGGATTCAAAGAAGTGGGCATAAGGGTCAGTGCAGTCAGCAAAGTCGTTCTCCTCTGTAGAATCAGATACAAGCTCCATGGGAGGCTCGCCTGACTGCTGAAGCAACTGGTTGATTGCCTTGTTCTGCCTCTCAAACTCCTTGACTTGCCACCGACTACTGTTCCGGCACATAGTGAAGATGGCCAACATAATCTTCTTGATGGGCGAGCCAGAGGAGCTGGGCTGTGGTGCTGATCTGTGAGGAGCACATCGAGGCCCGACAGAAGAAGGCAGAGCTGCTGAGGAGGACAAGGAGGAGGCGCTCTAGAAGGCTTTGAGCATTTGCTCGTCCTACCAAGTTCCTTCCCCTTTCGCTTTGGGAGCGGAAGGGACGGTCTGGCGCCACCTCGAATCGGCAAGTGGCGAGGTGGGTTGACACCCCTGGGATGCTCAGGCAGCAGCACCTGTGAGAAGTACCACGTTCCTAGGGCGCATCACACCACATGGGTGGTCAGGCATCAGCATAAGCTCAAAGCAAAAATAGGAACAAGAAACGTCAAAATATAAGGTCAAAGACTTACCCGGGGCCGAGGGTTCGAGACGCAGTACGTCACGAACCCAAGGTTGGCCAGGAAGTAGGGCTTTCCAATAAAGGAGTTGAGGCGCTGGGCAACCTTAGCTCGAGGCATCCACTCAGGCATCGGAGCGCTCAGGTCGAAGGGCCCAATCATCTCATAGGCTGCATTGGCCCGGAGCTGCACCGGGAACACCCGTCGCAATCGAAAGCAGGCGGCGACCCCGACCCCAATCAGCCCCTTCTCTTGGAAGTCCTTCACCAGTGCAACTAGCTCCTGGACTTGGTCCTCATCGGACAAGAGAGCCTGGTCACCCCAGCTCGTCAAGGACTCCATCTTTGAGCCGATGTTGGCTTCGACGGCTAGTGGGTGGTTTGTCCCATAGAACCACTCTGTCCTCCACCACTTGTTCGAAGAGGTGACTGACATCTTTAGATACTCGCTGGAGCGAGGCACCACCGATCGCCTTTGTCCCCGATGACTAGCGGAGGATGAAATAGTACCAGAAGAGGTTTCAATGTGGATCTACTCCCAGGTACGCTTTGCACAGGTGCACGAAGATGGTGATGTGGAGGATAGAGTTGGGGGTAAGGTGTCCAAGGGCGATCCCGTAATGATGCAGGAGGCCTAGAGAAATGGATACATGGGCAAGCCAAGCCCGTGCTCGAGTAAAGACTTGAACAAGATGATCTCGTGGGTGTCCAGCGTTGGGAACTCCTCGTCCTTCGCCGCACGCCACCTGGACACCACTTGCTCCGGGAGAAATCCGGCCACCACCAGTTCACGTAGCCAACCCCTCGACATCACTGGCTTCTCCTACTCCATCGGAGAGGGACGCAGTGGCAAACCTCTAGAGGCCATCAGCTTCAACTAGAAGAGGCGGTGAGCTTTCCAGTAGCAGATTATGCAACCACAGTGGTGACACGGCTAGCGGGGAGCCAGTAGGTTGAACGAAGAAGAAGGAGGGAATGAAAGCTGGCGGTTGCAAGGGGCAAGGATTCAAACTGATAGCATGCGGCGTAGTGGCGAAGGAAGTGGCTTAAATAATCCTGCAACCGTTGCCCCGGCGTAAGGCACAATCGCCATGATGGAGGCATCCCCTTTCACTTCTCCATCCACCGACTGCGCCTGCGCGTGGGCCTATCAGGGGCGAAGCATCCCCTATGTCACTTCAAACTGCCACGCATTAATTGCGGCAGAAAAAGGGATTATAAAGTGTCTTTTGGGGGCACACTAGTGGAGTCTGTGATATTTGGGTTCATCTCCGTCCGTTGGTCCCATGCTTAGGGGCTCGCACGAGAGTGGACCCCCACACTCGGGGGCTTGCGTGCCCAAAGACCCTTGACGCTTGGGGGCTCAACTGCTCCAGGCTTCGCGCGCCCAAGGACTTGTGCGCTCGACGGCTCCCACGGCTCGGGGGCTTGTGCACTCGAGGACTCACGAGCCCGAGGACCTTGCCTTCTCGAGGGCTTGAACGCTTGAGGACCCGGACAGTCGAGGAGACAAACCCAAAGACTTAAGATTGACCATGCTCAAGACCACCGTGGTCTCGGGACTTCAGCCATGACCTCCTCCCAATGAGGCCTCAATGCCAATGGTCCCATAAGTTAAATTCATCGACAAAGTTTTAAAGAGGTTCCTCAAAGGATGTGCCAAGAAAATTTTCTTTGCAGATTGTTTTTGACCCTCCATTTAACTCGAGGCTCAGGGGTGAGGAGTCATGGTATGAACCATGAGGTGATGAGTGCTTGTCAACCGGGTGATGAAGATTGGACGATGAGGATGAAGGAGAAGAGGAGGAGATGACTCGACCGCGACGGAGCTGTCGCGCGACTCAGGTACGCGGGAGTCCGACCGCGGAGCTGAAGAGGAGCTGCCGGGTCCGACTGGCCCAATCCGGGTGCGCGAAGCTGAAGCGGCGAGGGGATCCGGTGTGGTGCTAATCGGCGCGACTCAGGTACACGGGAGTCCGACCGCGGAGCTGAAGAG